>CM042217.1:265565-415565 GCA_023566465.1 Cottus gobio
ACGCTCCGGCTTCCCTCCGTCAGGTCCATGAAATACTCGACTGCCACGCGTGTGACAAGAAGTTCATCTCCACAAACCAGCTGAAGCGTCACATGATCACTCACTCTGGTAAGCAGGCGGATCATTTTAACGCCCCCCGACCCCTCCCTCACCATCTGTTGTGTTTGTTGCTGCAGAGAAGCGGCCGTACACCTGCGAGATCTGCAGCCGCTCTTTCAAGCGCCTGGACCAGGTGACGGCTCACAAGATCATCCACAGTGAGGACAAGCCCTACAAATGCAAGCTGTGCGGGAAAGAGTTCGCCCACCGCAACGTCTACAAGAACCACAAGAAGGTGAGCGGGGCCCTGAAGCCGCGCCAGAAGTCGTGATTAACGGCATTATCGTAAGGGTTTCATCCTTCTGATGGTCCTTGAACACATCATACGCGACAAACGCTTTCATCAGAAAAAGGAGCCAAAACTAACCTTACATTTTCTTTTGTATTCTACATTACATTACATTTCACTGAGGCTTTTCTCCAAAGAGACTTACATGATATACAGTAGACCGTGGACACAGCAACGGTGACCAATCAGGGTTAAGTGTCTTGCTCAAGGACACAACAACATGGACTACCGGAGCCGGGGATCAAACCACCGACCCTCTGATTGAAAGACAGACCTGCTAACCACTGAACCACAGTCGGCCCACATGCCTCATTTAAAATCTCTCCTCAAATAAAACGTTCACGTTAATCAGATTGTGTAAAAACATTAAATTCTGAGCTCCTCAGTGAAACTATGACGTCATGACTGATTCACCTGAGACCAGTCATGTGACCACAAATCAGAGCAACTGAGAGCAGAGGAGGAGAGGAGGAGGGAGGGAAGGAAAGGATGTCATAATGACATAATGTCATAAACACGCCCCTCTCTCTGCAGACACACTCCGAGGAACGGCCCTTCCAATGTGACGAGTGCAAAGCGCTGTTCCGCACGCCCTTCTCTCTGCAGCGCCACCTGCTGATCCACAACAGTAAGTACGAGTGTGTTGCTGTGACTCCGCCCACAGAAAGAAGCAGAGGGTTCATTTTAACCCTCGTACCCTCATATCCTCATACTCATATCTTAATACCCTCATACCCTTATATTTCATATCCTTTTACCCTCTTATCCTTGTACCCTCATATCCTCATATCCTCATTAGGGATGCAGCGATACCACTTTTTTACAAACCGGTACGAGTATTTTTATTTGTGTACTTGCCGATACCGAGTACCGATACCGATACTTCTTAGATTTGGTCTCCATGAAAGTGCAATTAATTTGGAGGCAGATTTTATTTTATCAAATTACAAATATAGACACACAACAGACACTCGGCTACAATAATATCATCCGTAGCCGCACAACAGCGTCTGAATGAGGCCGCTGCCAGCGCTACTTCTGGCGGACCAGCAACAGTTTGATTCAAACCGGCATACGAGTACGAGTATTTTAACGAAGTATCGGCCCGATACCCGATACCGGTATCGGTGCATCCCTAATCCTCATACCCTCATATTTCATATCCTCTTATCCTCGTATCATCATACTATCATATCCTCATATCTCATATCCTTTTACCCTCATACCCTTATATTTCATATCCTTTTACCCTCTTATCCTTATATTTCATATCCTTTTACCCTCTTATCCTTGTACCCTCATATCCTCATATCCTCATACCCTTGTATCCTAGTACTATCATATCCTCATATCTCATATCCTTTTACCCTCATATCCTCGTACCCTCATATCCTCATACTCATATCCTCATATCATTTTACCCTCATATCCTCAAACTCATATCTTAATACCCTCATACCCTTATATTTCATATCCTTTTACCCTCTTATCCTCGTACCCTCATATCCTCATACCCTCATATTTCATATCCTCTTATCCTCATACTATCATATCCTCAGAGCTCATATCCTTTTACCCTCATCCTCATATCCTCGTACCCTCATATCCTCATACTCATATCCTCATATCCTTATACCCTCATATCCTCATACCCTCATATCCTCATATCCTCATACCCTTATATTTCATATCCTTTTACCCTCTTATCCTCATATCCTCATACCCTAATATCCTCATATCCTCATACCCTCATACCCTCATATTTCATATCCTCTTATCCTCATACCCTCATATCCTCATATCTCATACCCTCATATTTCATATCCTCGTACCCTCATATCCTCAAACTCATATCTTAATACATCATACCCTTATATTTCATATCCTTTTACCCTCATATCCTCATATCCTCGTATCCTCATACTCATATCCTCATACCCTTATATCCTCAAACCCATATCTTAATACCCTCATATCCTCATATCTCATATCCTTTTACCCTCATATCCTCATACTCATATCCTAATACCTCATATCCTCGTACCCTCATACCCTCATATCCTCATACTTTCATATCCTCGTACCCTCATATCCTCAAACGCATATCTTAATACCCTCATACCCTTATATTTCATATCCTTTTACCCTCATACCCTCATATCCTCATACCCTCATACCCTCATATTTCATATCCTCTTATCCTCATACTATCATATCCTCATACTCATATCCTCATACCCTTATATCCTCAAACCCATATCTTAATACCCTCATAACCTCATATCTCATATCATTTTACCCTCATATCCTCATACTCATATCCTAATACCTCATATCCTCATATCCTCATACCCTCATATCCTCATATCCTCATACTTTCATATCCTCGTACCCTCGTACCCTCATATCCTCATACTATCATATCCTCAGAGCTCATATCCTTTTACCCTCATATCCTCGTACCCTCATATCCTCATACTCATATCCTCATATCCTTTTACCCTCATACCCCCATGCCCCCATACCCTCATACCCTCATATCCTCATACCCTCATATCCTCATACTCATATCCTAATACCCTAATACCTCATACCCTCATATCCTAATACCCTAATACCTCATACCCTCATACCCTCATATCCTCATATCCTCATACCCTCATATTTCATATCCTCGTACCCTCATATCCTCATACCCTCATATCCCCATACCCTCATATCCTCATACCCTCATATTTCATATCCTCATACCCTCATATCCTTTTACCCTCATATCCTCATACCCTCATATCCTCAAACTCATATCTTAATATCTCATATCCTCGTACCCTCATATCCTCATACCCTCATATTTCATATCCTTTTACCCTCATACCCTCATATTTCATATCCTTTTACCCTCATGCCCTCATATCCTCATATCCTTTTACCCTCATACCCTCATATTTCATATCCTTTTACCCTCATGCCCTCATATCCTCATATCCTTTTACCCTCATATCCTCAAACTCATATCTTAATACCCTCATATCCTTTTACCCTCATATCCTCATATCCTTTTACCCTCCTACCCTCATATCTTAATACCCTCATATCCTCATATCCTACCCTCATATCCTCATATCCTTTTACCCTCCTACCCTCATATCCTCGTACCCTCATATCCTCATATCCTCATACCCTCATATTTCATATCCTTTTACCCTCATACCCTCATATTTCATATCCTTTTACCCTCATGCCCTCATATCCTCATATCCTTTTACCCTCATACCCTCATATTTCATATCCTTTTACCCTCATGCCCTCATATCCTCATATCCTTTTACCCTCATATCCTCAAACTCATATCTTAATACCCTCATATCCTTTTACCCTCATATCCTCATATCCTACCCTCCTACCCTCATATCTTAATACCCTCATATCCTCATATCCTTTTACCCTCATATCCTCATATCCTTTTACCCTCCTACCCTCATATCCTCGTACCCTCATATCCTCATATCCTCATACCCTCATATTTCATATCCTTTTACCCTCATACCCTCATATTTCATATCCTTTTACCCTCATGCCCTCATATCCTCATACCGTCATACCCTCATCAGAATCAGAACAATTTATTGCCATGTTTGTTTTCACATTCAAGGAATTTGTCCTGGCGCAAGGTGCATACATTTAACATTTAACGATACACACAGTGCAAACACAGTAGAATATAAAAATTTCTAAAATAAGATAAAGTGCATGCAATGTATCCTCATACCTTCATATCTTATATCCTAGTATTCTTGTATCTTTGTACCTTCATATCTCATATCCTCGTACCTGATTTTCAGGGCAAATCAGTTTTTGGGTGTTTTCAAACTCAACGGGAGAACTTTTTAATATTATAGTCCTAAAGGTCCTAAACTGAGTGTTCAACTAGCCCACGAGGGCTTCTGCGCGCTGCGAGACCTCCAGAACAACCCGGAGTGCTGAACTGATCTGAAAGTATTAATGAGATATTAGAGCGAGGGCGTCTTTGACATTAATTATCATCATGCGAATGTTTGGATTTGATTTAAAAACACGATGGACTCTCGGCTTCAGACAGCGTTCCAGTTTATTGAGCTGACCGTCATCGAAATGAGCACACACACACACACACTCAGCAAACTGCCCTGTGTAAATTGAATGATCTCCACATAATGGGAACGACTCCTCTCCAACAATGGAGCGCTGTGGGAGCGGAGGAGGCGTGGAGGGGAACATCGCTGCTCTGAACAGCTGACATTGTGTCTGTCTGGCGTTTTTACTGCTTGTCGTGGAATGATTAATACAATATAGCTTTTTTTCTTTTTGTTGCACTGTAAAAACACTATAGAAAAGTGAACATTTTGACGTTCCCGACGAGACACATGGCGAGCGGTTATTGCAGAGGCTCAAAAAAAGGATGACTTCTTTTGGAATAAACCCAGAACCAGAGCTTTCTAAAGACCATTGTTGGGGTTTGTCTGGGGCAGTGAAACACTCCTCTTTGTGCTTTTCTTTCTCTTTTCTTTTTCTTCTTCTATGCCGCACAATCGCTCCGGTGAAATTGGGTCTCCCGCTCGCTGTGCGTGATGGCCGTGTTGTTCAGAGTCACGACAATGGGAATAAAATGCCTCTTCCTTCGTCCTTTGTCCCCGCAGGTGAGAGGACGTTCAAGTGCGACCAGTGCGACGCCACCTTCAAGAGGAAGGACACGCTCAACGTGCACATCCAGGTGGTGCACGACGGCCACAAGAAGTACAAGTGCGACCTGTGTGAGAAGGCCTTCGTCACGCCGTCCGTCCTCAAGAGCCACAAGAAGGTAACGAGCCCGGCGACCTCAGTCTCAGACTTTGTCCTCGGAGTAGTTGCCGTCGAGCTGCTGCTGCTGCTACGTGTTGTCAGTTGAAAGCAGATCAGGAAACGCTTCCAGGAGGACGACGGGTCCAACGCTTGTCTGGACGGAGCGTTGGACGAACTTCTGATCGTTCCATCATCGATGTGATATCACGATGGAAATGACATCGACAAAAGGTTCCATTGTTCCGGTCTGAAGCTCAGTGGAGCCAGAACACGACGTAACAGTCGGATCGGCTGTAGAAACAGGAAGTGATAAACATCTATGTGAGGGAATATTCAGCAGCCAAATCAAATATTTTACAGGATATTCAACCTGTTTCTTTACAACACATTTAATACTTGACTGGCTTCTCTACAGGTTTTGTTTAAAGGTAATAAAGTAGTTTATGAATATGAGATATGAGTTAATAACTATGACCCCTCCTCTATAGTGGAGGTTGGTTTAAAGGTAATAAAGTAGTTTATGAATATGAGATATTAGTTAATAACTATGACCCCTCTATAGTGGAGGTTGGTTTAAAGGTAATAAAGTAGTTTATGAATATGAGATATTAGTTAATAACTATGACCCCTCTATAGTGGAGGTTGGTTTAAAGGTAATAAAGTAGTTTATGAATATGATATATGAGTATACTGTTCATACTCGTCTGAGCAGATATTTTAGTGAAATGAGAGAATTTTAGTTACTTCTGGCAAACAGTTATGTGTCCAGGGCTTTTATTGTGAAAGGTACGAAGTGAAGCTGTTGAACGGAGTAATAAAGTTTCCCGTCTTTGCTTTAACCTCCGTGTTGTTGCACCATGTTCAGCACGACGTGATTGGTTGATGCCTTTATTCGGCGTGAAAGCTCCAAAAAAACCATATTCGGGTTCTGATGAAAGTATTCATGCCATAAGAATATATACTGTGCAGGCTGCTCCGCCCCCTCGTCGCTGTCGGAACATCTCGGACCGCCGGACTAGGCTGAGGAATCAATTCTTCTTTGATTAGGAATGGCAGTTAGTCCATTAGCTCCGCGGGGGGTTCAAAGCCCACGGACAGATCCCGCTGCAGATTACGAGCCCTGAGTCCGACGACGTCCGGTGAGCTTGTTGGAGCGAGATTGAAACCAAACGGCTTCTTGGCACGAGGCAAAAAGGAAATGTCCTGGGAGGGTTTTTATCTGGGAGCAGCGGGAAGAAGCCCAACGGCTGCTCGCCGCCCAGAGATCAAAGCCCGCCGCAGAGCAGACGACACGCAGAGCGTCCGGTCCGAACGCCGCCGAAGTCCAAGTCCCATACGATAAGAAATGTAAAGACACGCAGTCAGATAAGGAACTGGTTTTAACTTCAAAACCCGGGTTCAGGTTTCTGAAGGATCACAGTAGTAGAGATACATCTGACTTTTATTTACTCAACGAATCAATTCAATCATATGAAAAAAAGGTTAAAGAGGAAATAAATAGCCGTGGGGATGGGGAATAAAAAGTCCTCATCAGAAATGTGATGTCAGTAGTATTTATGTATGCTCATAAAAGAGCATAGAAAGAACAAGAAAGCAAAACACGTTTTTATAGCTTTCAAGATGTATTAATTTCGGATATTTTTGGTTGGAAATTTAGGATTTAACAAGCCAAGAGTTTTTTTTTCTTATCACATATGTGCAAATGATATTAATATTATTATTTTTACATATGATGCATAGACTTCTATGCAACCAGAGGAGTCGCCCCCTGGTGGTCAGGAGAGAGAATGCAGCTTTAACACATGAAGCATAGACTTCTATACAACCAGAGGAGTTGCCCCCTGGTGGTCAGGAGAGAGAATGCAGCTTTAAGATATGAAGCATAGACTTCTATACAACCAGAGGAGTCGCCCCCTGGTGGTCAGGAGAGAGAATGCAGCTTTAACACATGAAGCATAGACTTCTATACAACCAGAGGAGTCGCCCCCTGGTGGTCAGGAGATAGAACACATGAAGCTTAGACTTCACTCTTGCCTATTACTTTTACCCGACCCTCAAAAAAAGAACAAGATTTTATAAAACGTGATGCACATTTGAGAATCTGTAACAATCCTCAAAGTAGTTTCCTGCTCCTGAACTTTGTGTCTGCTGCTGCGTGTGAATGAACAGAGTTATTCATGGAGCGCGTGTGTGTGTGTGTGTATTGTATGTTTTGTACCAGATAAATCTACAGAAAATTACAGCGCTGTTTTGAGCAGTTACAGGCACACAAATCAATTATTTATCCACACACACACACACACACACACACACACACACACACACACACACACACACACACACACACACACACACACACACACACACACACAAACCTGTAATAATTCCCAATAAACGGCGTTCCCTTGTGAGACGGCTGGCGGTCGGCGTGTGAAGGTGGGAGAGCGCTGATGTTTTCTCTGTTGCACAAACAGCTAACTAAATAACGACGCTCCATCTGGAACCCGTGTGTGTGTGTGTGTGTGTGTGTGTGTGTGTGTGTGTGTGTGTGTGTGTGTGTGTGTGTGTGTGTGTGTGTGTGTGTGTGTGTGTGTGTGTGTGTGTGTGTGTGTGTGTGTGTGTGTGTGTGTGTGTGTGTGTGTGTGTGTGTGTGTGGAGCCTTTGTAAGGAAACACCGAGGTGTCAGAGGGACACAGTGGGGTGACGGGGCCACAGAGGGGAGGTGTTCCTGTATTGTTGTACTGCTGTTGAAACTGTCGCTCCGAGTTTGAGCTTTCTGAGGTAATCTATAACGAGGAGGAATTCAGGGGGGAGAAGAGGAGGGGAGGAGGAGGAAAAGAAGAGGAAGAGGAGGGGAGGAGGAGGGGAGGAAAAAGCATACGTGCACCCTGGCCAAAATCTTCAATCAACAAAAGTAATTTAATATCTAAAAATAACTATTTATGACAATACAGCATGTTTTCTGATGTTCCATAAATGTGCTTGTTATTATCCGTTGGGACATAACCGTGCATCACGATATGATTCTGATGATTCATTTATCTGACGCTTTTATCCAAAGAGACTTACATGATGGACAGTAGACCGTAGTCACAGCAACGGGTTAGGGTTCAGTGTCTTGCTCAAGGACACATCGACATGGACGAGCGGAGCCGGGGATCGAACCACCGTCCCTCTGATTGAAAGACTGACTTGCTAACCACTGAGTCACAGTCGTCCTTTTATAAAATATTATAAAATATACATTTTAAAAGAGTTTCCTTTTCTACTTTTGATGAAGACGTTGAACTCCAGCTTTCAGTCGCTCACGTTTTACTTTTGAGGACGATTGTTGCAAAAGGTTGTTCTTCATCTTTTCTTTTGTTGTTGTTGTATTCCCTCTGACAGACGCACACGGGAGAAAAAGAGAAGATCTGCCCGTACTGCGGACAGAAGTTTGCCAGCAACGGCACGCTGAGGGTTCACATCCGCAGCCACACAGGTCAGTGGAGCTGAGCCCGGCTGTTTGAGCCCTGAAGGCCATGCGATGAAGGAAAAGTGTGATGATGATGCCGATCAGTGAAGGGCTGAATTCAGACCTACGACAAGCAAACAACTTTTAAATGGCTGCTTTTCTGAATGGAGTTTGGTTTGAGCGGCTATGCTAACATTGTTGCTGCTACATCAACACGTGAATACTGTTGTTGCCACCATTTGGTTTATACACTCACTTGTACAGAAGTCTATGAGAAATGTCCAAATATGGTCACTTCACTAGTCCACTACATCCATAACCCAAGATGGAGACGGCCAAAACCCGAACTCGAGGGTGGCTCCGTTTCAGGTCCCGATGATACGATGTGGAGATACCCGTCGTTCCATCGTTCAGTTTATTTTACCGAACCAATGAGCAACAGACCATAATTCATTTGAATGTCCACCGTCAAAAGAATCTCAACTTTTTCTCATAACGAATCCCAGCTGTGATGGCCCGTCGCTCGCGGTGAGACGACATGAACAGTTTTGTCTTCTGTCGGCACCGTGGGGTCGGGTGCGCTCGTTTTCGTTACCTCGCTCGCTACAAAACACAAGCGTCCCCAGTCAGAGGAGTGACACCTAATTTATATTTTATTCCACAACTCATGTTTTGTTTAAGTAACCAATTATTTATAGTATTTATTTATATAATTTATAGTATTTATTTATATCATTTATAGTATGTATTCTTATCATTTATCTTATCATATTATTTATTCATTGCAGTTCTTTTATGCCGCTGCTCCAGTCTTAGAGCTGGATGTTCATTAAACTGCCTTAAACTGGAAAGCCACACATTCCTGTGTGTTTCCTTACCAACAGACTGGTGCAGAGACCTGGCACGGCCACACACACACACACACACACACACACACACACACACACACACACACACACACACACACACACTCGATTCCTCCATGAAATCCATAATTTCCCGACGCTCTTCAGCTCAGAACATTAATGCAGAATTGAAACAAACATCTGGCCACACGGAGCCTATACTTCGTAAATCAGTTCCTAAAACAGTCAGTAGGGGTTGGAAAGAAAATCAAGACCTTCCTAAATTATAATTCTTCTTCAAAAGAACGTCGGTATTTCTGCTAAGTCCCGTAAATATGAAAAACAAAAGATGGCTTCTTTTTTTTGCTGCATATTATTTGCATTTCTGTGTGAAAGCACGACAACACTGGTTTCAAAAGTATTTAACGTGGGAATTAATCGCACAGGGAAAGAAATGGCCTGTTTTAATCGGCAAGTGTAAATAGAATTTGTTGTTAAAAGACACGGAGAAATATGAAAGTAAAAAGTCGTATTTGTGCGAGTTGAGCATGAACACATGTGACCTGTTGCCTTGTGAATTCACATCATATTTTTATTATATTCAGGAATCGGTTTGAATACATTTTTGGTTTTTAGACTTTAAATCACAACAACAAGAGTATCAGGACATAACTAAAACCCCAAAGTGGTCCCGTGTGAGTTGATGTCTTTTTAAACATAAATTACTCCATAATCTTCACACAGACCGGATTAGACCCTGAAACGAGTCCCGATCCAGGCTCTTCATCCGAGTCCCAGCGGCCCTTCAATCACCTGTCAGGTGTCGACAAAATTAGTGTGTCAAAATGTGTGTGTGAGTGAGAGAGAGTGTGAGTGTGTGAGTGTGAGAGTGTGTGTGTGTGTGGTGTGAGTGTGTGTGGCGGCAGGACGCTGGTCCGACCACACTCAGTCAACAGCCTCCTTTGTGTGCGTGTGTGTTTCCGTACATGTGCATGTGTGAAGGACAAACCAGTGCAGAGAGACCGTATTCCCAGTGTGCCCAGTCTGATTGTATTGATATAGAATAAACAAAAGGGAGGAATGCTGGGGGAGGGGTGGGAGCCGAGGGGACACCTCAAAGAAAGAAAGGAGTAAAGAGAGAAAAGAGCACTCCAAGAAAGCATCCAGCCGGACGACCTCTGACCCGACTGGCTGTAAATCTGTCGCTGGAGCTTGTTTTGTTGTTTGTGTGCGAGAGAAAGACGAGTTTTCTGGTGATCCGTTCCCTGAGCGACGATCCCGGAGAGGAACACACGTATCATAAAAACTAACTTTAACCAGTTCCCCGGGTCTTGAGAGCGACAGCCTTTTTAAACCAGACGTCTGCTTGTCTTCCGGCTTCACGGGAACTATCAGCTGTGGTTGTTTACCTGTTTACAGGCTTTGCCTCCCGACCCCCAAGCAGCCTGAACCTCACTTATTTTTCACAGGAAATTGCTTCATTTATCCAAATGTTAGGGCGTTATTGTCAGGCTATTATGTGGTGTATTGTTGCCTAGATTTGGTTGCTATGAATATCCACAGAAGTAACAAAAGGACTCACTCCGGAGGACTCGCTCTTGAGGACTCGCTCTGGAGGACTCGCTCTGGAGGACTCGCTCTGGAGGACCCGCTCTGGAGTTAGTGCGAATAAAGTGCAAACACACTGTGAATGGGTGAAAGTTCTACGATGAAAAAAAAAGACAACTTCAAATCTGACAACGCCATGATGTCCGCCTGTCAATCACCCTGTAGCCCCGCCCTAAAGCATCCCCTGCTTTATGGTCTGTTTGACTCTAAATGAGCATAATTTACTAAATGAACATCATGCTGTATTGAAGAAGACTTGAAACTAGAGATTGAGACATAAACTCATGTTTACAATGTTTACTGAGGGAATACATCAAGAGAGAAGTAGAGTCATTTATATAGACTTCTATACAACCAGAGGAGTCGCCCCCTGGTGGTCAAGAGAGAGAATGCAGCTTTAACACATGAGGCATAGACTTCTATACAACCAGAGGAGTCGCCCCCTGGTGGTCAGGAGAGAGAATGCAGCTTTTACACATGAAGCATAGACTTCTATACAACCAGAGGAGTCACCCCCTGGTGGTCAGGAGAGAGAATGCAGCTTTAACACATGAAGCATAGACTTCTATACAACCAGAGGAGTCGCCCCCTGGTGGTCAGGAGAGAGAATGCAGCTTTAAGAAGTAGAGTCATTTTCTTACAGACTTGAGGTCGCTGCCTGACAAATATGGTGCCATATGTGTTGACAGTGCTGTTTTGCAACATTGTGGTAATTGCTACCATCAAGCATTATGGGAGAATTGGGTAAGAGCGGACCGCGACACGGAGCTCTCCGGCAAAGCGAAGGGTGGAGGAATCTGCTTCTACGTCAACAACAGCTGGTGCAACGACGTGACAGTGATTCTGCAGCAGTGTTCTCCGGACCTGGAATCATCCATCATCCACTGCAAACCCTTCTATTCCCCCCGTGAGTTCGCTTCATTCATCCTGGTCGGAGTTTACATGCCACCGCAGGGCAACGTGCAAGAAGCACAGCGGACCATCGCCGAGCAGATACAGGGTGTGGAGCGGACCTACCCGGACTCCTTAGTTATTGTTCTTGGTGACTTTAACAAAGGAAACCTCAGACATGAACTCCCTAAATACAAACAGTTTATTAAATGCCCGACTAGAGAGGAGAGCATTCTGGACCACTGCTACACCACCATCAGCGGGGCCTATCACGCCGTCCCTCGAGCTGCACTGGGTCACTCTGACCACGTCATGGTCCATCTGATTCCTGCATACAGGCAGAAACTAAAGCTCTGCAAACCTGTGGTGAGGAAGTTCAAGAAGTGGACCAGTGAGGCTCTGGAGGATCTTCGGGCGTGCTTGGACTGTACTGACTGGGATGTCTTCAGGACTGCTACCATCAGTCTGGATGAGTACACAGAGGCTGTGACTTCCTACATCAGCTTCTGTGAGGACAGCTGTGTTCCAACCAGCACCAGGGTGAGCTACAACAACCCTAACCCTGGTTTACAGTGGAACTCAGAAAACTACGGCTGCAAAAGGACCAGGCGTTCAGGAGTGGGGACAAGGACTTGTACACAGAGTCAAAATACAGGTTTAGCAGGGCGGTGAGGGACGCTAAACGACTGTACTCTGAGAAACTGCAACACCAGCTCTCAGCAAGTGATTCTGCGTCGGTCTGGAGAGGCTCAAACAGATCACCAACTACAAGCCCAAAACCCCCCACTCCATGAACGACCTCCGCCTGGCAGACGAGCTGAATGAGTTCTACTGCAGATTTGAAAGACAATGGAATAGTCCTGACGCCATCCCCCACAGCCCCATCAACAGCCCCACCAACCAGCCACAGACCACCAGCCCTCCCTCCCCCAGCCCATCAGGGGCTCACGCCTCTGACCCATCGTCCACAGCGCCCCCTACCCCCTCCACAGTGACGACCCTCATTATCCAAGAGAGAGACGTTAACAGGCTTTTTAAAAAGCAGAACCCCAGCAAAGCAGCCGGCCCGGACTCTGTCTCCCCCTCCACCCTGAAGCATTGTGCTGATCAGCTGTCCCCGGTGTTTACAGACATCTTCAACACCTCTCTGGAGACATGCCATGTACCAGCCTGCTTCAAGGCCTCCACCATCATCCCCGTACCCAAAAAACCTAGGATCACAGGACTCAATGACTACAGGCCCGTTGCCCTGACCTCTGTGGTCATGAAGTCCTTTGAGCGCCTGGTCCTGTCCCACCTCAAAACCCTCACCGACCCACTCCTGGACCCCCTGCAGTTCGCCTACAGAGCCAACAGGTCTGTGGACGATGCAGTCAACATGGCCCTCCACTCCATCCTCCAGCATCTGGACTCCCCAGGAACCTACGCCAGGATCCTGTTTGTGGACTTCAGCTCTGCCTTCAACACCATCATCCCGTCTCTGCTGCAGGACAAGCTCTCCCAGCTGCATGTGCCCGACTCCACCTGCAAGTGGATCACAGACTTCCTGTCTGACAGGAAGCAGCACGTGAGGCTGGGGAAACACGTCTCAGCCTCTCGGTCCATCAGCACCGGTTCCCCCCAAGGCTGTGTTCTTTCCCCTCTGCTCTTCTCCCTGTACACCAACAGCTGCACCTCCAGTCACCAGTCCGTCAAGCTCCTGAAGTTTGCGGATGACACCACCCTCATTGGACTCATCTCTGGTGGGGACGAGTCCGCCTACAGGTGGGAGACTGACCACCTGGTGACTTGGTGCAGCCAAAACAACCTGGAGCTCAACGCTCTGAAGACAGTGGAGATGGTTGTGGACTTCAGAAAGATCTCAGCCCCACCAGCCCCTCTCACCCTGTGTGACTCCCCCGTCAAAGCTGTGGAGTCCTTCCGCTTCCTGGGCTCCATCATTACCCAGGACCTCAAGTGGGAACTAAACATCAGCTCCATCTCCAAGAAGGTGCAGCAGAGGATGTTCTTCCTGAGGCAGCTGAGGAAATTTAACCTGCCAAAGACAATGATGGTGCACTTCTACACTGCCATCATCGAGTCCATCCTCTGTTCCTCCATCAGCGTCTGGTACGCTGCAGCCACTGCCAAGGACAAGGCCAGGCTGCAGCGCATCATTCGCTCCTCCGAGAGGGTGATTGGCCGCAATCTGCCGTCCCTCCAGGACTTGTTTGCTTCAAGGACCCTGAAGGAGAGGAAGATTGTAGCTGATCCCTCTCACCCTGGACACAACCTGTTCGTGTCCCTCCCCTCTGGCAGGAGGCTGTGGTCCATCAGGACCAAGACCTCACGCCACAAAAACAGTTTCTTCCCGTCTGCAGTCGGGCTCATCAACAGAACCCGGGTCCCCCACTGACTCTAATGACTCTGTCACCCCCAGACAATTCCCACCGGACACTCCCCTGCACATAGCCTTATACTTAAATACACTTGACACTTTCACACAACACTTACACTCATGCACATTCCATGCACTTTATCTTATTTTTGGTATTTTGATATGCTACTGTTTCAATGTAAATATTCATTCATCCATTCATCCTCATTTATTGCACTGCGTTAACTGTTAAATGTGTATTGTTAAATGTATGCACCTTCCCGCCAGGACAAATTCCTTGTATGTGTAAACATACATGGCAATAAATGGTTCTGATTCTGATTCTGACGTGAGACATAGATCAAAGAGAATCTTCTGAAAACATCAACTTGAGAGTGTTAAGTAGCTGGTAGTACTTGTGCTGTATGTTTAGCTTGGCTCTGGTTTGAATGTAACTGGGTCAGAACAAACATTGCGGTGAGCTCAAACAAACCAGTTGTAGTGCCGCGGAGGCAGGCGTCTCCTCGGAGAGCGGCCGCCATGACATCACAGACAAGCCATAAAATGCGATCCGTCAAAAAGTTGGACCGGGACATGGAAGACGTCATGGAACTCCGTGGTCATGATGAATTGTTTCTTCTTCTTGGCCTACGCTGAGTGTGAGTCCTTCTCTTCAGCAAGACGAGGTTTTCCCACCACGATGTGGTAAATAACCGGAGTGGGGTCATGAAAAGGATTTGTGCCAAGGGAAACGTTGAGAGAACCCAGAGCCTCTCGGTGTCACACTTGACATCATTGGACATGTCATGTGTGGGCATGGCGTAAACCCCACGAGCCGCGTCACTAACACGCCGGCGGGTTGCAGGTTCAGCCCTCAAAAAGCCCATTCAGTGTTTATGTTCTATTTCCACATGCTCTAGCCACCCGAGGTCTCCGATGTGTTCGCACATGATTGTCGTCATCGCCGACAATTAAAAAAAGTGAAGGTTTAACCAGCCGACGCGACGACTCTCCACAGCTGTGCGTTCACGCCACCACACAAGGAGTTAAAGAGTGTGAAGCAACACGAGGACGGCAGCACTCTTCACTGGGTTGTCACATCTTTCTACAAACCAAAATATATGGGATCGGAAAATGTATTTGAAGAAACGATGATTGTGGCGCTAAAGGTGTTTAAACAATGTAGCCGGTGCATCCTCATACGTCTTGCAAGAAGCTAGTCCTCGTTTTTGTTGCTTTCCTACAGAAGTCAGCAACACATTACTATGGTCTTTTTTTAGGCACTAAAACTACTTCGTCAGGTTCAGGAACAGGAAGTGCTCTCACACACAGCTTCCTGTTCACACGATGGGTAGCACATGAAGTACTCCACTGGCATCGGTATCACTTGAAGGGTTCACAACTTTTCTTCACTTCCCTGCAGCGCATCTGGAACAAACTGGCGAACGTTCTGATTGGCCAGCGCAAACAAAATGGTACACGTCCCCCAAAATAATGCTGTAGGATGTAACTCCCGGTAGTCAAGCAATCCAAATGGAAACGCTAACTAGTAATCTTGAATCCTCAAAACTCAGTTAATTGTATTTCTTTCCATCAAAAAACATCACCACTAAACCATGCATGTGTTTTACAGTGAATTACCGTAAAGAGAGGCTGTTCTCTGTGTGAGTGTTTCTCAATGAAACCAGACTTCATATTTAACAACATACAATAAAGCCACTATTTCTTTTGCTTATTTAAATAGTCCCACATGAAGTCCCTCTGGCGGAGGGACGAGTTGTGTCTTTTGCTTCGCTAGCCGTCGTATTGGGATGCTTTAAGAACAAGTCCCTCAGATGGACATCTGGTCGGACTCTAGAATCACTGAACCTGTTTGTCCCGACTGTGGTCATGGTTACAAGCATTACTGCGATCCTCATCATGACCACCCCCCCACCCCGTGACGAAACGCGCCTCTCTAGCTCGCAGCTCTTTAATGTGGACTGAGACGCGTGTCGGAGGTTCGGATCCGCTTCATGTGCGGCGGGTCGAGTCTGATCGGATACGTTCGCACGGACGATTGTTTTGAGGAAGTGGAAACGCTGCCGAGACCCGGCGGTGATGGAGGAGGTCAAGTGTAAAAGCTGTCGGGCATCAAAGCGGAAAAAATAAATAAATAATAAAACACCAAAAGGCTGACCATCTGCTAAGCAGACGCACACACATACGACACACGAGGGGTGCCAAACGGATCGATTAGCAGCCGAGGAGTGTGAGGGCCACAGCGGGGGCCCGGTGGGGGTGGGGGGGCACACACCCAGGGTCAAAGAGACGGGGTCCCGTTTCAGCACATGCTAAATCAGTTAGCATAAAGCCGGCTCCGTAATCCCCAAACAATCTGGAGAGCAAGTGGAGGCTCTCGTTACAGTCTCGCTCGCACACCGAGAACAGAACCGGCCTCCACTTCGGGGTCGTTGACTTCCTGTTTGGCTGAAGGGTGGAGCAGGTTGAAAGATTCATTATGGATTATTATGGATTAATCTGTCAATCATTTGGCGTCTAAAATGTCAGGAAATGGTGAGAAAGGTCCAAAGAGAAGTCTTGTTTTGTCCAAAACAGAAAGATATACAGTTGAATATGACATAAAAGAGAGAAGAGCAGGTAATCCCTCATTTGAGAGGCTGAAGAATATTTTACAGGATATTGAACCTTTGTTTCTTTACAACACATTTAATACTTGACTGGCTTCTCTACAGGGTTTGTTTAAAGGTAATAAAGTAGTTTATGAATATGAGATATGAGCTAATAACTATGACCCCTCCTCTATAGTGGAGGTTGGTTCATGGCGTTTAGTGGTTACACTTCAGTCTGTGTTCATATCTCTGAGTTACTCTCGTTGTCTTCTGGGTTCCTCTCTGTTCATCTGGTTGGTCGCCCCCTGGTGGTGAGGAGAATACTACGGCTTGTTGCGTAGAAACGCTTCACTCTCTAGAATCGTACGTTCTCAAAGAGGATAAACTTCCTTGCATCCATAGAAACATTCCCATAATTGATGCAGACAGAAGTCCCTTGAATGCATCTTTTCCAGACGAGTGTGTGTTCGGCAGGTGATTTGGTTCGACTCCTTGCCGGTCGGGCGTGGTCCTCTCAGCTGACAACAGCTGCTCAGAGGTGCAGCACCGGAACGCCGTGCTCTGGTGCAATGAGCACCCTAATGCCCCCCCCAGGACCGAGACCTGAACCCGACACCATACATGCTACACCAGAGCCGGGGCTCGCTCTCCTCTTCCCCAACACACATATGGCTTTCAGGTTCTTCCTGTTTGTCAACAAGAGGCCTTTTTCTTTTGTTTTTATTAGGACAGGATCCTGAGCTAAGCCTAACCCTTAGGACAGTATCCAGAGCTAAGCCTAACCCTTAGGACAGGATCCTGATCTAGCCCTAACCCTTAGGACAGGATCCAGAGCTAACCCTAACCCTTAGGACTGGATCTGGAGCTAAGCCTAACCCTTAGGACAGGATCCTGATCCAGCCCTAACCCTTAGGACTGGATCCAGAGCTAACCCTAACCCTTACGACTGGATCCAGAGCTAACCCTAACCCTTACGACTGGATCCAGAGCTAACCCTAACCCTTAGGACTGGATCTGGAGCTAAGCCTAACCCTTAGGACAGGATCCTGATCTAGCCCTAACCCTTAGGACAGGATCCTGATCTAGCCCTAACCCTTAGGACTGGATCCAGAGCTAACCCTAACCCTTACGACTGGATCCAGAGCTAACCCTAACCCTTACGACTGGATCCAGAGCTAACCCTAACCCTTACGACTGGATCCAGAGCTAACCCTAACCCTTACGACTGGATCCAGAGCTAACCCTAACCCTTACGACTGGATCCAGAGCTAACCCTAACCCTTACGACTGGATCCAGAGCTAACCCTAACCCTTACGACTGGATCCAGAGCTAACCCTAACCCCCTGCACACGTTTCATGTCGTCATCAGTCAACTTGTGAGTTAATCCTTTCCACGCCGACAGGAGGTTACACATTGTATCACAAAGTGATTCAATGTGTAACCGAAGCCCTCTTCATTTTTGTGTGTGTGTGTGTGTGTGTGTGTGTGTGTGTGTGTGTGTGGGGGGGGGGGGGTTCACACCCCTGGCTTATGGGTCGGCTACGTGACAGCTGTCAGAGCTTCTCTTTCCAAACGCTTTGTAGGTTATGATCTGACTAAATATAGCTATTGTAGTTCTGTGACGATTGGGTTAACATAGATTTCTAAAGGCGAAAGCTTTGACGTCACTCGTCATGACGTCCATTTCCTTTCTACAGTCTGTGGACAGAACAAAACCCTCACAGACTTTATATTATTATTGAAATATAATACAATATCAAATACTGACTGAGGAGAATGTTCCTGCAGCATGGGAGATGATATGACTCATAAACCCTCCACAGACTTCCTGATTTAATGAGCATCTTTGCATGTCGAGTCCCAAGGAAACACAGCTCATTAACCTCGTTATTTAAAGGGGCAGAACATCTCCCCATCAATAAGACCCACGCTGTGCAGCACTTAGTCATTAAAAGAGAGATGAAGCAGATTAGAGACGGGAATATGTCTGCAGGTGTCTTATTTCAGCAGATTGCAGATTGACTTCAGAAGGACTCATCTCTACATTATGAGGGACTCTGGAGCTTTAGCGAGTCCTCTCAGCTTCCTGGTTGACGCCACATCCATGAATTAAATGAAGCAAATCATTGAACCCAGAATCTTTGTGTCTGGGACTTTGTGATCTCCGTGCGGTTCCTCATGCTGCCTCACTGGCCTCCTTCAGATGGGTCTGAGCTCTGGTGCTCCCTATCGGTTGCTGGATCAGCGCATGGTAAACGGATCCATGTGTCGTGGCCCCGTTGGACTGACAGCCTGTCACTTCCCCTCCATCGTCATTGGCGTGGTGCTTAGAGATAAGATCTGCAGGAGGTTTTGGCCCCGACTGCTTTTGATCCGACCGGGATCCGACCACATACCCTATGATGTGCTCCCCGAAAGACTGTTGGGGCTCTGATATTGAGCCAAAGGAGGCTTTTGGAGTTTTGTAGCTCTGCAGTGGAAAGCCAGCGAGCATCAGGATACAAGCGGCTCCGAGTGGCCGATGTCACCTTGAGACGTCTGCAGGCCAGCTAGCACCTCAACACGCCTCCTGAGTCCTGCTGGACCCGGGCCAGCGATTAACAAAACTATGAGCTCTGACTGGACTCGCCCAGATGCGTCATCCTGAGTCAAGGCCAAGTGTTGGTCGCGTCACGCAGAGAGAAACTCTCAAGCTTTGGACTCGTTCAAATGAAATGTTAGAAGTTTCTTTTCATGCCTTGATTTATAAAACGTATTCCCTCAGTAAACATTATAAACATGAGTTTATGTCTCACGTATAACCGGATAAATGAGACTCTGTTATTCGGCACCAGTAGTGTGAGAAGGTGACGTATTGCTTTGCCCTGTTTGCCCCCAGGTGAGCGTCCGTACCAGTGCCCCTACTGTGACAAGGCCTTCAGCAAGAACGACGGGCTGAAGATGCACATCCGCACACACACTCGAGTAAGTTTCCCTCAAAGCCTTTTAAATCTTCCTGTGTCGATGTTATGTATTTGACTTCATGCAGCTTTACTCGTGTTTACAGTCAGAAGTGTTTTAGTTCAACTTTGAATATGTTTGCTTTGTACATTTATTGTTGTTGTTGAGGTCCTTTTGAAGTGTTTCATCTTAGAGATCTGTCTATGCAGCCGGATATATATATATATATATATATATATATATATATATATATATATATATAAGTTAACCGCTAACGTGCCACTGCCTTCACATTAAAACGCACCTTTTATTGTAAAAGAACGTGTTTTTTTTGTGTTTCACTTTATTTATTATTTAGTTATTTAGTTGATTTCTAACGGCTCCCCGAAGCCGGATGACACACAAGACGCCACAAATAAACAAAAGTCCCGCCTTCGTGTTGAAAGATGCGCTCATCGCTGACGGCGGTCAGATCGAGAAGGAAAAGGTCGGGTCAAAGGTCAGACTGCTCAACAGCTGTTGAAGAAGGAAGGTTGCCAGGTACAGATGTTCAATGGTATCGGGGTCAGAGTGATGCATTCTGGGTACACCACATCACCTAAGTCCATCCATGTGTTTCCCAACCGTTTGAACTTTTTTGACCCCTTTTTAGTTTTTTCTTTCCATCCATCCATCCACTCCTGGAGAATAACCCTGGAGAAGGACTCAAGAGGAAGCTTTGCATCAAATCCCAGAGTGGACACACGCACACACGCATACACACACGCACACATAAGCACACATACACACACACACACACACACACACACACACACACACACACACACACACACACACACACACACACACACACACACACACACACACTCCCCCTTTTGTACGCGACAAACAGTTGCATCCCTTAAAGCCCCACACGCAGTGAACCTGATCTTTACCTCCTTTTGTACCCGTGTCACTGGCGCTCCTTGGCCCCGCCCACACGATAGCAGCCTTTTTCCCAGGACCCTCACTTCCTGCATTCACCCCGTTCCCGTGACAACTAAGCTCCAAACAGGGCGTCGAGCCTCTCGCTATCAGCGGCCTCACGGAGAGCGGCAGTGGGAACCGTTCCCGCGCTGGCCACCTCCACGCCTTCAAGGTGTCACCGCCTCAGACACGCCTCCTCATCAGGGCCAACAACACACACACACTCTCTCTCTCTCTCTCTCTCTCTCTCTCTCTCTCTCTCTCTCTCTCTCTCTCTCTCTCTCTCTCTCTCTCTCTCTCTCTCTCTCTCTCTCTCTCTCTCACACACACACAAACACACACACACACTCTGGCGCTGAGAGGAAGTGTTCTTTGGTAACTGATGAGGTGAGGAGGCGCTCTGATAGGTTCAAAGGCGTCTCCTTCCTCTCTGGAGGCGTCCGTGTGTTTTCGATGCCCTGCGCCGGTCATTTCCTCCCTATCTGCAGGGGCATATCTTCATAAACTCACGGGGAGTGTGAAAGTGAGGCTGTGCGGTGCATTTCCACCTCTTCCTCCTGTGCTGTGCGTGTTTTCTCGCACGCACATGTGTGTGTCATTAACCCGCCGTACGCTGTGATGGACACAAATCCTCCTGCAGGGTTTTGTCCATATATGAGGCAAAGAGGAGGAGGGGGTGTTATATGTATAAATATATATGTATAAATATATATATTGCATTTTTTGCATGCATTGTCCTGCTGCATCTCTTAAACACCAGTGTGTGTTTGTGTGTCGCTGCAGGAGAAGCCGTATAAATGCAGCGAGTGCAACAAAGCCTTCAGCCAGAAACGAGGGCTGGACGAGCACATGAGGACCCACACGGGAGAGAAACCTTTCCAATGCGACGTGAGTATCCCACCAGCACGCGATCGGATGTATGTGTGTGTGTGTGATGGCACGAGGCCAGATGTGTGTGTGTGTCTGTGTGTGTGTGTGTGGGGGGGGGGGCGGCTCAGATAGTGATCTCGCTCCTCTGGAGCCGAGTGGGCCGATCTCACGTAAACACATTGAGAGGATCAGAGGCAGAAATGACCCCTCTGATAATAAACACTGAGACCAGCAGGAGGGAACTCAGGGTGCTGGAAAGAAACCTTTTTGTTCTCAAAGTCATAAATGCAAAACAAACTTTTCAAACTCAATTCAGAAGATGGAGTTTTTTAATATTTTTAGAGCAGATGTTAAAGGGCAGGTGCAAACTGGTGCTCTAAAAACAACAGGAATGTGAATGGAGTCTGGCTCGCTCACCGACGAGGTCAGTTTAAGTCACACCTCCGTCAGACCTGAGGACACAGACATGATACACCTGAGCTTCAGATATTCTATGTCCAGTCCATGAAACCCACTGGAACGCACAGGAGGAAGGACGAAGCGTCTCACTGCACAAGCTGAGAATCATCGTGTTTAAGCTTTCTTCAGTAAGTAAGTGAAGGTTGTCAGAGCGCTGAGCAGGAGCCGCTTCTTCAGAGTCACAATCAGCTTTATTGGCCATGTGTGTTTACACTCACATGGAATTTGCCTCCGGTTTCACAATAAACAAGATAAATATAAAAAGACATTAAAGACAGTAGTCAGTGTAGTGCAAGCTCGTTCACTCCGCTCGGCTTCTGCCAATCGCCTTGTAGCTCCGTCACTGAGAGCTAAACACTCAACAAAGTCTCGACTGTTCTCTGTCCTGGCTCCTCGATGGTGGAATGAGCTCCCCATTGACATCAGGACAGCAGGAAGTCTCTACATCTTCCATCACAAACTAAAAACACATCTTTTCCGACTATACCTTGAATAAAGGATGTAGCACTATAGTAGCACTGAAATGGCTCTTACTGATAGCACTTTGTAGTTGAACTTTATTGATGAAATTGTACCTTCTTGATTCTTGTTGTTCTGATTCTTGTTTGTACTCACGGTGGAATCACTTATTGTAAGTCGCTTTGGATAAAAGCGTCAGCTAAATGAAATGTAATGTAAAGTAGTGCAGATGGAGGAGTCTGATTAATTGTTCATCAGGGTGACGGCCAGTGGAAAGAAGCTGTTCCTGTGTCTGGTAGTTTTAGCGTACAGTGCTCTGTAGCGCCCCCAGAGGGGAGGAGGTGAAACAGCTGGTGTCCAGGTGTGAGGGGTCTGCAGTGATCTTTCCAGCCCACTTCCTGACTCTGGAAGTGTACACGTTCAGGATTGAGGGCAGACTGGACCCAGTAGGTCTCTCTGCAGACCTGACTGTCCGCTGTAGTCTGCCTCTGTCCTGTTTAGTGATCCAGACCTCAGTGATGGAGGAACAGAGGACAGACTGGATGATGTCGGAGTAAAACAGGATCAGCAGCTCCTGTGGCAGGTTATACTTCCTGAGCTGGCGCAGGAAGTACAACCTCTGCTGGGTCTTTTTTCGGATGGTGTTGATGTTGGAGGCCCACTTCAGGTCCTGTGAGATTGTGGTTCCCAGAAACCTGAAGGTCTCCACCCAGACACAGTGCTGTGGGGGGTAGTGTTGGGGGGCTCTTCCTGAAGTCCACGGTCATTAAGTTTTGGACTTCAGCTCAAAGTTCAGCTCCAGGTGGTTCTGACCACACCAGAGGACCAGCTGTTCAACCTCCCGTCTGTACGCAGACTCATCACCGTTCCTGATGAGGCCGATGACCGTTGTGTGGTCTGAACTTCAGGAGTTTAACAGACGGGTCCCCTGAGGTGCAGTCGTTGATGTAGAGGGAGAAGAGCAGTGGGGAGAGCACACATCCCTGGGGGGCGCCGGTGCTTATAGTCCGGGTGCTGGAGGTGATTTTTCCCAGCCTCACCTGCTGCGTCCTGTCTGTCAGGAAGTTTGTAATCCAGTGACAGGTGGGGGCCGGCACGGTGAGCTGGGAGAGTTTGGGTTGGAGTACCGCCGGGATGATGGGGTTGAATGCCGAGCTGAAGTCCACAAACAAAACCCTTGCATATGTCCCTGGGGAGTCGAGGTGTTGCAGCATATGACGACTGCATCATCCACCGACCTGTTTGCACGGTAGGCAAACTGCAGAGACTTTTAAGACTTTTAAAGGCTTAAAACTCAGGTGAGTCTTACTCTCTCATATGGCCGATGTCATAATCTCCTGGCGAAGACGCTAAAAACAACAAATTTCAGGAGCACATCCAATGCATGATGGGAACTGTAGTTCCCAAAACTCCAAAACATCAGTAAGGCAAAGAGCAACAGTTTCTCATATTGACTTTAAGCTCCGATAGTTGACGTGTTGAAAACAAGATGAAACGCAAAATATTAATTTATTAGGGAGGAGGCATTTTTGTTTTTGTCTGACAGCGTCGGACTTTGCAAACTCAGTCATGCACAAAACCTTCAGATCGTAACTCTGGAATCCAAATATCTCTCAATACTTTGAAGAACTTAAAAAAACAAGAAGAACTATCGCATCTAATCCATCACCCGACTCCGGATCCTCCGGATCCTCGTTTGAGCTCAAACGCCCCGATAAGCCTTTAATCCGCGACATCGCCTCAAGTTCCAGACCAGGAAACGGGCCCAGCGTCGTTGCCTCAGACTCGGGTCCGTTCATCGGCAGTCAAGCATCAGCGGAGAGTGACCCAACAGTCATCTGGATTCTTTCTTTCTCCCCCTCCACCGGGGAAGAGACAGGCTCATGTTATTAATTCTAAAGATAATAAGGAATAACATGTGCGTTTGATTTTGAGTGAGACAAAAAGGGGGTCGAACTGTTCTAGGAACGTTTTTTTTATATTCCAGAACAAAGCTAGAGGGGCCTGTGTGAGCAGCTTCTGTCATAACAGCATTAAAAATGTTGTCGGAGCGTCCACAAACATCTGGGACGAGGAGGCGGCTCCCATCAGGAGCTCCCATCACTGTTCCACTCTGGAACCAGCACTCGTATTTTACTCTGGAGCTGATCCCGTCACAGTCTAGTTTATCCTCCGGTACCCAGTAGAACATGTGACCAGTAGAACATGTGACCAGTAGAACATGTGACCAGTAGATGATGTGACCAGTAGATGATGTGACCAGTAGAACATGTGACCAGTAGAACATGTGACCAGTAGATGATGTGACCAGTAGAACATGTGACCAGTAGAACATGTGACCAGTAGAACATGTGACCAGTAGATGATGTGACCAGTAGAACATGTGACCAGTAGATGATGTGACCAGTAGAACATGTGACCAGCAGAACATGTGACCAGTAGACTGTGGCTCAGTGGTTAGCAAGTCGGTCTTTCAATCAGAGGGTCGGTGGTTCGATCCCCGGCTCCGGTAGTCTGCGTCGTTGTGTCCTTGAGCAAGACACTTAACCCTCATTGCTCACCGTTACTGTGTCTACGGTCTACTGTATAGCATGTAAGTCGCTTTGGATAAAAGCGTCAGCTAAATGAAATGTAATGTAATGTAATGTAATGATGTGACCAGTAGAACATGTGACCAGGAGAGCATGTGACCAGGAGAGCATGTGATCAGTAGAACATGTGACCAGTAGATGATGTGACCAGTAGATGATGTGACCAGTAGAACACGTGACCAGTAGAACATGTGACCAGTAGATGATGTGACCAGTAGAACATGTGACCAGTAGATGATGTGACCAGTAGAACATGTGACCAGGTGATGATGTGACCAGTAGAACATGTGACCAGTAGAACATGTGACCAGTAGAACATGTGACCAGTAGATGATGTGACCAGTAGAACATGTGATCAGTAGAACATGTGATCATGTGACCAGTAGATGATGTGATCAGTAGAACATGTGACCAGTAGAACATGTGACCAGTAGAACATGTGACCAGTAGAACATGTGATCAGTAGAACATGTGATCATGTGACCAGTAGATGATGTGACCAGTAGAACATGTGACCAGTAGAACATGTGACCAGTAGAACATGTGATCATGTGACCAGTAGATGATGTGATCAGTAGAACATGTGACCAGTAATAATAATAATAATAAATTGAATTTATATAGCGCTTTTCATGGACTCAAAGTCGCTTTACAGGGAGCAAGATTAGAAGGTAAAGCAAAACTGGACGATACAAGACAAAACAAAACAAAGCAAAAGAAAACAGGACAAAGCAGAACATGATACAGTCAATAGGGGGCTACTGATAGGCAGAGGTGAAGAGATGGGTCTTGAGGCGGGACTGGAAGACGGTGAGGGACTCAGAGGTGCGGATCTCTTGGGGGAGGGAGTTCCAGAGCCTGGGAGCTGCCCTGGAGAAGGCTCTGTCCCCAAAACTGCGGAGTTTGGATTTGTGGATGCAGAGGAGACCGGCTGAGGTGGATCTGAGGGGCCGTGAGGGTTGGTAGGGGGACAGGAGGTCAGTGAGGTATGAGGGGGCCAGATGGTGGAGGGCTTTGTAGGTGAGGACCAGGATTTTGTAGGTGATCCGGTGGGGGATAGGAAGCCAGTGAAGTTGTTTTAGGACTGGAGTGATGTGGTGCCAAGATTTGGAGCGGGTGATGAGTCGGGCAGCTGCGTTCTGGACCAGTTGGAGGCGGTTGATATTGGTAGAGCTGATGCCGAGGAGAAGTGAGTTACAGTAGTCCAGTCGGGAAGAGATGAAGGCGTGAATGAGTCTTTCAGCCGCGGGGGGTGTGAGAGAGGGTCTGATTTTAGCGATGTTGCGGAGGTAGAAGAAGGAGGTTTTGATGACATGGCGGATGTGGGGCTCAAGGGAGAGGGTGGAATCAAAGATCACGCCAAGGTTTCGGGCCTGGGGAGATGGGGAGACAATGGTGCCGTCAATGGTGAGAGTGGGGTTATTGGTTTTGCTGAGTGTGGATTTGGAGCCAATGAGAAGGAATTCTGTTTTATCACTGTTGAGTTTGAGGAAGTTGTGTTGCATCCAGATTTTAATAGCTGACAGGCAGGAGTTGATGTGGGAGAGGGGAGGGTCGAGGGGGGATTTGGTGCTAAGGTAGATCTGGGTGTCATCAGCGTAACAGTGGAAGTCCAGGTTGAAGTGGCGGAGTATCTGACCAAGGGGGAGGATGTAGATGATGAAGAGGAGGGGGCCGAGTACGGAGCCTTGGGGAACGCCTTGAGTGACTGTGGCAGAGGTGTGATTATGAAGAGAGATGAAGTGTGATCTGTTGGAGAGGTAGGAGTGGAGCCAGCTGAGTGCAGTACCTTCGATACCAAGGTCTTTGAGTCTGGTGAGCAGAATGTTATGGCTCACGGTATCGAAGGCTGCACTCAGGTCAAGGAGGATGAGGATGTTGAGGGAACCGGTGTCAGCAGAGGTGAGGAGGTCGTTGAGGACTTTCAGAAGAGCGGTTTCTGTGCTATGGAGAGGGCGAAAACCAGATTGGAGGGGTTCGAATAGGTTATTGGTATGAAGATGGGATTGTAGCTGTGAGGCGACTATACGTTCCAGGGTTTTAGACAGAAAAGGGAGGTTGGATATTGGGCGGTAGTTGTTGAGGGAGGAGGGATCCAGACCAGGTTTTTTGAGGATTGGGGTGACAGCAGCGGTTTTGAAGGCAGAGGGGACAGTTCCAAGGGACAGTGAGGAGTTGAAGAGGTTTGTAAGGTAGGGGCATAGTACGGGGAGGCAGGACTTCAGGAGGGGAGTAGGGAGGGGGTCCAGGGAGCAGGTAGTGGGTTTGGAAGAGCTGATGAGTTTAGAGATTTCAGGAACAGTGACCAGGTCAAACTCGGAGAGGAGGCAGTGTGGAGGAGGGGTCAGGAGGTCAGGAGAGATGGGGATAGGGGGGGCCGTGGTGGGCGATGGAGTAAATAGTGGGAGGTCAGATGCAGGGGATAGAGATTTGTAAATTATGTTGATTTTGTCAGTGAAGAAGTGGAGAAATGAGTTGCAGAGATCCGGAGTAGAGGTAGGGAGGGTGTTGGTCCGAGGATTGAGGAGGTTGTTCACTGTGGAGAAGAGGGTTCTAGGATTTTGGCAGGGGTCGGTGAGTATGGTGGAGAGGTAGTCAGATTTGGCAGCAGTGAGGGCATCTTTGTAGGTATTGAGGTGGAGTTTGTAGGCTTCATGATGGACTGTGAGTGATGATTTCTTTGTCAGACGTTCAAGTTGGCGGCCAGTTTGTTTCAGTTTCCGGAGTGTGGGTGTGTACCAGGGTGAAGAGGTGTTAAAGGTGACGTTTTTTGTTTTGAGGGGGGCCAGAGTGTCGAGGGAGGTACACAAGATGGAGTTGAGGTGGTTTGTGAGATCATCAGGGGAGGTGGTGGTTGAGTCCAGCTGGAGAGTGGTGGAGAGCAGGTCAGAGAGATGGTGAGGATCAATTGATTTGAGGTTGCGGAAGGTGATTTCTCTGATGAGGCGAGGGCGTGGGGTTGGAGAAGGGATGGTGAACCGTACCAGTTTATGATCAGACAGGGGGAAGAGGCATGGATGGAGGTCGAGCACTGGCTGGTTTGTGGAGCAGACCAGATCAAGGATGTGTCCTTTTTCGTGGGTGGGGAATGTGACATGTTGGATGAGAGTGAAGTTGTCCAGTAAAATGGTGAACTCTGATGAGAGCTTGCAGGTGGGGGAGTCCATGTGGATGTTTAAGTCACCGAGTAGCAGCAGACGTGGAGAGAGAGATGAGGCCAGTGTGAGGAGTTCAGTAAAATCAGAGAGGAAGGAGGGATTTGGTTTAGGTGGCCGGTAGATGAGGATGACTGTCAAGGAGGAAAGAGCTTTGAAGGCGAGAAATTCAAACGATGATACTGAGGGGAGGGTAAGTTCTGCGATCTGGAAGTTCTGGTTGAAAATAACGGCGAGGCCCCCTCCACGGCGGGAGGGGCGGGGTTTGCAGATGTAGTTGTAGCCAGGGGGGGATGCTTGGTTGAGGGAGAAGAAGTCATTGGGTTGTTGCCAGGTTTCAGTGAGCAGGAGGAAGTCCAGAGTGCTGTCGAGGATGAGTTCATGGAGGACAGGGGTTTTATTGTTGAGCGATCGGGTATTGAGGAGGCCGAAGTTGGCATGGTGAGAGGGTGGTGGGATGGGGGCAGGTTGGAGAGATCTGAGGTTGACCCGGTTAGCAGTGCGTGTGGTCAGTGAGGGGGGGTATTGCGGTTGACGGGGGACAGTGAGTGAATTTGCAAATGAGTGGACAGTAGGTGTATGTGGAGGGTGGATAGCACCGTAGTCCAGTCCGGGTTTTCTGTGCAGCCTGACGGTGTGCTCAGCGCTATGTGATCCAGTGGGGGAAGCATTCTGATGACGTGGCAGAGGTGCGACAGAACGTGCAGGTGACCAGATGGATGGAATAGATTGTCCGTGGTGGAAGTAAACAAACTTGCGGCAAGAGCTTCTGTGGATGTAACGGGGTCGACGTAGTAGTCCAAGCTGTTTGATGACTGGGATGCAGGGTGGAATGGAGTGGTTGAAGAGTTCGACCAGTTGCAGAGTTGAATATTTGATCATGAGGCCGAGTGGAGGGAGCGGTTTAGCCGTGGGCTAGGGGTGTAGAGGTGGATAGCTGATGTAAGTGCCAAAAATAATCCACAGCATGACAGGAGGAGATGAAGTCCAGTCTCGGTGCCTGTGAGACGGAGGGGAGGCAGTCGGAGTAGCGGCCACGCGTTGATGTAGC
Source organism: Cottus gobio (assembly GCA_023566465.1). Taxonomy (NCBI): domain Eukaryota; kingdom Metazoa; phylum Chordata; class Actinopteri; order Perciformes; family Cottidae; genus Cottus; species Cottus gobio. The sequence continues at coordinate 295,031 of CM042217.1, forward strand.
GGGCGAGGCCAGCTAGCTAGCTAGCGGCTAGCCAGCGAGGCGACAGTCCAGTTGAGGAGCGGCTTTGGGAAGCAGGTGAGAGGCTGTCCAGAGTTTATAGTTAGTCCAGTGGTGAGGTGAAGGGAAGAAGCTTGCTTTCCCTCAGACGATTTACAGCAGACAAAAACAGCAGACAAAAAACAAAAACACAAGGGGCAAACAAAAAAACACAAGGGGCAAAGCAGGCAGAGAAGCGGCGAACAAACAGCGCCAGCGTCCTCTCAATACCGGGAGGTGAACATGTAGAACATGTGACCAGTAGAACATGTGATCAGTAGAACATGTGACCAGTAGCACATGTGACCAGGAGAGCATGTGACCAGTAGAACATGTGACCAGGAGAGCTCGTAACGTTAGCATCACCGCTAACGGAGAACCAGCAGAGGTTCCCTTCAGTAACATGATGATGTGTTCAGGGTCTGCTCAGGGAATATGACTACTGACTGAAGGTAGATGATAGCGTTCTCATGATGTGTTCAATGTAATCTAGTAAAATGTAGTGTTGGTGATGCACTAGAATAAAGCCAGATGTTTTCACATGAATATGAAATACATATTAGAGATGAATTATGAGCTGTTTACCTTCCTAAAGCTCATTAGTAGACATTATCATAATTACAATCTTTTATTTCCTGATAATTGTGATGCTAATAAACACGACAGAAATAACAAAGTAAAAGGATAACATTTACTTCAAAGGATCTTTTTAGACTGAGACCAGATCGTTCCTCACAACCATCAATGATCATCTTTTGGTATCTGCAGATCTTTAAAAGTTATATTTGCTCCTTTTTTTAGAATTTTACATACCATACAAACCGTGAGTTTATCCCGACATTGAACCTTTCTGGGCCACTCACACGATCAATAAATTGGGTTTGTGTTCAAAATCAAAAGAAGTGTATTCCTCGGCCCAGATGTGAGCCGCCTGTGAGCCTCCGAGTGTAATTCCTGGGAGAAGTGTCCACAGATGGGAGGACTTCCTGGGAGGAGGACACTCGCTGAGCGGAGCAGCAGCCGGATTACGCTGATGGATGAGGGCGATGGAGTCATGTGCACTGTGTGGCTCATTTATGATGGATGTTAAGTTGCATGGGGGGGTGGAGGTCTCCAGCTTAAGTTCAGCTTCATTCGCCTAAAGAGGAGACGATACAGGTGAATACGGATGTAATTACATCATAGTTGACTAATGACATTAATAAAATTATTTTATTGCACATTTTTTGAAACGTTAAGTTTACATTTGCAAATGAGGCATTTTCCTGTTACATGTGTGCTAACTTTCATACATTTCCAGAACATAAATGTGAACGTTGGTTAAAGTCAGGTTCCAAATGATTGTTTTATTTTGTCGACATATTACAGTCAAGGTTTTTTACATTTATGATATCTCTTTGTTTCACTCCATACATAATAAAATACTGTCAACTGACATTAAAGCATTTCCAGATTTCTGGAGTCTGAGAACAAACTCATGAGAGAAAACGTCCTTTAAAGAGATGTTTAGTGACATTTACACATTCTGGAGAATTAGGGAACATATGTTATGGAAGATAAATAGACATGAAAATTATGTTGTTGTCCTTTGTGTGTTTGTTTGCAGGTGTGCGACCTGTCCTTCAGCTTGAAGAAGATGCTCAGCAGACACAAGCTCACGCACAACCCCAACCGGCCCATGGCGGAGTGCCAGCTGTGCCACAAGAAGTTCACCAGGAACGACTACCTCAAAGTACACATGGAGAACGTCCACGGGGAGACGGAGAGCTAGGGCCAGTCACACGACCCGTCGGCTGGGAACGATATCTGATTCCTCCAATAACAGAGCAGCCTCGTGCCTCCTGCAACCACAGGCCTTCACGTACTGTACGCAGATGCACCGATAGCAGCACCGCTGTTATTAAAAGATACATACGTGCAGAATATGAGAAACATTTGGGCGAGTATTTAAAAGTAGAATCATAGGCTGTACTTTTGTAAATCTTGTGTCATGTTATTGTTTGAGCCGCTGTGTTTGCTCTCCCCAGCGTTACGGCGTTACTGTGTTACAGCTTTACTGTGTTACAGCGTTACGCCGTTACTGTGTTACGGTGTTACAGCATTACTGTGTTACTGTGTTACAGCATTACTGTGTTACTGTGTTACAGCGTTATGGTGAGTTACGGCGTTACTGTGTTATGGCGTTACTGTGTTACGGTGTTACAGCTTTACTGTGTTACAGCGTTACGGTGTCACAGCGTTAGTGTGTTACGGTGTTACAGAGTTACGGTGTTATTGCGTTACATGTTTACGATGTTACAGCTTTACGGTGTTACAGCCGAGCTGCTCCACCGGAGCACTGCCTGCTGTGGAAGAACACCAAAGACCTTACAGCTTGCTTCTTTTCAGCTTTACTTGTACGTGTTTACACCTGGCACCCAAACATGTTTAATATTTAGACTCCGTTGAGCCCAAAGAGCAACCTTCGTATCCACGCTGCTCCGTTTCAACAATACAAGTATTTAAAGCGGGTGTTCGAGCCCTGAAAGCCGTAATTCTAACCAGCTACTAGATCTGAGACAGCTCACGATGAGAAGTTTGTATTTACATGCGTCAGAGAGGATTAACATGCTGTTCCAGCCCGGTGGCCAGCAAGAGGGTTGTCGTTATACGTTACTGCAAACCACAGGTACGTTGACTGTGAGAAGGTCCGCTAAGGATGGATGTTATTTATTTACCATAGTTTCGTTGTTACGTTGTGTTATTATTTTAAATCAAACCGTGATGTTTTTTCTCTCACATTAACAAAGTCATCTTGTTGCCGAAACCTAACGAGTCTGATATTAAAAACATATTTATGAAACCTGTTTTGGGTTCAGAATGGTCTGTGTTCAACCGAACCTGTGGTTTGCAGAAAAGTTCAATAAAAAAAAACAATTCACCAAGGTGACCAATGTTTGTGTCTCTGTGAAACCAACAGTTAACATTGACCCTACGCTTGTTACGTAACGTTATGCAAGAAAGTCCGCTCAGGGCGGTGCTATTTTTTTACGCTAGTCACGTTGTTACATTATGTTATGTTACATTGTTACGATGTTACGTTGCGAGCTTACGTTACGATCTTACGTTACGATCTTACGTTACGATCTTACGTTACGATGTTCATGAAACTTCACATTATTAAATTAAGATCCTTTCTTTCCCTTCAGCTTTTTTGGTGTTACTGTTTCATCAAGTTGAAAATCCAAAGTACTGTTTGACTTCTGTGATGTATTTGTTGAATATGTTTGTTTAACTTGTTGATAATACAGCATCTTGTGTATTTCATCAGAATTCTGTCTGTTCTTTACGTCCACGCCCGTCTGCTCCCTCGTTCACCGCCACACTGATTACAGCACGTTCCGTTTGTTCCGCCTCTGCACACTGTGAGCCGTCACTTCACACTTTTACATTTTGAAATGTATAAAACCTCACCACCTACCAAACATCCATTTCCTCCGCCCCTTCTAATTATGTGTTTGTGAACTGTTGATGTAAGGGGGGGGGCGCTTTGAGAGTTGATTAAAAGTGTTCGGTTCTCGTTGTTAATCTAAGCCCTATTCTTGGGCCGGGTTCGAGGGCTAATTAAAGCCTGTTCCGAGGCCGCAGTTGCCACTCTGATGGTTTCTCTCTGTGGACTTGTGTTCTGTGAGAATCTCGCGAGTGGCGAGTGGTTCTGTGACTTACTTTTTGCGGTTTGTGGCTTCTTTAAAAACACAAAACTCCTCCCCTCCGTCTGTCTCCACCTCTCAAGGAGACATTGTGCACCTCGAGACCTGCACGATGTCTCGGGTGGGACGGTATGGTGGGGGCTTAGTCCATACCGGTCCTCTTATCGGTTCTGCTTATTGGTTCGGTTCCTTATCGATACTCTTATTGGTTCTTTTCTATTTTTAATAAAACCGGCCATGTCTCTGGCTTTCTTTCTTTTTCCCAACATTTATTGCACTGCGTTAACTGTTAAATGTGTATTGTTAAATGTTAAATGTATGCACCTTCCCGCCAGGACAAATTCCTTGTATGTGTAAACATACATGGCAATAAATGGTTCTGATTCTGATTCTGATTCTGAGATTTGTCTCCCAATCTTTAGATTTTCCTCCTGGACTTTCCCAGTGACCAGTCCTGCCTGCATCTCTCTCTCTCCCTCTACCTTTCTCTCTCCCTCTCCTCTCTCTCTCTCTCTCTCTCTCTCTCTCTCTCTCTCTCTCTCTCTCTCTCTTCCTAGTCAATGTGTTTCTAATTACATGTTTTTACTGGAAGCCTCCAGTTTCCTGCGTTTCTGCCTCCCAGTTTGTGAGTGGTCAGACTGGGCCCGCAACGAGAGCTCCGCCCACCGCGTGGGGAAGTGTCGTGACCACGCCGGGCCGGGCCGGGTTTGGGTTGACTCGCTCGTCTGACCTCTTGTGTGTTTGGGGCCCAGTGTTGCCGCGGCAACGGGGTAGCCTTTTCCCCCCCATTCCCCTCCGCTTGACCAGAGTGATGTGGAATGTGTCCGGGAGAAGAAGGCCATGCCGAGTGGTTAAAGCCACGGGCATTCTGGGTCAGCCTGTTCCTTTGAAGTCACATTTCTATGGAAACACACTCTGGTACACACACACACACACACACACACACACACACACACACACACACACACACACACACACACACACAGAGACACATGCAGCTTCAACACATGAAGCATAGACTTCTATACAACCAGAGGAGTCACCCCTTGGTGGTCAGGAGAGAGAATGCAGCTTTAACACATGAAGCATAGACTTCTATACAACCAGAGGAGTCGCCCCCTGGTGGTCAGGAGAGAGAATGCAGCTTTAACACATGAAGCATAGACTTCTATACAACCAGAGGAGTTGGTTTAGACAAGACGAGACCTAACAGCAGAGTGGACGTTGACAAGGTGGCCAGAAACGTCACTCCAGATAAATGCTGACGCTAGATGTGTAAAAACTGTTTCGACCTCATATGGTGTTAATATGTTGTATTGTGTTGATTAACTACATCATGCCTCAAACTAAAAGTTGTTTCACCTGCCAGAAAACCGCAATGGGAACATGTCCATGTTAAAAGACCTTGTCACAACAAAATAGATTATATTGAGGGGAAACAGCGCGATTGTTTATGTTCAAAGTGTCTGCAGGAAGTGGAACTTCATTTGAAGCGCTGGAGCACAATGGTGCCTCGGACACAAAGACCAGAAGTCACAGCGGCTAAAAGCTGCCCAGGAAACGCTGCAGAAGAATGATGGAGGGTTGTCTCCTGTCCCAGTTGGGTCCTCTTTGGGGGTCAAACGCTGAGAACCTGCCAAGTAGAGCCGTTAATCCAACAAACATGAGTGTTGACATTCTCTCGCCGGGCAGCGGGACTCAGAGGCTCCTTCTGAGAGTCTGAGGGCTGAAGACCTCCGTCAGGGTCCCGGTCCCCTCTGCAGCTGCTGCCGGGCACCTCATTAGGGTCTACGGCGGTCCTCATTAGGGTCTACGACGGTCGGTCCTCATTAGGGTCTATGACGTTCCTCATTAGGGTTTACGACGGTCGGTCCTCATTAGGGTCTACGACGTTCCTCATTAGGGTCTACGATGGTCGGTCCTCATTAGGGTCTACGACGGTCGGTCCTCATTAGGGTCTACGACGTTCCTCATTAGGGTCTATGACGGTCGGTCCTCATTAGGGTCTACGGCGGTCTGTCCTCATTAGGGTCTACGACGTTCCTCATTAGGGTCTACGGCGGCCGGTCCTCATTAGGGTCTACGACGTTCCTCATTAGGGTCTACGACGGTCGGTCCTCATTAGGGTCTACGACGTTCCTCATTAGGGTCTACGATGGTCGGTCCTCATTAGGGTCTACGACGGTCGGCCCTCATTAGGGTCTGCGACGGTCGGTCCTCATTAGGGTCTACGACGGTCGGTCCTCATTAGGGTCTGCCACGGTCCTCATTAGGGTCTACAACAGTCCTCATTAGGGTCTAAAACGGTCTGTCCTCATTTGGATCTACGACGGTCGGTCCTAATTAGGGTCTACCGCGGTCGGTCTTAATTAGGGTCTACCGTGGTCGGTCCTAATTAGGGTCTACCGTGGTCGGTCCTCATTAGGGTCTACGGTGGTCGGTCCTCATTAGGGTCTACGACGGTCCTCATTAGGGTCTACGGCGGTCATCATTAGGGTCTACGGCGGTCCTCATTAGGTTCTACGGTGGTCGGTCCTCATTAGGGTCTACGACGGTCGGTCCTCATTAGGGTCTACGATGGTCGGTCTTCATTATGGTCTATGGCGGTCGATCCTCAATGGGGTCTACGACGGTCGGTCCTAATTAGGGTCTACCGTGGTCGGTCCTAATTAGGGTCTACCGTGGTCGGTCCTAATTAGGGTCTACCGTGGTCGGTCCTAATTAGGGTCTACCGTGGTCGGTCCTCATTAGGGTCTACGGTGGTCGGTCCTCATTAGGGTCTACGACGGTCCTCATTAGGGTCTACGGCGGTCATCATTAGGGTATACGTCGGTCCTCATTAGGGTCTACAGCGGTCCTCATTAGGTTCTACGGTGCTCGGTCCTCATTAGGGTCTACGACGGTCGGTCCTCATTAGGGTCTACGGTGGTCGGTCTTCATTATGGTCTATGGCGGTCGGTCCTCAATAGGGTCTACGACGGTCGGTCCTCATTAGGGTCTACCGTGGTCAGTCCTCATTAGGGTCTACCGTGGTCGGTCCTTATTAGGGTCTACGGCAGTCGGTCCTCATTAGGGTCTACAGTGGTCGGTCCTCATTAGGGTCTATAGCGGTCTTTACTTGGCTGGCGGCTCGAGTCTCTTTCCGTGGCCCTGCAGCGCTGCAGAGGAAATGCCTGAGCTGAGGCCCAACGTGACCCACGACGGGGAACCGGTCTACAAAGAGCTGCCAGGAACCCCATTCAACACGTTGTCTTTTTTTAGTCCGCGGCCCCGTTTACACGCTACACGGACATTTCTTTAAACAGATATTTTCCTCCAAGTTTTGACTTCCCGTCCACACGAGTTTTAGGTCATCAAAACGGATATAGATATGTTAAAAGTTAAATAATAATAATCTGGTTACTTTGTATCTGTGTGTTTGTGACGAGATCGTAAAACGTATCGTTTGGGAAACGATGACCCTGTAATGAGCGAGAAACAAAGATGGCGGATTGTTTAGGCGTTGTTAGTGCTGCTCGCTCTGATAATCTTTTACATTTAAAGTTAACGATGCCCCCCCACACTTTACAGACACTCATTAACGATTTGTTCACACCGCCTCAGGAGAATACGCTCACTGAGCGTATTCTCACTGAGCGTATACGCTCAAAGAGCGGCGGTCACGTTGACATGTATCAAGGAAACGATCAGCATGCGATGTGGGCGTATGCTGGTGTGTAACTTCTCTGTGTAAAAGATCTAATAAAAGACGAAGCCACGACAGGGAAGGGAGGATTTCGTTCGTGAGGCTTTGACTGCGAAGTCATTGTAAGGAACGATATCTCCTTCGGCCGGAGCTTTGACAAACTGTTATACTTGGTCTTGTGTCTTATTGTCCATTACAGAGAACCTGAAGAAGTCCGTACGTGGGTGTGCACGTAAGAAGCGCATCACATGCTCACCATCTTCTTCTGTGGTGTTAGTCGTATCGCCACCTACTGGCCCCGCGTGCGTTTGGAGTCGCTTTTTGCAGACGAGATATTTGGAAAAACGAAGCTGGTGAAGACATAATTTTATTTTAGAACGTAGCGGAAATTATCTGTTTTGAAAAGAACACCCGTACACGTGTCGACAGGATCTGAATATCTAAAGCGACTCTTCCCTCCCACTGAGCCGCTCAGGGGTTCATTGTTGGTGATCGGTGATGACAGAAGACTCGACCGGTCCAGCCAAAACATTTGTGCACATGTGATGAGAGATGGCTCATAATTCCCCCTCCTCGTGCTGTTATTGTGTCAGCCCCCACCATCGTGGCCCCGTGTTAACACTCAGCGAGCTCCCGCCGGTGGTGACTGCATGTCGCACTGCGAGGACACACCCAGAGGGGAGGAGCCAAAGTGAAGGATTCAACTCTACAGAAAGGCTTCTGAAGTAAACATGAAACATCCGTTAGTTAGACGACATAAAAGAAAGCAGTTTCCAATAAAGGATCAAGTCGTTTTTCTTTTTTAAATAATTTATTTATTTTGAAAACAGCAGTTAGCGATCTAAGGGATTAAATGTAACGCGTGACATAACATCTCCACTCAGGCTGCATCTCTGCTTTGAAACCGAACACCGAGAAGAGCTCTGCTTCCTGTCAGAGCAACACGGAGATGCTCACCTTTCATGTGCTGATTCAGGTCTCGGTACAAACCAAGTCTTCACCTTAAAGGCGAGTCCCCAGAATGTGTTATGAGATGTGCGTCCCCACAAGATGGGTAAAACGCACACACTCACACACACATTGGGGCGCTAACCTCATGAAGAAAGGCCTCCAGTGTCTGTGGCCCTTCTGAAAAGTGTGATTTCCTTCTGGGTCCTCTGAATTAGCCACGCTAAACCTGTTTACCCATACCACACACACACACACACACACACACACACACACACACACACACACACACGGCCATACAGGGGCATCATGCGAGGGGAGTGACTGTTGTCAGAGGGAACAGCTGCTGAGCGAAAACACATCTATCTTCCACAGGAAGTTATTGGTCAAACAAATGTAATGAATCTGTTGTTCTTGTCTTGTTGACTGTTACAATATGTACCACACACACACACACACACACACACACACACACACACACACACACACACACACACACACACACACACACACACACACACACACACACACACACTCTGCTGTGTGCCTTCACGTTCTCTTGCTCGCTGACAAACAGCCGAGTGGAAAGAGAATCATGGCAGCTGCTGAACAACAGTTACGGCTAAAAATGTTTATTAAAACTTAATAACAGCTTCTTTAAGCTTTAATATGGGGTGCTCACACTCTAGTTGGTGTAATAATTCATTCTTACTCCTGTAGCAGCTAGCTAGCTTTCTGCTGACTTAAGTCACGCTGGTCCACTGACCAATCACAGCTCATGTTAGTGCTGACCGCTCTGCTTCCATAGAGACACAGAGGTGAGATCTGATTGGACGAGAGCTCTCCTTAAAACATTACATTACGCTGACGCTTTTATCCAAAGCGACTTACATGATATACAGTATACATTAGACACAGCAACGGTGAGCAATGAGGGTTAAGTGTCTTGCTCAAGGACACAACGACATGGACTGGCTGAGGCGGGGTTTGAACCACCGACCTTCTGATTGAAAGACTGACTTGCTAACCACTGAGCCACTTGACCCCTTGAAAACAAGCTGGAAGCAGAGCAACAGACGAAGACAGGATCTGTGCAATGAGAAAATAATTATAATACCTATAGTGTATTTGTGAAAAACAATTAAATTATAAAATAGCTATAACTTTGTGATTCTGCTAAGGCTAGCAGAGAAGGCTCAGCTGGCCCTGACGGCCACTAGAAGAGGGGGGGCATCGGGTATATCATTCACTGTTGGGGACCCTATTGTCTCTTCCCATTGGCTCGTGGACCAGGAGGGAGGCCCCTCTGCAGGTGTACCACACCCACACAGACGGAGGAGAGCTGTAGCTGTCAGAATGTAGCTGTCGAGCTACATTTCCTCTCGGCAAAAGAAGAAGATGGCGTACACGTAGGACATCAGACGGCAATGCCTCGCCGCCTCGGGGCCGCCGTCAGGAGCAGATGATTTATAGGCGCCCGTGTTCATGTTCACTTGTCGGAGAGCTGATAAAATAAGGATGTGCGGCTCCGTTAGACATCAGCCTTGATCCCATAACTCCAGGAGCGCCGCCCTGTCATGCTGGACCCGGGCTGGAACAGTCAGGGCCTTCACGTCCTCATGAATTACACACTTGTTATTAATAAAACCCAGTGGCGGATTTCAGAAAGGGAAAAATAAAACGGTTCAGTTGTGCAACACCTACACACACAAATAAGGAGCGTGTTTGAGGGTCCCATGGTATTTTAACAATAGTGGGCGGCAAATTAGCTCAGGACTTTCACCCAGGAGACCCTGGTTTGTGTCCCATGTAACTACACGTGTTACATTGTTCTGCTAAACAGTTATTTATTTCAGTATTGTCATTGTCCCCGTAAGATGATTCCTTACGTTGTTTTAACATTTCCATCTTCACTCAGCTGGTTGGACATGAGACTTTCTCGATGCTTCTAAATGCTGGTCTTTCTTTCATAGAAATTAAAGCAGCCGAACGCAGAAAGACCTCGTTTAGGTTCTCCGGTTGCAGCTTGAGGTCTGACACAGTTTACCTCACGTCCTTGAACGCGTCTTTGAAGCCCTGAAGGCGTCTTCGTGCCTCAGGAGCAGACAAAGATGTTTGTGTTGGACTCCAATGAGGGAACCCGCATGTCTAACCTTGTGAGTCGCTGTTTCTTGCCGCGCGGCGTGGAGCCGATACGATCGCAGGGTCGCTCATGCAGGCCGAGCCAGAGAGCCGCTGAGCTGTAAGTCGTTTCCAACCCTCTGTTCCTCCCGGCCACAGGCGAGGCCACTCTGCAGCGCCACTAGAGCGAGGGGCTGTTATCGACTGTTTGTTGCTCTTTCCTCCGGCTCGCCGCCACAGGTGCTCGCAGCCCCCCACACAGCGGCCTCTGTGGGGGAAGTAATGAGCCTTCCTCCTGGTCCGACTGGGAGAACGCCGCTCACCTCTGGGACGCTGATGCAGACCATTTAAATAGATTGGGGCTCCTCATGTGGTCTCTGTGTTGAGCCGAGGAGAGAGCAGTAAATGGTTTTATTCCCAGAGATAGCAGCATGAAGGAAGGGAACTCTTTAGGCCTGGTTCTGATTCACCTATATTCATGTTTTCAGAGCTGGAACAAAGGAGTTCAACGTTTTGGGAAATTGTCCTCTTTACCAGAGATAGATCAGTGAGATTGGGTGTCATGTAAATAACGGGTGGATACGAGAGTTCGATGCCACGTACTGTGAAACAATTGTTTCTGGGGACGTTCTCAGAGAGATCGTGGACTAAAACAATGTAACTCTCATCTCATCGTAACAATCTCATCTCTTCTCATCTCTTCTCTTCTCTTCTCATCTTTTCTCATCTCTTCTCATCTCTTCTCTTCTCTTCTCATCTCTTCTCATCTCATCTCATCTCTTCTCATCTCATTGTAACACTCATCTCATCTCATCTCATCGCATCTCTCTGTAGACATTCTCCAGTTCAACTCCCTCCCTCAGACTTTTATGCTGGACTTTGTTTTGGTTGAGTATTTTCTCCTCAAACAAAGAACTTTTATTCACGATGTTTACTTTTCACGAGTGCCCTGCATAAGCCGGCATATGTTCGAGATTGACGTTTTTATATGTTTCTCGTCTTCAAAGCTCCCCGAGGTTCCAGTAGCCTCAGCTTTTGGCCTTTTCGTCTCTGGAAGTCATAAGAAACCTGTGTTGCAGTTTATCCATACGCTGCGAGTTTTCAAAACAAATTGTAATCCGAGCTATCGGAGGTATGAAGCGAGGCCGCGACAGGAACCGGATGCTCTGCAGGGGCCTTGTTTGGAGTTGGCCCTTTGTGTTTGGAGCCGTGAGCACGCTTTAGCCCGGGTCACCTCGGCAACAGCTTTTGATTCTCCCTCTTTGTTCTCCAATCAGAAACGTGTTTCAGTTTGAGTTTCATTAAAAGCATGTCCTGAAACTGGATCCCTCTCTTTGTACAGCGGCCGAACAGGAACCGTGTTCAACCCTAACTGGAAGCAGATCATCCTTCCCTTCATCAATGGGCTGTGCTTGTGTGTGTGTGTGTGTGTGTGTGTGTGCGTTACAGAACGATGTGTAACATATCTGTGCTTGTGAAACATTATCGCCCCAAAGTGTCCCTCTCTCTGCGGCATCCCATCTGGCCCGACAGCTCCATGTATGCACCGTGCATGACATCATTCCCCCTTCAGACGTATTAATGCTTATTTCATGCCGAGGCGACGCCCTCGCCTGTAGCCCAGCGCGGTAGCGCACTTAGCATGTGTTTTCCAAACGCAGTCGCCAGGAACACATGTTGGCTTTTACATCGCTGCAAACCTGACGACGTCAAATGTGGACGTGTTTTTATTATTTTACAATAACAGGCGTCAAGAGGGAGGAAGGGAGTGGGAAGGGTGATGGACAAACATAGGACTTTCACCCAAGAGACACATGTTTGTTTAACCCTTAGCTATACGCTTGTTCTGCAACATTGCTTCGCTGGTTATGTAGAGTTATGAAAGGTAAATTATGATTTACTTCAAGTTATTATTGCGTTGTTCCGCTGCGTTGTATAATGGTTGGTCACATTGTTAATTTGTTTTGTTATGTTGTGAAATTAGGTTTCGTTAGATTGTTACATTCTCTTAAACCTAACACCTAACCCTAACCCTAACCCCTACCCCTAACCCTAACCCTTGGGCCTCCATTCAACTGCGAAGCCGTTGGGCCTAGCAGGGGGGTCTATGTGAATTTCCTGAAACCTAACCCCTAACCCTACCCCTACCCCTAACCTTAACCCTAACCTTACAGAAAATACAAACTTCCAGTTGCTTGGCTGCTAAGCAACCAGGTCACGTGTCACGAGATGATGCTCTGCTATCTCACAGCCACAAGCGGCTCGTCCTCGGCTTCTTAAAACAGGGTTCCCGTTCCGACCTCTCAGCGCCCCTCGGAACAAACCAGGTGTTAAAGACTCGCAGCCAATTGCTTCCATTTTCATGTCTTTATTCTCCCCGACTGAGGAACGTGATCCCGTAACATCAGGCGAGGAATGCGTGTCCGGAGGAGCGTCGGCGAGCCCGAAGCTGGTCCTCCTCATCGTTACAGGAGCTTCACAGCGCGGCCTCCTGGGAAAGGAAAGTGAGCGGAGAAATGTAGAGAAGAGCTTCCAGATGTGACATGTCAGCATCAACGACACTCAATGATGGGTGTGTGTGTGGGGGGGGAAGGGGGCTGACAGGCTCTCAGCCTGAATGAGAATATCACTCAAGGACAGAAAGAGAAAAATAATCATCTCTTCAATGGCGACTGTGTTTGTGTCTCCAGACGCTGTTCTGGGGGGAAGGTCGTGTTTACATGGGAACGACTGGGAACGTCAAGTGTGACAACGTGGGCCTTGTAGTCAATGTGATAGAGGCACACACACACACACACACACACACACACACACACACACACACACACACACACACACACACACACACACACACACACACACACACACAGTGCTGAATTCCTGGAGAGGGTTCCATGTTCCAGGACAACACCTTCGTGCACGAGAGCCGGGTGCTCGAGGTGACTCGTCCCGCTCGTCCACCGGTCCGCTCTCTCCTGGCTCCTTCAAAGAAACAATCAGGAACAATTATGGCAACATAGAAATGAATTCCGTCCCAGATTAAAACGTGTGGGGACGCCAGGTAGTTGTAATCTGGGTCGCAGTGGGCTTCAGCCTCAGAGGGCGAGGGAAGGAAAGCTGTTTATTTAGCCCCCCCCCCACCCCCCACCTCCCCCGCCCCTTAATACCGCTTTAATGAAGGTCATTCATTTTAATGGAGCCTCATCAGACTCCAGTAATTAAAGCTCGCGGTGCTCTTGACTGTGAGCTTGTTGAGACAGTGCTGAGGGCCAGTTCTACAAATATCCCCCCCCCCCCCCACACACACACACACACACACACACACCCCACACCCCCGGCCTATGTATATATAACATGACCCATATACCAGCAGATGAGAGGCCCGGTCACTTGGCGGCCGGGTGGCACAGCGCTGGTTCTCCTGAAGAACCCGACGGGTCAAACTCAACTTTACCACAGAACCTGTGAACGACTGCATCAACGCGCCACCGCCCCGTATTTCATATCGTAGAAGCTGTTGAACACGTTCAGAAAACACTTTGACCTCCAAGAAATAACATTTTATTTACAGTCAACACCTGAAAGTGTAAAAAACACGAAGGAAGAAAATTTCAATTCAACTCAATTCAGTTTATTTTGTATAGCACAAAATGTAAACTATACTTTGGTGTTTAATTTTTTTGGAGGGAACCAGTGAAATAACAGCTGACTCGTTTATGGATCTAATTGATGTTTTACTCAAAACTAAACGGTGCTAACGAGGAGAGGCACGTCTCCTCTCTGATGGTCAAAGAGGACGACCTCTACAGCTCCTCTGTGTCCTCTGCACAAAAGAGACCTCGATTCAGACAGGAGGGGTGTAGACACACACACACACACACACACACTCACACTCACACTCACACTCTCTCTCACACACACACACACACACACACACACACACACACACACACACACACACACACACACACACGTGACTTGAAACCGTTTCCCAGGGAAACATGCTTAAAATATACCCTTGGGATAATTTATGTGTTCACTCCTCAGATTAGAGAGATCCATCTTCCGAGGGGTGTCATCAACCCAGCATGCTTTGCTGCTTGCTGGCGTCAGACGGTATAATGTTGATGTATGACCTGTGAAGAGGAGCCTCGTTTTATCTTCCCCCCGCGCGGTGACACGGGACGCCGAGGCCTCGGGGCTCGACCCGCTCTCCCCCCGGCCCGGCTGCCGCCCGCTGAGCCACTGATGGAAGCACCGGCCACCTCGGCCAGATGGCCGACATCCATCAGAGGAGCCACGTGTCAGACGGCGAGCAGAGTCGGGGCATCGGCCCGGTCACGCCGGGTTGGAGCCGGACAAACAGCTCCGACGTGGGCCGAGGGTTTGGGGTTCTTTACGTTAGGAGGATGTGACATCATCCCATCATTCCATCATCCCATCATTCCATCATTCCATCATTCCACCATTCCATCATTCCATCATCCCATCATTCCATCATTCCATCATTCCATCATCCCATCATCCCATCATCCCATCATTCCATCATTCCATCATCCCATCATTCCATCATTCCATCATCCCATCATTCCATCATTCCATCATCCCATCATTCCATCATTCCATCATTCCATCATCCCATCATCCCATCATCCCATCATTCCATCATTCCATCATCCCATCATTCCATCATTCCATCATCCCATCATTCCATCATTCCATCATCCCATCATTCCATCATTCCATCATTCCATCATTCCATCATCCCATCATTCCATCATTCCATCATTCCATCATCACAGGGATGTCGTATGTGTACAGATTGTAAAGCCCTCAGAGGCAAATCTGTATTTGTGATTATGAAAGATGAAAGTCTTCTGGTTTAATTTGAGTGTCCACCATGAATAAGGCTACAACTTGACTTTCCAATGATTTTATTTTCAGGCTGAGCCACACACACACACACACACACACTCTCTCTCTCTCTCTCTCTCTCTCTCTCTCTCTCTCACACACACACACACACACACACACACACACACACTCTCTCTCTCTCTCTCTCTCTCTCTCTCTCTCTCTCTCTCTCTCTCTCTCTCTCTCTCTCTCTCTCTCTCTCTCTCTCTCTCTCTCTCTCTCTCTCACACACACACACACACTCTTTGAAGTGGATAATGATCAGCAAGCGGCCGCTCACACACCAAAATGAGCCTTTTTGCAAAATGACCTCCTTTAGCAAATAAAACAAAACGCCACATCGTGCTGCTTCAGGGGTCTTTATACAGTTCTGCAGTCTATCCTCAGGCTTCGGGACATTTTGAATCTTGAACATAATCTCCCCCCCTCCCTCCCTCCCACCCTCCCTCCCTCTCTCTCTGATTGCTTCCACACACTCAAAGCACGTCCAGCTGGAGACTATAACAATAAACGTCCATGTTAAAAAGCGGGTAGATTAGCCCTTTTTAAAATTGGTTTCTTTTCATGTTTTTTTTTGTTTTTTTGTTCCCTGTGTGTCCAACCTGGCGGGAGCTAGCAGGTTGAGAACAGAGACTGAGAAAGTGTGTGTGTGTGTTGAGGAGTGCAATGGAACACTAGTTGGCAAGAGAGAGGAGAATCAGACCTGTCGCCCGCCAGATGTTTCCGTATGAAGCCGTTAGCGCGCCGCAGGTCTGCAGTGAAGGTGTCGGGAGGCCTTCAGCGAGCATCAGAAGGAGCCCCCCCCCACCCCTCCCTCCCTCCCGCCCAGCACACCTGGCTTCCTGCCTTCCCTGCACAGCTGTGCACCCTCCGCATGCTTCATCATGTCCAGGCTGCTCCGTCTAGGCGCTCCGTGTCAAAGACTTTGTGTCGGCTGCTCGACAGGAATGCCGGGCGGGAATCTGGTTCGTGGTCGAGTCGAAACAAAAAGACGCAATGAGACGAGATGAAATGTCTCATTTGGGCCGATTGCATCAGGACTTGCACTGTGAGCACTTTGACTCGCATGTGTTTAAGGTTTCCCTTCTCGGTCTCTAATGGGTTATAATTATTAGTGGAGCTGGACGTTCACTTGCAACACGAGATGCGTTTGGCTGTTCCACGCACACGCTCTCCTCCTTTCAAACATATTTCTGTGGCACATTATGAAGCATATTACTCTTCACTTCTTTTCGGGCGACAGCCGGAGAGAGGGAGAGAGAGAGGCTTAAAGTGAACCTCAAGCAAAACCCATCTGGGAGGCTTAATTACAAGTAAGCTCTGTTTAATAAGCACTGGATCGTATATCTCAGCTGAGCGTGCGGCGGCGGAGCGAGGAGCCTCCAGAGGCTCAGGAATGTCAGTGTTTGTTTGAATGTGGAGTCGCATGCCAGCAGCGCTGCACCAAGGAGGCTGTTTCAGGCTGGCACCGTAATCGACTCTGGCTGAGGGGAAATTTGGCCGCGGAGAGTGAATGAGTAACTCTCTCCCTTCCCCTTGACGACTGCTGATGAGGTGCTCTGGGGTTAGGCACTTAACCTTCGCCGCGGGCCGCCGCGGCACCCGGGAATGTGTGGACCGCTGTGAAGGGAAGCGCTGAAGGAAGAAAATGAAACACGGTTAAGAGTCTATGTTCTTTTTTCTCATAGACTTCTATACAACCAGAGGAGTCGCCCTGTGATGGTCAGGAGAGAGAATGCAGCTTTAACACATGAAGCATAGACTTCTATACAACCAGAGGAGTCACCCCCTGGTGGTCAGGAGAGAGAATGTAGCTTTAACACATGAAGCATAGACTTCTATACAACCAGAGGATCACCCCCTGGTGGTCAGGAGAGAGAATGCAGCTTTAACACATGAAGCATAGACTTCTATACAACCAGAGGAGTCACCCCCTGGTGGTCAGGAGAGAATGCAGCTTTAACACATGAAGCATGGACTTCTATACAACCAGAGGAGTCGCCCCCTGGTGGTCAGGATAGATAATGCAGCTTTAACACATGAAGCATGGACTTCTATACAACCAGAGGAGTCACCCCCTGGTGGTCAGGAGAGAATGCAGCTTTAACACATGAAGCATGGACTTCTATACAACAAGAGGAGTCGCCCCCTGGTGGTCAGGAGAGAGAATGCAGCTTTAACACATGAAGCATAGACTTCTATACAACAAGAGGAGTCGCCCCCTGGTGGTCAGTAGAGAGGATGCAAGTTTTTGAGAAGCTTTCCGCATTGGCTGAACCGGTGGTTGCCGCCTGATTTTCACACAGAAACATTTAAGGGATCTTTTTACGGCCGGTATGGACGAGAGGGATCCTTACAGCAACCGATAACTCTGTGTTCTAATGTTGATGTTAGTATTTTATTACTATTGCAAAAAATAGAAAAATCTGAAACAAACTTTTAAAGCAGAAATAAATACCAAGACTTGTGTGTTAAACACATCAAATATAAGACAACCGTCTCAGATTAAGCTGTTAAGAAAGATCTCAAACCGCTTTCTGGCTCCTTCAGCAAATCATCGAGTTACACAATAAAATCCTCCGCAGAGAGAGGTTCCCGTTACTGGAGCTGCAGGAGTGCGACTTATAAATACATAAAATGGGTGGTTTCACTTTCTGCAGAACTGCGCCGAATAGCCAGCAAGTGAAAAAGGATCTGCGAGACAGAACCTTGCCTCCGACAATAGAAGTCACATCCAACCACACTGTGTTTATGCACGTCTGACATACCTGTTAGTTTATGCTCCCAAACCATCTTTCAATGAAAGTCTAAATAGTTGGCTTTCGCTAACCCTCTTCATATCGTTTCATTGGGTTTGTGTGGGCACGGCTATGGTTTGTGGTCGCGGTCGCTGCGATGACATCATCCCCCCGACTGAACGTGAATGTTTTGAGGTCCCACAAACAATAGAGGCTGTGAACACCACATGACTCCACATGACAAAAAGCTCTGCACCCACCAGCGGGGTTTCCGAACCAGTTCCTCGCTGGAGGCTTCATATGGAGCTTAAGCGGTAGTTCAGGAAGGAAGACTTTCTTGACACGTCGGATCATTCATAAATGTCTTTTCTCCCAGTGATCACACTATCAGCTGATCTGGGGGGCGTCGTCTTTTAAGCAATCAACTGGATGCGGTGCTGTGTCTCTAAGCCAATCATATCGTTGCTGTCAAACTTTTAAAGGGGTTCTCTGCTCTGCTGTCCTCAGTTGTCATTCAAACCAATGCGACCCTCCTCCCCCCCAGTCGCCTCCAGTCAGCAGGCAGTCATGCTCCTCATTCATCATCAGGTTGCAGCAACTCTCTTCTTCACCACCACCAGTGTCTGGACTCCAGGGGGATTCTGCCGGGTCAGAACTCTGCTTCGCTGCCCCTTGTTTATCCTGGTTCAGGATAGAGTCCGATCGCCAAAGACTTTGCACTATTCCATTGTTGCACTATTACCATTGTAATAAATCTTTTGTTTAATTCGGAACTAGTCTCTCCTGATTGAACTGCTTCTAGAGTTTGAGATGACCAGGAGGGCTCTACGAAGGCCCCGCTTCACGCAGGTTTGAAGAGAACGGATACAGCGCTGGAGGCGGCGCCACCTTCATTGCAATGAAAGTTGCTCAGAGATCCATGAAGGGGGGAAAAAGTTTGACTTCCAAGTAAATAATTACCTGAACCTCCCCTGAGCCCATGAAGCCCTCGGTCCAGCCCACAGACGGTAAGTAAGAAGTGGGCGTGGTCATCGTGACGTCACTCATTGGTAACCTAACCCCATTGGACAGATGTTTTCAAGCCTTGAGTTTGGCGAGTGGTTTTGTTGCCTAAACCTGACTGTTGGTTTAGTTGTCTAAACCTAACTGTTGGTTTAGTGGTCTAAACCTGACTGTTGGTTTAGTTGTCTAAACCTAACTGTTGGTTTAGTGGTCTAAACCTAACTGTTGGTTTAGTGGTCTAAACCTGACTGTTGGTTTAGTTGTCTAAACCTGACTGTTGGTTTTGTTGTCTAAACCTAACTGTTGGTTTAGTTGTCTAAACCTAACTTTCGTGCTTTACACAAAACCAATAGATTGCATTTCGTGACTATTTCACAAACCGGCATGAGATTGTGTGGAACCGACACAGTTGTTTAAATGTGACCAACACATGGCAACAGCGGCTGTGAAGTAACTATTTACTGACTGCTTTCTGACTACTTTCTGACTATTTACTGACTACTTTCTCCTTTCAAACCTTCATCTCAGAGCTATTTGGAGGTTTTGCCTTCGGTCGGCACCGCTTTGCTGGATATTATTAACGGTTCTTTACTAACTGGTTATGTGCCACAGTCGTTCAAAATGGCTGTAATTAAACCTCTACTCAAGAAGCCAACTCTCGATCCAGAGGTGTTGGCCAACTATAGACCTATCTCTAACCTGTCCTTCCTGTCTAAAATTCTGGAGAAAGTAGTTACAAATCAGTTATGTGACTTTTTAGATAGCAATAGTTTATTTGAGGACTTTCAGTCCGGATTTAGAAAGCACCATAGCACAGAGACAGCTTTAGTGACAATTACGAAAGACCTTTTAGTTGCATCAGATAGGGGACTTATAACCGTTCTAGTTCTGTTAGACCTTAGTGCTGCATTCGACACCATTGACCATGACATTTTATTAGAAAGACTAGAACAGTTGATTGGTATTAAAGGTACAGCACTAGGCTGGTTTAAATCATATCTATCAGATCGATCTCAGTTTGTATATGTAAATGATGTGGCCTCGGTGAGCACGGGTGTTCAAAATGGGGTACCACAGGGCTCCGTCCTTGGTCCAATTTTGTTCACCCTTTATATGCTTCCGTTAGGCAATATTATCAGGAAACACTCAATAAAATTTCATTTCTACGCCGATGATACCCAGCTATATATATCGATCAAGCCAGATGAAACCAGCCAGGTGGCTAAACTTCAAGCATGTCTTAAAGACATACAAACCTGGATGACCTGCAACTTCCTGATGCTGAACTCGGACAAGACTGAGGTTATTTTGCTTGGCCCAGAGCCACTGAGAAATCAATTATCGAATGATATTGTTTCTCTTGATGGCATTGCACTGGCGTCAATCACCACCGTGAGGAACCTGGGAGTTGTCTTTGACCAAGACTTGTCCTTCGGTTCCCACGTGAAACAGATCTCAAGGACTGCCTTCTTCCACCTACGCAACATTGCAAAGATCAGGCACATCCTGTCTCGAAGTGATGCAGAAACATTGATCCACACATTTGTTACCTGAAGACTGGACTACTGTAACTCTGTATTATCGGGCTGCTCTGCTAAGTCTCTCGGGTCTCTACAGTTGATCCAGAATGCTGCAGCCCGTGTGCTAGCGAGAGTTAAGAGGAGAGATCACATTGCTCCTGTATTAGCTGATCTCCACTGGCTTCCTGTAAGACAGAATTGTATTTAAAGTCCTTCTTCTTACATATAAAGCCTTAATTGGTAATGCACCATCATATCTTAGGGAGTTTATAGCACCATATTGTCCCACCAGAGAGCTGCGCTCAATGAATGCGGGGCTACTTGTGGTTCCTAGAGTCTTAAAAAGTAGGATGGGGGCCAGAGCCTTCAGTTATCAAGCTCCCTTTCTGTGGAACCAGCTTCCACTTTCAGTCCGGGGGGCAGACACAGTCACCTCATTTAAGAGAAGACTTAAGACTTTTCTCTTTGACAGTACTTATAGTTAGGGCTGGCTCAGGTTGGACCTAGGGTCCAGCCCCTAGATATGCTGCCATAGGCCTAGACTGCTGGGGGACATTTTAGGATACAATGAGCTCCTCTCTCCTGGCCTCTCTCTCTCCTCCTCTTCCCTTCCTCAGGTGCTCCTGGGGTGCTCCTATGGACTTATATTGCCAGGGAGCATCTTAGGGAAACACCGAGGGATTTATATCTTCTTCTCCCTCTCATTTTCTCCTCTCTATACTTCTAGATAAATTAATGTCTCTTTAATGCTCATTACTAACTCTACTTCCTCTCGGAAGCCTTTGTGCTTCCTCTCCTCAAGCGTCCATGGATCGTGGCTGTCTGAAGCCGGTCCTGTTCCCTTCCATGGCGGCCCTGCTGATGCCCTTCATCTTCACCTCCGTCTGCTGTCGTGGATCATAGTCATCTGGGTCGTGGCCATGCCTACTACTCATGAATAATTTCTGTGACATCCATTGAATGTGCTGTAACTCTGTTATGTTGATTCTGTACACATGACATCTATTGCTTCTGTCCATCCGGGGAGAGGGATCCTCCTCTGTTGCTCTCCTGAAGGTTTCTTCCCCTTGTTTTCTAGAGGGAGTTTTTCCTGATCCGATGTGAGGTTCCGGGACAGGGATGTCCTATGTGTACAGATTGTAAAGCCCTCAGAGGCAAATTTGTATTTGTGATTTTGGGCTATACAAAATAAACTGAATTGAATTGAATTGAATATTTCAGCTTCACATCACCCGCGTCCCTGATAATCCGTCCTAATTCAGACTCGTAGCTTTTGTTGCGAGCGGGTCGCTTCAGTCCGCCGGCGCTTCAATTAGTGCTGAAGGAGAGCTGAAGGATTCCTGACTCCAGCTCTAATCTGGGGTGTTGACGGACGACGTCTTCAATGGCCGTGTTTACACAAGGTCCCGCCGCTAGCGTCTGTCATCCAGTCGGCTCTCATTGGTGTCACGAGGCCCCGCCCTGTGGCCCCGAGTCAGCCGGAGAGACACAAACAGATCCTGTCGTCCACAGGTTAAAAGTTAAAAGGCAATAACCTTTGAGTCCATTCTACCGCTCGTCTTTACATTAATGCTGCACTCAGTGGACATGAAGTCCCCAATCATTCACAACTCTTCTTAAATCAACAAGTCCCTTTTCTCGTAGACTTCCATACAAGTTAGTAGAATATATCTTTTCCACTAACTTAACCCTCCTAATTTATTGAATTTAATAACGTCTGTTGTTCTCTGCAGCACAAAGTGGTGCAATGGGCCAACTTGTCCCCCCATACTGCTTTCAAAACATCTTTGATCTTGGATGTTTGATGTGTGGGGTCAAGCAATGGTTATGACAACAACAGCAACAACCCAAAACAGGTCTTTTCTCACAGGTGTTGGGCAGCAGATGGCATTTCACATATTTCATTTATAGAGACAGGCAGCACCATGAGGAGGCAGAAGCACTATACTGCACAGGAGGCTTGTGAGCTAATTTTGAACTATGTTGGGGAAAATAATGACCAGGAGGACAATGCTGAACATCATGAGGAGGAAGACTCAACGGATGAGGAGGATTCAGGGTCAGAAGAGAAGGAACATAATGATGAGGTGATGGATCCAACATACAGACCACATGCTACTTCTTCCTCTGAAGAAGCCCCCACATCACCCGCTACAGAAATGGAAGAAGGGTATGAAGTGAAGGAACATGATGAGGTAGGATCTAAAGCTGAAATGGAAGAAGTGGATGAAGTGGAGGAATGCACTTATCATGATGAAGAGGAAGAAACAACTGATGAGGAAGAATCTGAAATGGAAGAAGTGTCAGAAGTGGAGGACTGCACTAATTATGAAGAAGAATCAACTGATGACGAAGAATCTGAGGAAGAGGACCCAGCTGCGATAGAAGAATATTTCCAGTCAAAGGATGAAACATTGATCTTGTCTTCCATCCCTCCCAGGTGTGTACCGATCCAGTAAAGAAGCTACTAGTTTATGGAATGCCGAGTTTGGTAGGGTAATTTTCATGCTACCATGACACTCAAGATGTTTCTTAAAATCTCAAGAGTGATTCGATTTGATGACAAAGACACCAGAGCAGATCGCCGTGCACGAGACAAACTGGCTCCCATTGGAGACGTTTGGGACAAGTGGGTGTCACCCTGCCGTTGATGTACGATCCACTGATGTGACTGTGGATGAGCGCCTGGTCCCTTCAGAGGTCGCTGTCCATTCAAACAGTACATCCTGAGTAAACCAGGGAAATATGGAATAAAGATATGCTGTGATTGTGTTTGAATGAAGCTGTTATTAAGGTGTAACACAGAATTGGGGGAAGTATCCACTTTATATTCTTTAAATAAGTCAAACCAGACGGGGTCATTTTTGACCCCAGTGGACAACAGGTGTGATTATGTGCTGCCATTAAAAAAATGTAAATCATTCAAAAACAGCATCCTCACTAAACTTTGACATGTACCACTCTGTAATATGTCAAATAGTCAAAATAATATAAAGTCAAAATAATGAATTGTTACATTTAATTTCCACTCAAAAACAGGGTATACTTTTTATAAACAAGGTCTATTGGCCCTAAATTCCCAAAACAAAGAGAAAAATGTGTGATAATGGGTTGGACTGAAGTAAGACTAAAGGTATAAAACACAATTGATTGACAATTTATACTATATGCTTTAAATAACGGTCAAACCAGGCGGGGTCATTTTTGACCCCAGAGGACAAAAGGTGTATGTCCAACGGGAGGACATTACGAAGGTTAAGTCTAAACAGAGAACCACATCCCAATCACTGTATGCGATACACCTGTGCACACCCTGCTGCAGGAAGCTCCGCCTCCTGCTCACTACAGCTTTAAGGTGCTGAATGTGGATGCCACACTTACACAACACACACAAAAAGGGGAGCAAAGTGTATACAGACAAAAACACGTTACATAGTAAATGGGATCAAGCTTGAGATCTATAGGAGAAAAAGTATAAAACAAGGGGCATCGGGCCGGGGCTGTCATAAAACATAGAACCCAAATTCTACAGTAAATAACTCGGATGACAGTATAACACTCCTTCATCAAACTCCTTTTATCATATATTTCTCTCCATATCTAGATGCAGAGTACCAATCCATTGAAATGAAGGGCAACTCGACAGCATCATAGGACAAAGATGAGGATCTATGACCTTCATGCTGGATCAGAGGTCAAAATAGGCCAATGTGTAAGAGTTGTGTTCTTGTGAATATGAGCCTGGGGGGATGGCGGTGATGCAGGAGACTCTTTTTAAACACTTTTCTGTCGCCATTTGCTTTGCAGCCCCACTCGAGCTTCATCCTTCGAGGCGCTTTCACACTTTTACACGGTTTTTGTTTTGATCCTTTTGTGCAGGTTCAGCTTCTGCAGAAGTGACTCGTTTCTTTATTCACCGCTCAGCGTTGCCTTACAGAAATGACTAATCTGAATGAACCAATAATAAGTGTTCAATAGAAATGATAGGTATTCGTCACCTTTCAAAGTAAAGTAAATCATTTCACAGCTGTGCATTTCAAGCCTGATTTGCTGCCGTGTTCATTTTAGAAAGACCAAATCCAATTACGCTGCAATGGTGTGCGTTACACACACTACACACACACAACTACACACAACACACACATCGTCCCTCGACAACGACTCCTGTGTTGCTCATGAATGAAACGCATGGTCAGAATCCTTTTGGCTTCCCAGTAAGCCGCTCCTTTAACAAACCCTTCCATCATTGACAACACGGTAACCGTTCCCTCCTCTCCACGAGACCCGATGCAGCCTGTGGGGTCTGAGCGTGAGTAATATATATATATAAATACATATATTCCAGTCTGGTAATTACATGCTGCGCAAGCTCTCCCTGCAACCCTCAGGATACGACGCCGAGCCTCTTTTCACGAGATGGGAATTTCCCATTTCCGTGCTCGGCTATTTCAGGTGTTCAGACAAGCTCCCAGAAGCCTTTGCCTCAGCGCTGCTTGTGTTTTGTTCGGGCGGGTTTTGATTCTGCTTCAGGTCTCTGATGAGTATAGACAATGTCTGTGTACAGGATGTGTAAATTATTATGTTTCCTTGTGATACAGGAATGTCCAGAGGGTACATGGACGTCAGAGTTTAGGCTAAAGTACCTCAACCCTGGAAAATTCACATGATGCTTCGATGGCGGATTCTTTCCTGTGTATTTGCGTCACTCCCGCTAGACGCGCCAGAGAGGGGCGGGGTTTACCTCCATGGAGAGCAGCCTAAAGCAGGGTGTGCTTTAGGGGCGGGGCTTACTGGGATTGAGAGACGTATGCAGGGCCTCTATGTCACTTCCTCTGCCGTCCAAATATGGTCACTTCCGTTCATTGTTTGCAAAAAAACAACCACATGGCGACGGCCAAAATCCAAGATGGCGACGACGAATTCGCTGAACTCAAGGGTTCAAAACATCCACAAGCCGATGAGGTGATTTTATATTTTATACCCTCGGTGGCATCTACCCTGGAAATTTGACTCTTTTAGTGGCTGAATAGTTAGCAAGCTAGCTCGCTAATTTAACCAGATATCATGCCACAGGTACATACAAAGCACCACATGACCTGCCGGGCTTTGGCTGCGTTACTTCAACATTTAGCTGAACTTTACTGTCTTTAAACTGCTGTTACCCATATAATCAGCTTATTTTAATCACTAGCGTTAATAGCGTTAACTAGGCTTATCACTTATACTTATTGCTATGATGCTGAATATTGTATTGTAGTGCTGTAAAGGGGCTGGTATGGTGACAAATTATAGAATGACTATGTTCGTATGTTATTGTTTGCATGCATTGTGCGATATGTTTATGCTAGATATTGACATGTATGCTATCTATAAGCATTTAGCTGAGCTTTTCAGAGGCTAATTTAAAGGCTAACAGCTACTCTTCACTCCGTCTGCAGAGTTTGACACAACATGTATGTGAACAGGTTCTTCCCTACCGGGGGTCTCCAGAAGCTCACAACACAGGACAGACACCAGTTCTGCTCTTTTGGCACGTGTAAGCGTTTTATTCGGCATTTCCACACAGGCATTCAGCACGCTCATGCCCTGTCTAGCCCACTCTCCCCCGTCTGCGTGGCTCTGGGAGCTTTTATAGCTCCCTCCTGCCCACGCAATCCCACGATCATGTGGATCAGCTGTGCCTCCTTACGAGACACAGCTGATCCCCATGATCGTCCCCCTCTCCCTCTCTCCGTGCTGCAGGCGCGCTAGCCACGCCCACATACCCCCACCGCCCGACTTAGGCCGGGGAGCCACCGGTCTAACCAACTCCCCCCCCCCCTCCCTCCCACTGGGAGCGGGAGTCAGCCCCGACCATCTGCACCCCCGACCTATGGACCACCATGGAATTAACTTTGCGTTTCCGCCAGATGCCAACGGGTGGTCCGGGCGTTGGCATCCTCCATCCGTGGGGGTCCGGGCGCGGGACGTGGCCCGAACAGAGGGCGATCGAGCGCCCCGGGAGGCAGGTCCCTCGCTCTCTCCGCCGGCCCCCTCCCGGGACCAAAACCGGCTCTCACCCTCCGTCCGCCGCGGCAACCTGCAACACAAGAGAGAGAAAGTTAAGGAGGCGGGACCCCTACTGGTCCCCACTGTGCCCCGGTCCATGGACCCCATACGCGGGCCCGAGCCGCGGGCTCGGCCCTCCGTCTCCGGCCCCACCGTGTCCCGGCCCCCGGGCCTGTCAGCCGGTCCGGCCCGGCCCCCTCATCTCGCCTGACGATGAGGACCGGCCGGCCCCAGTCTCTCCCCCAGTCTGGCGGGGACGGTGGCGCTGCCCAGAGTGTCGCCCCTGGGTTCATCGGGTTGCCCCAGGGTCGGCCGCCCTGCCTCCCTGGGTCCGTCCTCCAACCCGGACAGGACCTCCGCAGATGGCCCCTTCCCCCGCAGCCCCAGCACCGCTTCGGGCACTGGCGCTGTAGGTGGCCCCCGCGTCCGCACGTCCAGCATGCCGGCCTCGCCGCCCCGGGGAACACCCAGTGCTCCGACCGGTTGAGGCCGCCGCTCCCTGGACCCGGTGCTGGTCCTACCGGGGCCCCATCGGCCCATACACGGGCCCGCCCCGGCCGCCCACGCCTCCTTCGCTTCGGAGCGCGCCGCGCCGTCTCCCCGTCGACCGCCGTCGGCTCCTGGCGGCCTCTCGGCCGCAGCTCCTCCCGACCCCCCTGGTCGGGTGGCGCTCCCGTCGTCGTCGCCGCCGCGCCCGCCGACGTCTGTGCCGCCGCCGTCGTCGCGCCCGCCGCCGTCTGCGTCGCCGCCTCCGCCGCCGTCTGCGTCGCCGCCTCCGCCGCCGCGCCCGCCGCCGTCTGCGTCGCCGCCTCTGCCGTCGCCGGCGCCGCCGCTCCGGCCGCCGTCTGGGCCGCCGCGCCCGCCGACGTCTGCGTCGCCGCGCCGGCCGCCGTCTGGGCCGCCGCCTCTGCCGTTGTCGGAGCCGCTGCTCCGGCCGTCTGCGTTGCCCTTTCCTTCTGCCGCGGGGCGTCTGTCTGTGTCGCCCCGACCCTCTGGCGCCTGATGTCCGTCTGGGTCGCGGCCTTCGTCATCGCCCGCTCGGGCCGCTTCCCGTCTGCCGCGTCCAGCCGGGCCAGTTCCGCTGTCGGGCCGCCGCTCGGGTCCACCTCCGGGTTCCGCGACTGGAACTCCTCCGCCCTCGCGACGGCCCCTATCAGTGTCGCCGGGTGGCGACCCCTGACCCACTCGGCCATCCGGGTCGGTAGTCGCGCCACGAACTGTTCCATGGCCACTTCGCTCACCACCTACCCGTCCCCTCGTGCTCCCGCCGGCTGCAGCCACCACCCTGCTACCTCCCGTAGTCTCCGGACGAACGTCTCCAGGGTCTCCCCCGGCTCCTGCCGAGCCGCGCGGAACCGCTTCCGGGATTCCTCCGGGGTCAGCGGCGGCGGCTCCCACACCACCTTCCCCGGTGCCGTCGGGACCCGCACCGCCTGCGCCACGTCCCTGACCTCCGGTGCCCCTGGCACCCCGACGCCAGACCACGCCGCGTACAGCGCCTCTATTGCCGCGTTGCCGTCGTCCGGCATTTCCCGCCGTAGCTTCCTCCCCACCGGTAGCCCCACGTTGGGCTCCACTGTGAACAGGTTCTTCCCTACCGGGGGTCTCCAGAAGCTCACAACACAGGACAGACACCAGTTCTGCTCTTTTGGCACGTGTAAGCGTTTTATTCGGCATTTCCACACAGGCATTCAGCACGCTCATGCCCTGTCTAGCCCACTCCCCCCCGTCTGCGTGGCTCTGGGAGCTTTTATAGCTCCCTCCTGCCCACGCAATCCCACGATCATGTGGATCAGCTGTGCCTCCTTACGAGACACAGCTGATCCCCATGATCGTCCCCCTCTCCCTCTCTCCCTCTCTCCCTCTCTCCGTGCTGCAGGCGCGCTAGCCACGCCCACAATGTAAAATTCAAAATGTCAACGCAAGTTGTTTTTTGTGGGTTTTTGGGTGTCAGCAGGAGATGAAACGTGACGATATGGAAACAGATTGAGTTTAGTGCCGGAATATTTTAACACTTCTGGAACACTTCACGACAAACACATGGCCTCTGCTCCAGGGGAGCGTTTTATTTCACTGCCCTGTACCTGATCAGAGCTCTGCCATCACTGTTTCCCTACGTCACCACACACACACACACACACACACACACACACACACACACACACACACACACACACACAGCATATTGAACCACAGACATGACATCATGCGCAGACGGATGCTTGTAGCAGGCGACTGTGATGACGGCACTTCCTCTCCGCCCAACCCGGTCTCATGGGAAGACTTTCAAGTGTCATTATTGTGCATTTTAGACCGTGAAGCAATAATGAACTTGGGTTAGGGTTAGGGTTAGGCAACAACGCTGTTTAGTTAGGTTGGGCTTGAAGCATTTAAGTAAACTGAAATTTTTAAATCCAAAGTCCAGAACAGAAATGTGAACTTTGGATGAATTAGGTTAAAAATGACATATTAGAGTCACGTCTTATTATTGTTGAAACTAAATTTGACCATATCTTGGCTTTCCCTGCCTCTCTCTGCGCGCTGTGAGTTGCAGTGAAACACAGCTCCTCTTCCACAGGGTCGTCCTCTCAGCCGTGAAGATCGTTCCTGTGTTCTGAACCCTGTGACTCGGGCTTTTAGCGCCGTGAGACCAATGAAGCGTTAGCGGCTGTCCAGCTCTCTCTCACAGCTCCTCAACACTCAGACACCACCGGCGAAGTTACACCACAATTCTTATCCAAAAAAAGAAAAAGAAAGTGGGAATTGAACACAGACTGTCAGGCGGCAACCTTGGGTTCTGCCGAATGAAGCTGTATAGAAGTGTATGCTTCATGTGTTAAAGCTGCATTCTCTCTCCTGACCACCAGGGGGTGACTCCTCTGGTTGTATAGAAGTCTATGCTTCATGTGTTAAAGCTGCATTCTCTCTCCTGACCACCAGGGGGCGACTCCTCTGGCTGTATAGAAGTCTATGCTTCATGTGTTAAAGCTGCATTCTCTCTCCTGACCACCAGGGGGTGACTCCTCTGGTTGTATAGAAGTCTATGCTTCATGTGTTAAAGCTGCATTCTCTCTCTTGACCACCAGGGGGTGACTCCTCTGGTTGTATAGAAGTCTATATAAATGACTCTACTTCTCTCTTGATGTATTCCCTCAGTAAACATAGTAAACATGAGTTTATGTCTCAATCTCTAGTTTCAAGTCTTCTTCAATACAGCATGATGTTCATTTAGTAAATTATGCTCATTTAGAGTCAAACAGACCATAAAGCAGGGGAGGCTTTAGGGCGGGGCTACAGGGTGATTGACAGGTCTCTAAGTCAATCCTCCTCGGTCCACATATGGTCACTTACTGTTCACTGGTTGCACAAAAACAACATGGCGACCGCAAAATCATCCTGCAAAACCACAAACCAATCAGTGACGGCACGACGACTTCGTCCACTTCTTAAATATTAACACGTCTTTTGATATAAAACTCCACACGAGGACTGGAAGTGTTCCTGAGCAGGCGAGTGAGTCGCTGAACATCTGAAGGCCGTCCAGGAGATAAGAAGGGGGGGAGGGGGGGTGTTCATCACTCACTGGACGCCTATGGAGAGCAGAGCAGGCAGCACCTGACTCCGGTTTCAGGAAATGGATGGGCCGTCTCCCCGCAGAGCAATCCCCTTTATGGCCAGCTCACCTGTGATATATGGAGAGAAGACAGATGCCGGGGGGGGGGAGGGGGGCACAGAGGTGATGGGACGGACTCTCCTGAGTGATGCGGGGGACGAGCGGCGAGCTTTGAACTCACGCCACAGTCCAGGGTCACCTCGGGGTTTGATTGAGTGCTGCAACCCCAGAGAGGAGAGGAAGGGAAGGAGGAGCCGACTGGAGGAAGAACTGCAATAAAACAAAGTTAATATAAAAAGAAGAGGTCCTGCAGGCTAATTCATATACTCTATTGTGTGTGTGTGTGTGTGTGTGTGTGTGTGTGTGTTTAATAATGCATATGTTTATATCCAAACCTGCTTTTGCATTTGCATCATGAAAACTTAAATAAAACTGATATTGAAGTATTGCCTCGTGGATGTGAACAGATTGAGAATGAAACACACACACACACACACAAACACACACAGACACACACACACACACACACACACACACACAAACACACACAGACACACACACACACACACACACACACACACAAACACACACAGACACACACACACACACACACACACACACACACACAGACAAACACACACACACACACACACAGACACACACACACAGACACACACACACACACACACACACAGACACACACACACACACACACACACACACACACACACACAGACACACACACACACACACACACACACACACACACACACACCCACACACTGCAGCATAGGGGATTCGAGCAGAGGCCTTTTATTGCATTATTGCTTCCTCCCAAAGAAAAGCAGCACAAAGGGCCGTACACCCCCCCCCCCCTCCCACAGGCCCCCCCTCCTGCTGGGAAGAACAGGCCTGCGGTGGGCAGAAGCCCCCGCCCCCCCATGAATAGTCGGCCGGGGTCATCCTCCCAATTAACACTTGTTTGTCTCCAGCAAATTCAATTAGAGGCATATTCATGAGTGTGTGTGTGTGTGTGTCTGTCTCTGTGTGTGTGTCTGTCTCTGTGTGTGTGTGTGTGTGTGTGTGTGTGTGTGTGTGTGTGTGTTCTACCAGGACCTCCTACATAAGGAACCAGCTCTCTAGACAATACAGATAAATGAGAAAGAACATTTATGTTAAAGCTTTGATGAAATGATGAACTACAGAACGTGTTAGAAAGGATTTACATTGTTGTTACTGTATTGTTGTTACTGTATTGTTGTTACTGTATTGTTGTTACTGTATTGTTGTTACTGTATTGTTGTTACTGTATTGTTGGTATTGTTGCTACTGTATTGTTGTCGTTTCAGTTGTGCATTTCTGCTTATTTTCATGGTTTGTAAATTTTTTATTTTATATATATGTATATATTGTATATATAATATAATATATATATATATATATATATTAGGGATGCACCGATACCGATACCGGTATCGGTATCGGGGGTCGATACTGCGTTAAAATACTCGTACTCGTATTCGTTTTCAATTGTCGATACCAAGAACCGATATCACTCAACAGTATTTCGCTACAACAAACTGGTC
Organism: Cottus gobio; assembly: GCA_023566465.1. Taxonomy (NCBI): domain Eukaryota; kingdom Metazoa; phylum Chordata; class Actinopteri; order Perciformes; family Cottidae; genus Cottus; species Cottus gobio. The sequence goes on from CM042217.1 coordinate 326,931, forward strand.
GCGCTTTGTGGAGAAAAAGATTTGTTGTCCTACCTGACTTCAACGTCTAGGGCAGGGGTCGGCAACCCGTGATCCAGAGCCGCATACGGCTCTTTCGTCGCTCTCTTGCGGCTCTTGCAGCAAGGTGTGTAGAGTAATGTGCGTCGCGTTCACACAGTAAAAAATGACTGCCGTCCTGCCGGTGTGAATCAAACTGCTGCTGGTCCACCAGAAGTAGCGCTGGCAGCGGCCTCATTCAGACGCTGTTGTGCGGCTACGGATGATATTATTGTAGCCGAGTGTCTGTTGTGTGTCTATATTTGTAATTCTAATAAAATGAAAACACGCTGCAGGGTAACTTGAACCACTTTTTTATCTCCTTCACACACGTATATCCCACAATTCCACTCCTCTTTTCCTTTCCGTTTCTCCCTCCACAATAAAAGCACCGGAAACATAACTTGGAACACAGCTTCCTATATAATTGCTCGATCCCTAATATTATCGCTTACATTATGAACCCGGACACGGGGCGTTTTATGGTCCGACATTAGAGGGACTTCCACAAGACGTTTAAAGCTTGGGATAGCCTTCTGTTAATTTTGTACTATAGGCTTGACATAATCTGCAGAGGATAAAATAAAATCTGCCTCCAAATTAATTGCACTTTCATGGAGACCAAATCTAAGAAGTATCGGTATCGGTACTCGGTATCGGCAAGTACATAAATAAAAATACTCGTACTCGTATCGGTTTGTAAAAAATGGTATCGTTGCATCCCTAATATATATATATGAGATCATTTATTATATATATTATAAATATTATATATATATCTATATATATATATATTATAATATATATCGTAAGCCAAAATGAGCTTAATACCAGTTAAAGTGCATTGAGACACACTTCGCTCGCATAGCTAGTGTTAGTGCTAGCGTTAGCCGCTAAAGGGTCGTGCAAAACATGTTCACTTCAGCTTCCTAAAAAAACTAAAAACCAAGATGGCAACAAGACAACGGTTCGAAATTACCCACAAGCCCCAGAGCGGCGCCACCGTACGGCCACGCTGTAAATGTTTAGAAAATGACCCAAAACGGCACAAAAGTGAAGAGATCGCCATTTCTTCACCTTCAGCAACACCTTTTGTGTTGCTTTTCTCCGGTGTGTGTGTGTGTGTGTGTGTGTGTGTGTGTGTGTTATGGTGTGTTCACACCGAACGCGACGCGAATTTTTCGCGCGACCAGATTACATGTAAAGTCAATGCACAGACGCGTTTGATTGCGACAGACGCGAAATTTCGCCGGGCGGCGCGTTAGACGCGTTTGACGCGAAATTCGCGTGAGTTGAAATTTTCCAACTCGGGCGAAAAATTGCTTGGCGAAAGCCAATCAGCGTTGAGAAGCTCTGCGCGTCATCACAGCCGTCCTGCCGGTTTGAATCAAACAGTTGCTGATCCGCCTGAAGTATCGCTGGCAGCGGCCGTCATTCAGACGCTGTTGTGCGGCTACGGATGATATTATGAACCCGGACACGGGGGCGTTTGATGGTCCGACATTAGAGGGACTTCCACAAGAAGTTTAAAGCAGAACTAGTGGTTAGTTTAATGGTGGATGGCGGAAACGGTACTGTTTTTACGGAGATAAGCCACGGAGATAAGCCCCGCCCCCTTTCAGACGCGTTAAAGCGAATTTGCGTTGATGGGAATTAACCACATAAAGTCGAGCGACTAAACTCACGCGAGTAACGCGGCGCGAAATTTCGCGTCGCGTTCGGTGTGAACACACCATTAAGCAGCAGGGCCGGGGGAATGATGTGTGGTGGCGCGGTGGCGGGATCGACTCTGGTGGCGTTCCCCTCTACGTGATCATCATGATTTCTTTTTTTCACTCTATTTTAAATCGTATAATTTCAACTGAAGGGACTGATCCGGCACCATAAGTCATATTTCTCTTGCCCCATAAGTCATATTTCTCTCGCCCCATAAGTCATATTTCTCTCGCCATAAGTCATATTTCTCTCGCCGTAAGTCATATTTCTCTCGCCGTAAGTCATATTTCTCTCGCCATAAGTCATATTTCTCTCGCCATAAGTCATATTTCTCTCGCCATAAGTCATATTTCTCTCGCCCCATAAGTCATATTTCTCTCGCCATAAGTCATATTTCTCTCGCCCCATAAGTCATATTTCTCTCGCCCCATAAGTCATATTTCTCTCCCCATAAGTCATATTTATCTCGCCATAAGTCATATTTCTCTCGCCCCATAAGTCATATTTCTCTCCCCATAAGTCATATTTCTCTCGCCATAAGTCATATTTCTCTCGCCCCATAAGTCATATTTCTCTTGCCCCATAAGTCATATTTCTCTCGCCATAAGTCATATTTCTCTCGCCATAAGTCATATTTCTCTCCCCATAAGTCATATTTCTCTCGCCATAAGTCATATTTATCTCGCCCCATAAGTCATATTTATCTCGCCATAAGTCATATTTCTCTCGCCATAAGTCATATTTCTCTCCCCATAAGTCATATTTCTCTCGCCATAAGTCATATTTCTCTCGCCCCATAAGTCATATTTCTCTTGCCCCATAAGTCATATTTCTCTCGCCATAAGTCATATTTCTCTCGCCGTAAGTCATATTTCTCTCGCCATAAGTCATATTTCTCTCGCCCCATAAGTCATATTTCTCTCGCCATAAGTCATATTTCTCGCCCCATAAGTCATATTTCTCTCGCCATAAGTCATATTTCTCTCGCCCCATAAGTCAAATTTCTCTCGTCATAAGTCATATTTCTCTCGCCCCATAAGTCATATTTCTCTCGCCCCATAAGTCATATTTCTCTCGCCATAAGTCATATTTCTCTCACCATAAGTCATATTTCTCTCGCCATAAGTCATATTTCTCTCACCATAAGTCATATTTCTCTCACCATAAGTCATATTTCTCTCGCCATAAGTCATATTTCTCTCGCCATAAGTCATATTTCTCTCACCATAAGTCATATTTCTCTCGCCATAAGTCATATTTCTCTCACCATAAGTCATATTTCTCTCGCCATAAGTCATATTTCTCTGGTAACATGGACACACACAAAAATAAATAGCTATCTTTCATTTTTTCTGGTTGGGAGCATCTCTTTTTCTCCCTCCTCTGAGTTGTTGATCTTTGAGGAACTTGAACTTCGGGAGCCACATTTTCATTTGAATAATCTATGCGAGTCGTGTAAGTATTAAAGCGCTGCATTGTGGGTAATGCCCTCATTCAGACTGAAGGATGAGGAGTTCACTTAATGTGACGCTGAACTAAATTATCATGCTTCGCAAGTTCTGATACGCTCATCCGCGGTGTGTGTGTGTGTGTGTGTGTGTATACGTAACTGTACATGTATCCATGCTCGAAGGTTAAGCAGCCTTGGAGCACATTCATGTCATTAGCCATCATATCCGGTGTCTTTGTGTGTGTGTGTGTGTGTGTGTGTTGTGCGTCTCCTGAAATCACCCGTCATGTGGAGTGACTTTCCTCCGCTCCACCATGCAGCGACGGGCCGATCCCGCTCTTCCTTTAATGGCTCGTGATTACTCGGGAAGAGTTTAACGGTTTGCACTAAATCCGAGCTGAAGTATTTGAGTCCGCTGGTCTCCGGGACACGGGGGCGCAGAGGAGGCACGCCGGGAGCTGAGGAGGAACACCGGGAACTGAAAAGGTGCACCGGGAGCAAAGAAGGAACACCGGGAGCAAAGGAGGAACACCGGGAGCAGAGGAGGAACACCGGGAGCAGAGGAAGAACACCGAGAACTGAGAAGGAACACTGGGAGGGGGAATTGTGAAGAAAATAATATCAGTTTCATTGTAAAATATTTTCCAGAAATTGGATCAGTTTGGTTTTTATTTCCCCAGCGGCATTAAAAATCAATACCAGCACCCATAAACAAAATTGCCCAGTGGAATATAACTGCACCCACTGTCAGGCAGTTTAAAGAGGCTGGAAAGTTTCACGTTACTCTTCTTTTTATGAAGAAAAGAAGAAAGAAAAGAAGAAATAAGTGGAGAAGCAGAGCAACTAAATGTCCGTCTGATATTCTGCAACTTGTCTTGCTTCAAAACTAGCAGATGTGATTTCAGCTACAGAGAAAAAGACATAGATAGGACTAAAGCAGTGTGTGTGTGTGTGTGTGTGTGGGGGGGGGGGGGTTGTTTATGTAAAAAGTATGAGCTCATGCATGTGCATTGGCACACATGTGACCCAGTCAAAACAGGAAGCGGGGGCTAAAAACAAAAACTAGCTTGTGCTCTGACTTTCGGTTCATGGGATCACAGCATCGCCTCCTAAAGGTCACAAGGTTTGGTAAAAAAAAAAAAAAGCCCATCTGGAGGACCTGCGACACGGGGCAGGGTATCAGGTAACGCTCGCTTTCTAACGCTGACACTTCCCTCTGCAGACGCTCATCGGAGACAAGAGAGCTTTCTGTGGGTTAAATGTTAAATAATATATGGTAATAAATCTTAACTCTGTAAAAACAACGCGGGGAACATCTCCGCTGGTCATAAAAGATGCTTTTATTTGCGTCGGGACAAATGGCTTCTGGTAGCGGTGACAGCGAGCGGCCGAACGGACACTTTGATTGTATGGAATTAAACGCAAGCAGCTGCGGGGCTAATGGAGGATCTGCCATTTGGCTTTGATTACAGAAATGTGAAGAGAGAACCACACCAACACAGCGGAACGAGAGGGGGCGGAGATAAAAGAACACATGAGAGAACCTTGCAGAGGTCTCATGGAGACCTGCAGGAGAAGCAGAGCTCTTCTGAACGGGACGTTTCACGAGGTTGGTGCATTCATTGTTCTCTGGAATACACCTCTTGATGCTGCAGGAGGGCTCTGCTTCCCGGGAAGGCATCAGTGGGCTTTTAAACGTTACAGTGGGAAAGAATGCTTGAGAGAAAACCTCCCAATACATGTTGCTGGATTCGTTGGATGTTTTTTTTTGCATTTGTTGCACTACATTGTTGTGTCACTTTGTTACATTATTGTAAAACAATTCATGACCTTTTTTCAAGGCAAACACGATCATCACATAATGTGGAAAACAGACATGGCCGACATTTTGTCTGGGTTGGGCTTTCTAATGCAGAAATACAAGCTCTAATGAAAAGATATTATAAATGTTGTGCAGATGCAACATCCTATTCGTGTTGCCTCAAGATTCCCTCTCCCTCAAAAACTGATCCAAAACCTCCAATTTCTGAAAAGAAAGAAGTATAAGTTTGCGTGTGAAGTCAATCAAATGGGTTTGTAGAGCGACCCAAACAGATGCCGTGGGTTAGAGGTGGAGCGGCCGCACCCGGCCGGGCGGACTCATTACGCTCTGATTGATTAGTGTGTAATTACATCGCTCGCTGATCACCGGTTGACAAAAATATGCATCGCATCCCACACGCTGCCACCCCGACAAACAAATCCACACAGTAGCACGCAGAGAAAGTCCAGTCTTTAAGCTTTTCCTCTTTCCAGACTTACCCAAGCACCGGGGAATTCCATGTGGTTTTCTGTAAGTGGGCGTGGAGCCCAACAAGCCTGCTCACTGTTTCCAGGCTGGAGACCAAAGGTAAAAACAAAAGAGGCTGGCAGATAACACATTGGATCAAGTTAGATAAAAGAAGAGCATCCAGCCTGGAGGACGAGCATTCAGAGACGAGTGTGAAGTTTAGTCACTGTGAGGGAGGCTGCCCACTGACCCTGAAACCCTGGTACCCTGAAACCCTGACACCCTGAAACCCTGAAACCCTGAAACCATGGTACCCGGAAACCCTGACACCCTGAAACCATAGTACCCGGAAACCCTGACATCCTGAAACCATGGTACCCGGAAACCCTGACACCCTGAAACCCTGAAACCATGGTACCCGGAAACCCTGACACCCTGAAACCCTGAAACCATAGTACCCGGAAACCCTGACACCCTGAAACCCTGAAACCATGGTACGCGGAAACCCTGAAACCATGGTACCCTGAAACCCTGAAACCATGGTACCCGGAAACCCTGACACCCTGAAACCATGGTACCCTGAAACCCTGGAACACTGAAACCCTGAAACTCAAAAACCCTGGAACCCTGAAACCCTGGATTTCTGAAACCCAAAAACCCTGAAACCCTGGTACCCTGAAACTCAAAAACCCTGGAACCCTGGAACCCTGCAACCTTGAAACCCAGGAACCCTGAAACCGTGGATCCTTGAAACCCAAAAACCCTGGTACCCTGAAACTCAAAAACCCTGGAACCCTGCAAACCTGGTACCCTGAAACCCTGGTACCCTGAAACCCTGAAATCCTGAAACCCTGAAACCCTGAATCCCTGAAACCATGATACCCTGAAACCCTGGAACACTGAAACCCTGAATCCCTGAATCCCTGAAACCCTGGAACCCTGAAACCCTGGAACCCTGAAATCCTGAATCCCTGAAACCATGATACCCTGAAACCCTGGAACACTGAAACCCTGAAACCCTGAAATCCTGAAACCCTGAATCCCTGAAACCATGATACCCTGAAACCCTGGAACACTGAAACCCTGAATCCCTGAATCCCTGAAACCCTGAAACCCTGGAACACTGAAACCCTGAATCCCTGAATCCCTGAAACCCTGGAACGCAACCTCGTAAATGACTGAACGTGTTGGACAAACAGGGCCGTGTGAGCCAGTGAGAGTTTTCCACATTCCTTTTGCATAAACCGACTCTGTGTTCGTCGTGAACGGGTCGAGCTTTTACTGCTCGACATAAACCAAAGTAACAGCCCTGTCCCCGTATCCACGTCTTCAGAATAAACCTGTGTGCTTTTCATTGGATTCACTGGTTTAAAGTTACACTTGTGTTCCATGAGGAGATGAAGCTGTCAGCATCCACTCGACTGCGTTCAGAGGAACGTTACCCGCGAAGTAAAAAAAAAAAGAGCTTATAATATTTACCTCTCTTTGATACATCATAATTACTAAAGAACAGCACATCCCAGGACTTCATGCTGTCGCTGTTCAACAGCAGAACTGGAAGCTCGGTGAACAATATCACTGTCAGAATAGTTGCCAAACTAATGTAAAGTTGCAAAGTCACGTTCATGTTTAGTGCTCCAGTCGGAGGAAACCTTGTGACCAAAGTGAAGTGATAAAAGGAAGCCGAGCGCTCGGCTCCTCATTGGACCCGTTGTTACAACAAGGGTTGGTGATCTGGAGAAAGAATACGCCACACGAAAGGTGCCACGTCCCCCAAAGATGCTCGGCAACCAAGTTGACGCATGACAAGCTCCACCGATGGAAAATGGTACACTTCCTGTCTCCTAAATGGGCGTGGTCATGGTGTGTTTGCCCTGCCCATCTTGTATGGAAATGTTGTGAACATTGTGTGAATGGATGAAAGCAGATTGGTTGTATTTGCATTTTCATATTTTCTTTAGCTAACTGTAGCGGTGGAGGGAAGCACACACACCGAGAACACGTCTCTCACAGGTTTCATCACCTCTTTATTCGGGGTTTCACACACACACCGGGCATCACCCTTTCTCTTCCTCTCCCGACTGACTACCCAGCCGGGCTTAAATAGCCTGGCCCACTCGTCAGAATCAGCTGTGGCTAATAAGCCACAGCTGATTCGAGTGCTTTCTCCCTTCCCTCTCTCCCGTCGCAGGTGCGCTAACCACGCCCCCGCCCACATACCCCCACCGCCCGACTTAGGCCGGGGAGCCACCGGTCTAACCAACTCCCCCCCCCCTCCCTCCCACTGGGAGCGGGAGCGGGAGTCAGTCCCGACCATCTGCCCCCCGACCTATGGACCACCATGGAATTAACTTGCGTTTCCGCCCGATGCCACCGGGTGGTCCGGGCGTTGGCATCCTCCATCCGTGGGGTCCGGGCGCGGGACATGGCCCGGACAGAGGGCGATCGAGCGCCCCGGGAGGCAGGTTCCTCGCGCTCTCCGCCGCCCCCCCCCGGGACCAAACCGGCTCTCCCCCTCCGTCCGACGCGGCAGCCTGCAACACAAGAGAGAGAGAGAGAAAATTAGGCACCCTATTCTGGCATGTACCACCCCCATGCCCCCTCGGCCCGCTGCCCCTCGGCCCGGCCCGAGCCGCCTGTTCGGCCCGCAGCTGCCGGCTCAGCCGCCTGATCGTCGCCTTATCCCGGCGCCGGTCCTGCGCGGCCCACCACAGTTCGGCTCTCAGCCGCTGGTTCTCTGCCCGCCATGGCCCCTCGCCTGCGTGCCGGGCGTGGGCGGGGTCCCCCCACGCGGCCCGCTGGTGGTCCCATGGCCCGGTCGTCTGCCACCGGGCGAGGGCGACCAGCCGGTCCCTCTCCCGGCACCGCCGCCACCATCTCCGCCTTGTGGTGCAGGGGTCCTTGACCCGTACCCCCTGGTCCACCTCCATGACGTGGCAGTCCGCCTGCCGGTGCCCCGGCTCTCCGCAAGTCCAGCACACGGGCCCCGCCAGCCGCGGGGCCCCCCCGGCTTCCGGCCCGGTGTCCGGGTCTCTCCCGGGGTTGGCTGCCAGCTCCAGCGGGCCGGGTCCTCGGGCCGGCCACCAGACGTCGTGGGTCCCGATGATCCTCTGCGTCGCCGTCTCGTCCCACGCCGCGTCCTCCGGCGGCGCCCTCCGCTGCCTCCTCCGTCGCTCAGCTCTCCTCTCCGGGCCTCGCTCCGCTGGAGGCGGGGACCGCCTCGTCCGGGACGCCGGCGTCTTGGCGGCCGGCGGGGCCGCTGCCTTCCGGCGCGTCCGTGTCGGCTCCGCCGTTTCGGCCGGCGCCGTCGCCCCAGCCCGGGTGGGCTCCTCGGTGGCCACCTTCACGTCCCGCCGCGTCGGGGGGTCCGGTTGCCTCGCCGCGTCGTCGGTCTGGGTGGCTGCCTCGGCCCGGGTCTGCTCATCGGGGCCCACCGCCGCGTCCCTCCGCGTCGGTCGGGCCTGCCGCTCGGCCGCGTCGTCGGTCTGGGTAGCCGCCTCACGCCGCGCTCCCGGGCCAGTCTGGGCGCCCTTCTCCTTCCGGAGCACCCGGTCTGTCTGCGCCCCCGTTGCCTTCCGCGGTGCCGGCCGGTGTGGGATCACCGGCTCCCAGGGCGACTCCTCCGCCCCTCCCCCGGCGCCGTAGTCCTCCGCCGTCGCAGCCGCCCCGCTTCCGCGGTTTTTCCGGGCTCTCGCCCGCCGCCCCTCCGGGACCGGCTCCGGCCCAAGCGCCCCCACGGCGCCCACCATTCGGCCTCGTTCGGCTGCCGTGTGCTCCGCCGCCCGCCGCTCGAAGTACTCTCGCCACTCGTCACGCGTGCGGTACGGCGCTGGCTTCCCCATCACCGCCTCCGGGGTCCTGTCAGGCCCACGTTGGGCGCCACTGTAGCGGTGGAGGGAAGCACACACACCGAGAACACGTCTCTCACAGGTTTCATCACCTCTTTATTCGGGGTTTCACACACACACCGGGCATCACCCTTTCTCTTCCTCTCCCGACTGACTACCCAGCCGGGCTTAAATAGCCTGGCCCACTCGTCAGAATCAGCTGTGGCTAATAAGCCACAGCTGATTCGAGTGCTTTCTCCCTTCCCTCTCTCCCGTCGCAGGTGCGCTAACCACGCCCCCGCCCACACTAACATTAGATATTTACACATCTAACTAAGCTGTCAGTGTCGCTGGGACACAAACACACTTATCTTATCAGGATGTGAGTCTGAATCTGGTGTCCAAAGGTTTTGGATGAAATGATTGGATGTGTTTTTACACTCTTTGGTTTATTTGGTCCCAGCATCTGATTTATGGATTTATGGATTGCTGAATTTCAACAAAGATCATGAACTGCTTCTAGAACATCCTCCTGAGAGCCTCTCTAACTGGATGACTGTTTTCTCACCTTTAACGAGTCCACAAATAAAACGCTTCTCAAATAAGCTTCCGTTTTCTCCTGCAGTTTGTAAATCTATCAGCAGCGTTTTGCACAAGAGCGCTTTGTTTCTTTAGACGGCTCCTCGAGCTAACCCTCGTTCGCACTTCCTGTCGTTGGGGTTAACTCACATTCCACGTAACCGGGGGGCAAAACACCACACACACACACACACACACACACACACACACATTGGGACAAGGCAGTGTAACATGGATTATAATATTGTAATCCATTAGCAAAGCGGCGCAGACGTCAAACAGCCGCAGATTTAAAAGCTTTATTCAACATCTTCAGTGGTTTCTGAGTCCACAGCGATGAAGTACATGGGGGAGGAGGAGAGGAGGAGGAGGAGGAGGAGGAGGATAAATCTACTGCACGCCCTCCGACCTGCACACGTCGCTCCAGAAATATGACGCTCGCAAATCTCCGAGAGAACCAACGTGACACCCGACTTTAATATCCACTCTGGACTTTTTTTTTTTTTGCCACCGTCGCCACACTGAACCCTTCTGACGGTTATTCTGCCGTGTCATTAAGTTCCAAAACATCCAACGCTGCTTTAACACCAACGGAGGCCGGTCATTAGTTACGGTGAGCTGCTGCCACTCGGCCTGGAGAGAGAGCGGGAGGAGGCGGGAGGAGGCGAGAGGAGGTGGGTGGAGGTGGGAGGAGGTGGATGGAGGTGGGTGGAGGCGAGAGGAGGTGGGTGGAGGCAAGAGGAGGTGGGAGGTGGGTGGACGCAAGAGGAGGTGGGTGGAGGCGAGAGGAGGTAGGTGGAGGCGGGAGGAGGTGGGTGGAGGCAAGAGGAGGTGGGTGGAGGCGGGAGGAGGTGGGTGGAGGCAAGAGGAGGTGGGAGGTGGGTGGAGGCAAGAGGAGGTGGGTGGAGGCGAGAGGAGGTAGGTGGAGGCGGGAGGAGGTGGGTGGAGGCGAGAGGAGGTGGGTGGAGGCAAGAGGAGGTGGGAGGTGGGAGGTGGGTGGATGCAAGAGGAGGTGGGTGGAGGCGAGAGGAGGTAGGTGGAGGCGGGAGGAGGTGGGTGGAGGCGAGAGGAGGTGGGTGGAGGCAAGAGGAGGTGGGTGGAGGCGGGAGGAGGTGGGTGGAGGCAACAGGAGGCGGGTGGAGGCAAGAGGAGGTGGGTGGAGGTTGGTGGAGGTGGGAGGAGGCAAGAGGAGGTTGGTGGAGGCGGGAGGAGGCCCATGGAAGTGGGGCGTCGATTATATAAAATAATAACAATAATAAAAACAACGTGAGGTCATCTTTGACATGAATCACATGTGATTCATGTCAAGGGGGGGGGGGGGGGCAGTGCTGATGAATGTGGCGCCCTGGAGGGAGACAAATCTGGAAGGGCATATTTATGAAGTCCTTTAATCTCCCCCTGACAACAGCCTCATGGATCTCTCCGATGGCCATTAGGGGGCAACTGACCCCCCCCCCCCCCCCCCTTCTCCCCCCGAATTACTGCTGTCACCTGTCGGGAGTTTTTTTTAAGCAGGACAGCATCTCTTAAATTTGAGATCAACTTTTTCTGCCAGCCGGTCCAGCAGAGAGAGAGAGAGAGAGAGAGAGAGAGAGAGAGAGAGAGAGAGAGAGAGAGAGAGAGAGAGAGAGAGAGGCAAGCCGATAAAGTTTTTGGATTTTCGAGGAGCGTCGGATTATAGGATCAAAAAGGCGATGGGCTAATCCCCCCCCCCCCCATAGCGCTAGAAATGACAACACAAACTTCTCCAAACTCTCCGTGTGAGTACTTAACGGAACCGGGGCTCGAGGGACGGGGCCCCGCCCCCTTCCAGCTGGATTAACCGAGGAGAGATGGGATGCTGATCCTGTCGCTGCTCCCAGTTCTGACTCGTCTTTGGAAACGGATCAGGAGCTGGAACGCCGCTCTTCGTCTGACATGGAACGCCTCGCAATTATCTCCAGAAGCTCAGGAAGCTGATTGGAAGAGATGTGGGATAAACCCAGCCGGGAATTTTGCTAATGTTCCACTTTCAGCTGACCTAATAAGAGGCCCATCCACTGGGGGGGGGGGGGGGGACCCTCACACGGGATCCAACTCCACAGATTACATTACTTCTTCTTCTTCTTCTTCTTCTTCTTCTTCTTCTTCTTCTTCTTCTTCTTCTTCTTCTTCTTCTTCTTCTTCTTCTTCTTCTTCTTCTTCTTCTCCTCCTCCTCCTCCTCCTCCTCCTCCTTCTTCTTCTTCTTCTTCTTCTTCTTCTTCTTCTCCTCCTCTTCTTCATCTCCTCTTCTTTTTCTTCACCTCCTCTTCTTCTTCTTCTTCTCCTCTTCTTTTTCTTCACCTCCTCTTCTTCTTCTTCTTCTTCTCCTCTTCTTTTTCTTCTCCTCTTCTTTTTCTTCCACTCCTCTTCTTCTTCTTCTCCTCCTCTTCTTCTTCTTCCACAAGCATTCCTCCCACTAGTGTGTTTTTGGGACTGGATCCCAGAACCTCTCCGGCTCCTTATTCTCACGTTATTCTGTTCCGATGACGCTTGCTTCACGGATTCCTCCCGAGCAGCAAAGTGTGCACGTGGAAGTGTGCACGTTGAAACGGAGAGTCAGAGTTATGGATTATTAAAGCTAGTATTAATATTAGTTGAGGATGCAGGATATCCAGTTGCTGCATTGTTTGCTCGTGGTGTTCATACCAACATATAAATTACACAAACAAACCGGACAGACGCAGAGACGCACACCAACGCCCTCACGTCAGGGATCTCTGCAGGCAGAGGCTGAACTGAGACCCGGAGGTTTGCTGCCCACTAATAACTGATGGATATGAATACCGGGAGCTGGTGACCCGTGAAGGAAGCGCTCCTCTCCTCGCCCCTTCAACCAGGACGTGATCAGAGGGTCTGACGAGGTTTTGGATGGCCCGGCTCATGAGGGGGCTTTGAAGTCCTTCTGAGGAACTTGTTGTCATAAGCAGATGTCAGGAGAAGAGGCGGAGCAACACTTTCACATTTAATAGTTTAACGGATCCGGAGGATAAAGTTCTGCCGAGCGCTCTTCTTCCGTTACAGCTCAGCGGGTCACGTTTCACAGAGCTCTGGTCTCTCGCTCCTCTTCCTCTCGCTCCTCTTCCTCTCTCTCCATCCGTCATGTTAACGATCCTCCTGCTCCTGATATCCCGGATCCTCTCAGAGGATCCTGCTCGGCAGAAACAAGAGTTCTGAGCAGCAGAAACGTTTCCTCATTGATTTTGGATCTGACCTTCCTGTAACCTCCGTAAAACAATAGGCTGAGTGCACAAAGTAGGGGGAGGGGGAGGGGGAGGAGGAGGGGGAGGAAGAGGAGGAGCATGAGGAAGAGGAGGAGAAGGAAGAGGAGGAGCATGAGGAAGAGGAGGAGGAGGAGAAGGAAGAGGAGGAGGAGGAGAAGGAGGAGGAGGAGGAGGGGGAGGAAGAGGAGGAGGAGGAGAAGGAAGAGGAGGAGGAGGAGGAGGAGGAGGAGGGCGAGGAAGAGGAGGAGGAGGAGGAGGAGGGGGAGGAAGAGGAGGAAGAAGAGGAGGAGGAGAAGGAAGAGGAGGAGGGGGAGGAAGAGGAGGAAGAGGAGGAGAAGGAAGAGGAGGAGGGGGAGGAAGAGGAGGAGCATGAGGAAGAGGAGGAGGAGGAGAAGGAAGAGGAGGAGGAGGGGGAGGTGGAGGGGAGGTGGAGGGGGAGGAAGAGGAGGAAGAGGACGGGGAGGAAGAGGAGGAAGAGGAGGAGAAGGAAGAGGAGGAGGAGGGGGAGGAAGAGGAGGAAGAGGAGGAGGAGGAGGAGGAGGAGGAGGAGGAGGAGACGTTCAAACATAGAAAGGAAAGAGCTTTATGGACCTTCCCCTCCAGCAGTGGAACACAAACAGAAGAACAATCACTAGACGAGCTTCCTTTTGTTCCCTGTGAGGAACAAACATAAAGTTTTCTTTATCCCGGGAGTCGAAGATGTCCTTGAAGGAAACAGATCAATAAAGCAGAGGGAAGAGAGGCGAGCCAGGAACTCCAGCTGGGAACTGGCCTGAAAGATGACGGACAGCCGGAGCGGCCATCGCTGTGATTACACTCTGGAAGAGCTGGAAGTCCAACCCAGAGGGGCGGAGCTGCAGGTCAGCTGACGGCAGCTTGAGGAACACTCATGGAACGAGTCTGGTGGGTTTTCCACAGACAAACATGTCTGTTCTGTTTGTGTGAGTCGCTCAGCACAGAAGAACGCAAAGGGAACGCCGATCAGGAGCGTTATTCCAGGGTTAGGGTGACTTAGTGCATCCAAAGGGACGCACTGTATAAATATATATATCGATATATATATAAATTAAATATATATTATATCCAAAAGGACGACAAACTGGACTTTCAACCATAAAGATTGGTGCTCGTCATCATGTTGTGGTTTTGTGTTCATGGGTTAGTTAACTCAACCTAACTAACTGTTCATGGGTTAGTTAACTCAACATAACTAACTGTTCATGGGTTAGTTAACTCAACCTAACTAACTGTTCATGGGTTAGTTAACTCAACATAACTAACTGTTCATGGGTTAGTTGAGTAAACCTAACTAACTGTACTGAGTTATTTTAAGGCTTACTTTGATGTTTTCCCTTCATCTCAGTAGCTTTGTTGACTAAAACTTTTGTTCGACACGTTTAGTGGGCAGAACGACAAAACATGTTTTTCTTCTTGAACCTTCTCCAGTAGAGAAAAAGACCCGAGACTAAACTCAAGTGTTTCAGCTTTGCACTCGTCTCACTTTCGCTCACATCTGTTTCCACGGTCCTCGGCCACGGCAGGGAGCTCATTATAGAGATCCTGGTGATGGATGGGGCCGCCGATTGGAAAGACCTCTGGAAAGAACTCGCTGATGGAGCTCGTGAAGTCCTGCAGGGAAGCTGAAGCTGAAGCTGAAGCTGAAGGTGAAGCTTAAGGTGAAGCTGAAGGTGAATCTTAAAGTGAAGCTGAAGCTGAAGATGAAGATGAAGGTGAAGGTGAAGGTGAATGTGAAGGTGAAGCTTAAGGTGAAGCTGAAGGTGAAGCTTAAGGTGAAGCTGAAGGTGAATCTTAAAGTGAAGCTGAAGCTGAAGATGAAGCTGAAGGTGAAGGTGAATGTGAAGGTGAAGGTGAAGGTGAAGCTGAAGGTGAAGGTGAAGGTGAAGGTGAAGCTGAAGCTGAAGCTGAAGGTGAAGGTGAAGCTGAAGGTGAAAGTGAAGGTGAAAGTGAAGGTGAAGCTGAAGGTGAAAGTGAAGCTGAAGGTGAAGCTGAAGCTGAAAGTGAAGGTGAAAGTGAAGGTGAAAGTGAAGGTGAAGCTGAAGGTGAAAGTGAAGCTGAAGGTGAAGCTGAAGCTGAAAGTGAAGGTGAAAGTGAAGGTGAAGCTGAAGCTGAAGGTGAAGCTGAAGCTGAAGGTGAAGCTGAAGGTGAAAGTGAAGGTGAAGGTGAAGCTGAAGGTGAAAGTGAAGGTGAAGCTGAAGGTGAAGCTGAAGGTGAAGCTGAAGGTGAAAGTGAAGGTGAAAGTGAAGCTGAAGGTGAAGCTGAAGCTGAAAGTGAAGGGGGAAGGCTGAGCACAGCTACGAGTCTCTCACTTTGCAGGGTTAGGGATAGATCCATCATGGAACTCACACACACACACACACACACACACACACACACACACACACACACACACACACACACACACACACACACACTACATTCTACATAATGGCAAACGTTCTCTTTGTAAACGGCGTCTCATTTAAAGCTCCTAAACTTAACTTTACAATCCTGTTGCTGAGGTGAGACATTTATCCCTCCTCAGACTTCTTCTGTGTGTGTGTGTGTGTGTGTGTGTGTGTGTAACATTCCTCTGGGCTCACTATTGTATTAAACAACAGCAGCACAAAGACGGAGGCAGCTGTTCTTCACAGTGAACTTGTTACCAACAGAGATGAGTAATTACAGTTATTAATGCTCGTGTCATGTGTTTACCTGCATTGCCAGAGATCGTCTCATTGAAAGCATGAAAGAAGGAAACTGATTCCTCTTTTGACCAGAAGGTTTATTCTTAGATTTCCAGTTTGGGTCCATTGGAAACACAATCTGTTTTTGAAAAGAGACCCAGTGGATAAAACGCTAAGATGTAGCTCACCAGTCTGTCCTCAAGGCCTCTCTCACGCCAGGGTGTGACGAATAAACTCCAACATGCAAAATATACATATATATGTGTATATGTATACTGCACATGCTTTTTATTTGTTGCATAAAGAAAACCAACCTGATAAAATCACATCACAAACCAGTACGGTAAAAGTCCACAAAAGTAGTATTTATTGCATGAATCTATGTATTTTGCTGGATTGCATTATGTTTTACGAGTGTTCTCTTCATTGTGTTCGTCCTCTGCAGACAGCTGACAGCCCACAGAGAAGTGCATTCATACTGTAGTGGGTCCACAGGCGGAGGTAGAATAGCTCCATCCCATAGCCGAGGTCCAGCCCGTGTAATTCCTCTTTTTGTGCGGCCTGGCGGAGGCTCCGGGGTCTGAGATGAGGAGCCTCACGGCCGCTAATTGCTTTTCTTTGTCAAAAAGCCAAGAGACGGGAAACCGCTCGCTCTACATATTTAGATAGCACGCCACCTTTCGCCCCATCTGGTTTGCTGCACATGCTGTACATTGTTGGTCTGAAAGGACATGTAGAGGACCCCCCACATCCCCGCAGCATGGGACTGTGAGACACTGAGCAACCATCAACCTGGTGCTACATGACCAGCAACTACACAACCCAACAGTCTCATGGTCGTTTGGAATCGCACCACAAAATGCAATCGATTGGTTTCCTGAACAAAGCACCACTTTTTAAACAGTCAGGTTTAGGCAACAAACCCAAGAGGGTTAGGGTTAGGCAACTAAACCAAGAGTCAGATTTAGGCAACTAAACCAAGAGTCAGGTTTAGGCAACTAAACCAAGAGTCGGGTTTAGAGAACTGTCACAAACACTTTGGAAAGTCAATAAGTCAATAAGGATATGAGGATATAAGGATCCTTATTGACTTATTTTGGTCATGATCGACACCAAAATTGACAATTTGTGTGCTTCTACACAAAATGAAAGAAATTGCATTTTGAGATATTTCCCAGACTGCAGTGGTTCCGGGCTGCACGACCAGGACCTGTGGTCCAGCCGGCCAGCTGAGAGGCGAAAGACCTAAACAAGACATTCCAGCGCTGTCTGCAGGCCGGCCGATGTGGAACATCACGGAGATGAACGGGAACGTGTGTCTCCAGCCTCACACGATGACAGCTGGGGGTGAATGGTGTCACGGTGCTCATATCTGTCATAACTCATGCAGGCCGGGGTCACTAGGCAATCTCTCACCAGCGTGGCCGAAGATGGGAGATACTTGTTCTAATCTCGGATCGCTGCAACATTCCAGCTCCTGCTTTGTCTTCCAACCTTTGCTCCGAGCTCAATCGACGCCGCAACGAGTGCTCCGTGGACCGCTGATTCAAGGGCTTTTTCCAAAAGGAGTTTCAGCTGCATATTAACACCGGCGTGATTCTGATATTGCACAGAAATGAAATTGCATTTGTCCTTTAAGAAAAAGGAATCAGAAACTAATTTATATGTCTTGGTTTCATAATGGCAACCCCTCGTTTTTCCTTTATTTCCACAGAATGTTTCAGTAAAATTGTGTTTTATTATCTTAATATCTCAAGTTCCTTTCTAACTCCATTTACATTTCTTTCTCTTTTTTTAATCTAATCTCTTCCGGGACTTGGAAGCATGTTTAGCACTCAGGTGTTTCTGTCCAGCAGGTAAATACACAACATCGGAGCCAAAGATGTCAGCTGATGTCGAGCCGGCTCGCAACCCAGCCGCGTGATTGGCTGAGATCCGTTAGCTGTAAATAACTGATTTAAGGAATTAAGTGCAGTGGTTGTATTTAATGCTGCTTTTATGGAGGCCACCCGCACACAGACACACACACAGACACACAGACACACACACAGACACACACACACACACACACCTCCCTGGCTGAGGAGTGGACCTATGCAGAAAGTACCAGCTTTCATTAAAGAGGAGCTTGTTGACCGACAGTTGGACTCTGAATCAAGAGACGAGGATCGTCTTAAAGAAATGTTGTAAACATGAATGTGATCCTGCTCTCTCATCCATGTGTCTCTCTTGTTGTTGTCTCTTTGCTGTCTTTACGCAAAGTGACACACACATCTTTCTGTTTGGTTTGCTCTTTGTGTTACTTTGTGTCTCTTTGTGGTTACTTTGTGTTTCTTTGTGGTCACTTTGTCTCTTTGTGGTTACTTTGAGTCAATTTGTAGTTACGTTGTGTCTCTTTGAAGTTGCTTCGTGTCTCTTTGTTGTTATGTTGAGTCACTTTGCAGCAATGTTTTTCTTCTTTGTTTAGTTTTGGTCTTTGTTTTCTCTTTATAGTATTTATTTGCTTTGTGGTCACTTTGAGTCTCTCCCTGGTTGGGACATGTTATAGGTAAAGGTCATGGGCCCCTGACACTTTGGGCCCCTGGGCCTGAGCTCAGTTCACTAATCCATCAACATTCTCATCCTTTGTCGTCAACTTTACATTTAAACCCTTTTAATTCAGCCATCCTCTCTTTCCCTTCGCTGTGTCTCTCCGCCCTCTCGTTTCCTGCCACCCATCCTTTTTCCACCCTTCCCTCACCCCAATCTGTTTTTTCCCCTCTTCTTACACTGCTTGCCATCCCCCTCTCTTTACCGTCTCCTTTTCCACCTTTTCTCTATCTCGTTCTCTCTCTCAGACCTCTTTCCACTGCAGCTGTATCACCTAACGCTAATGAGGAGGGTTTTTAATCATTTATATGGAGAAAGAGGAGTCACACAGATACTGCGTCTGCAGGAAGAAGAGAGTACTCACCACTCCTACAGAAGGAGCAGTGAGTTGTGGGTCTCGCAGTGTCTCTCAAACAAACGCAACCCCTTCAAACAGGACCGAGGGTCAAATCCCCTCCGTCCTCTCAGCTTTACAAACAAGTTTGCCAAAATAAGACGACCTGAGGGCCCGATGGCCGATAACAGTTAGCTGAGCAGATGTCTGAGTGGAAGCATTGTGCTCCGATCTGGGCCAGGCCTGCAGTATTTACACAGGACACCACGTGTGTGTGTGTGTGTGTGTGTGTGTATGTGGCTCGGGTCCATGGAGAACATCCAGGCCCGTAGATCCAGAGCCACAGCGGGTCCCGTGACCCCTGGCTCTTGTTAAAATTAAAAGTAGTGGGAATGTGAACGCTTTACAGAGTGAAGAGCTGGAACTGAGCTGGAGGGGAACACCTGTCTGGATATGGTACTGGCCCGCAATCTCTGGGCCTGCATTGTAAACAAGGTTTTATGTGTGTGTGGGGGGGGGGGGGGGGGGGGGGGGGCATGCTCACAACAAATAGATGATAAGCAGGAAATAACATCTGTTTAGGCTCATAAAATATCTCGTTGCTGATATCATGGTCATTTTGGAGTGTAGTATTAAGTTTGTACATTTAAGTACTTGTAGGGTTAGGGTCAGGGTCAGGTTGAGTACAGGGCGGGGTTAGGGTTAGGGGGTCAGGGTCATGGTCAGGGTTAGGGTCAGGGTTAGGTTGAGTACAGGGCGGGGTCCTCCGAAAAGGACCAAGAGGAGCACTGGCACTAGGGGGCTATATTTGAAATTCTAAAAAGGGTAAATAAAACCCACAATCTATGTAAAAAGATTAAAAAAATAAAAATAATAAAAGCATCAGGCAGTAGAGCCAAGCCCAAGTGGGCAGCAGGAGAGGAGCATTGCAGGGGAGGACTCACAAATGGGAGGGGCCCTCATGGCGGACCCCAGGGGGGGCATTATAAGGCTAAAGAGTTAGGGTCAGGGGGTCAGGGTGTTAGGGGGTTAGGGTTGGGGTTTAGGGTTAGGCCTGCCCTTCAACAGTTATTATTGATTCCTGTTTTTCTGTCTTTCCAATCTGAGGACACAACATCTCTGACATGACATCCCACATGGCAACCCCGATAATGATTTAGGGATGTAACTAGGGTAGAAAATGTTCATTTATGTCTGTTTTTCATTGGGGGGTGTTTATTATGTCACATTCTTTCACACGGAGTGAAAAGGCGGGAGTTTGTGAGTCCTCCGTCCATTCAGTGGAGGCATTACCATGTTCTTTGATGGACTTCATTGGGCCCAAAGGGAAGGACGTAACCTGTTTATTTAAATGCACAGCTTTGTGGCCCTTAAAAGCTGCTCTGGCCCCGTCCCCTCAGTCACTGTGCCTCCATTCACTGCAACAAAAACTAAAAACCTCCGACCCGCCTTTTTGTCTGCTCCATTCGATGCAGCCATTCGATCGCAATCTTTGTGCTTAATAGATTTCTCAATTTAGCAAATGTCTCCAGTAGAAGGAGCTGGTTTCTCTTCAGAGCTGCCTTTGGCTTTTGGGAATCTGCACCTAAAAGACTTCTTTCTGCCCTGCGTCCTGATGGGAACGCTTCCCAGAGTGACATCGCCATAATAGATTTCAGTCTTTTTTGTTGTTTGGTTGCTTTGGTCCTCAGCTTGTTACAATTAAACCCGTAAGCAAAGACTCTAAACAGATTCCCAGTTGAGTCTGGTCGCTCCTTCTTATTTCAGATAATAGCAGGATTAGCTAATTATTAGACCAAATATTGAGCCCCTTTGCACACTACAGACTGGAAGATTAGAATATTTCATCTCACTAAAGAGGCTTTTAAACTTCCTCCCTCCACTTCTGTCTTTACGGTTGATCCGGAGCTTTCAGTCCAAATCACTTCGAGGTGATTCACGGGTCACGAAAACGCTTTAAACCCAACAGTGAAAATATAAAGTTTTAATGCAGTGAAATGTATCAGTTCAAAGCCTCTTTAACCGCTCTGACGGCTCTTCTTCAGGGTGAAAAGAAGCTTTGCCTCGCTGCTCGTGCCGCGTTGCTTTCGGATGCTTTTGGGTTTTTGGGCCGAGCCGACCCGTTAGTGTCGGTTCACGAGCGAGTCGTGATGGAGAGGCCTTGAACGGTGCCGTCGACCGGGCTCCACGTCAACGGCCGGCGAAGATCAACAGCGGTATTGTACGAGCTGCTAATAAAACAACACAAACTTGTTTCTGTCAGCAGGACTTGCATCTGCTCTGGAGGACGGGTTGAAAGTGAAGAGGAATATACTCTTCATCAGAGGAGAAACTTGAGCCGCCTCCCTGTTTTGGCCGATGCAGCTGACCAATTTGGGGTTTTTGGAAGAAAATATCTCCTCCTTTAAAAGTGCCTTAAGACCCACCACAGAGGGGGTGTAAAAAAGGAGAAAAGGCCTCGGCAGGGACAGACAGGGAGTCGTGGTAATATGAGGTGTTTTATGATACCACCAGGGGCAGTCTGATAATCGAGAAATATTGTAGCAGCGCCGGAGCCAGAACATTCTGCCTCCAGATTCTGGGCAGTGTTTCTCTTAACGGGGTCATGTGTTAAATGTTAAATGTATGCACCTTCCCGCCAGGACAAATTCCTTGTATGTGTAAGCATACATGGCAATAAATGGTTCTGATTCTGATTCTGATAAATTACTTTGGCAGCTGGGGTTCCACACTGTGGGCCACACAAGACAAGGGCCCGGCT
Organism: Cottus gobio; assembly: GCA_023566465.1. Taxonomy (NCBI): domain Eukaryota; kingdom Metazoa; phylum Chordata; class Actinopteri; order Perciformes; family Cottidae; genus Cottus; species Cottus gobio. Next base: position 348,419 of record CM042217.1, read on the forward strand.
GGGCCTGCAGGACCGACTCGTCACGGCGAGGGGGGCGAACCGGCCTGGTTGAGTTGAGCTGAGTTGGCGTTTCAACACCAACAAACACTTGAGAAACACGTCTGTGCAATGAGTCAGTTTGGTTTGTTTTTTAACCGAAAGACACCTTCACACTACAGGCCTGACTGGGCTCTGTGTGTGTGTTTGTGTGTGTATGACCCTCATTAAAGGGGCAACGGTCCGTTTACACACTTGCATTGTGGGGACTTACACAATGCACGTCCCCATAACTTATTAGAGTGTGTGTGTGTGTGTGTGTGTGTGTGTGTGTGTGTGTGTGTGTGTGTGTGTGTGTGTGTGTGTGTGTGTGTGTGTGTGAGGAGGGGAAAGCTTTAGTAAACCAGAGGGCTCATAAAACCAGCAGGATTTATAGTCTTCTGAGTTATGTGTCCAACGGAGACTTGTCCTCAGACACAGAGCAGAGAGGGGGGGGCCCCAGTCAGAGCTGGAAGGGGCCTCAGCCAGAGCAGGGAGGGGCCCAAATTAGAGCACGGTGGGGCCCAAATTAGAGCACGGTGGGGCCCAAATGAGAGCACAGAGGGGCCCAAATGAGAGCACAGAGGGGCCCCAGCCAGAGCACAGAGGGGCCCAAATGAGAGCAAGGAGGGGCCCAAATGAGAGCAAGGAGGAGTACGGGGAGGCCATGGAGAAGGACTTTCGGTTGGCCTCAAGGAGGTTCTGGCAAACCATCCGACGACTCAGGAAGGGAAAGCAGGGCCTTCCCCAGGCTGTTATCAGCGGGGGAGGGGGGCTGCTGACCCAGACAGAGGATATCGTCGGGCGGTGGAAGGAGCACTTTGAGGAACTCCTAAACCCGGTCAACATGTCCCCTGAACAGGGGGCAGCGCCTGAAGACTTGGGGTTGGATGAACCCATATCCCTGGCAGAGGCCACTAAGGTAGTCAAAAAGCTCCTTGGTGGCAAGGCGCCGGGGGTGGATGAAATCCGCCCTGAGATGCTGAAGGCGCTGGACTTTGTTGGGCTGTCTTGGCTGACACGCCTCTTCAATGTCGCATGGGGGTCGGGCACAGTGCCCATGGACTGGCAGACCGGGGTGGTGGTTCCCATCTTCAAGAAGGGGGACCGGAGAGTGTGCTCGAATTATCGGGGTATCACACTACTCAGCCTCCCGGGAAAAGCTTATGCCAGGGTGCTGGAACGGAGGCTCCGACCGTTTGTCGAACCTCGGATTCAAGAAGAACAGTGCGGGTTTCGTCCTGGTCGTGGAACAGTGGACCAGCTCTTTACCCTTGCAAGGATACTGGAGGGGTCCTGGGAGTTTGCCCAACCAGTCTACATGTGCTTTGTGGACTTGGAGAAGGCTTTCGACCGGGTCCCTCGGGGCTTTTTGTGGGGGGTGCTGCGGGAGTATGGTGTGCCGGACCCGTTGCAACGGGCCATCCGGTCTCTGTACGCCTGCAGTAGGAGCTGTGTTCGTATCCTCGGCAGTAAGTCAGATACGTTCCCGGTGGGTGTTGGCCTCCGCCAGGGCTGCCCTTTATCACCGGTCCTGTTCGTGACTTTCATGGACAGGATATCTAGGCGCAGCCGTGGGGCGGAGAATGTCAGGTTCGGGGATCTCAGGATAGCCTCTCTGCTGTTTGCAGATGATGTGGTCCTGTTTGCCTCCTCGGACCATGACCTCCAGCATTCACTGGGGCGTTTTGCAGCCGAGTGTGAAGCGGCGGGGATGAGAGTCAGCACCACGAAATCTGAGGCCATGGTGCTCTGCCGGAAACCGGTGGATTGCTCCCTCCGGGTGGGGACAGAGTGCCTACCACAAGCGAAGGAGTTCAAGTATCTCGGGGTCTTGTTCACGAGTGAGGGTAAAATGGAGCGGGAGATCGACAGGCGTATCGGTGCGGCTGCAGCAGTAAAACAGGCGTTGCACCGGGCCGTCTTGGTGAAGAAGGAGCTGAGCCGAAAGGCAAAGCTCTCAATTTACTGGTCGGTCTACGTCCCAACCCTAACCTATGGACACGAGCTTTGGATCGTGTCCGAAAGAACGAGGTCGCGGATACAAGCGGCCGAAATGAGTTTCCTCCGTAGAGTGGCCTGGCTCAGCCTTAGAGATAGGGTAAGGAGCTCGGACATCAGGAGGGAGCTTGAAGTCGAGCCGCTACTCCTTCGTGTCGATAGGAGTCAGCTGAGGTGGTTCGGGCATCTAATTAGGATGCCTCCAGGACGCCTCCCTTTAGAGGTTTTCCAGGCACGTCCAACTGGTAGGAGGCCCCGGGGAAGACCCAGGACACGCTGGAGGGATTATATCTCCCAGCTGGCCTGGGAACGCCTCGGGATCCCCCAGAATGAGCTGGTAGATGTTGCGGGTGAGAGAGAAGTCTGGGTCAGCCTGCTGGACCTGCTGCCTCCGCGACCCGACCCCGGATAAGCGGTGGAAAATGGATGGATGGATGGACAAAATAATATTGCAGAATGTTGGATACGGTCCAGAGGTCATCCGAGTGAGCCGGGCCGGTTTTGTCAAAGAAACCAAAAACATGTTTGAGGACACGAAAGCGGCCGGCCGGCGTCCGACAGATAGGTGGAGCAGGAGGTCGCGGGGGGTCTGCGGGCTGCAGCCCCGGTGGTCTGCAGATGCCGAGAGTGACAGTTAAAGTCCGGGGGGGGAGGGAGGCGAGCCGCGAGGTAATCGCAGTCCCCATCGCACTCTTGCCAGGTCGCGGTGACATGTTATGGCTATCGCTGACAGCAGCTTAAAGGGCCAGATAGTGGAAGAGCCTCGTGAGCCAATCACATCATTACTCCTGAGAGGTTCCGTGTTTTTTTACATGCATCAAGCAAAACGTTAACCCAGAAATGATACGCTTTGCAAATTATATCTGATTGTGAAAATAAGTTGCACGATGCGATTGGCTGAATGAGGAGTTTTCTGGGAGGGCCCCGTTCTCATTTAGAATCAGTGAACGCACACATGCAAACACACACACAGCGTCAGATGAAGCAGATCCGAGAGGTTGGTCCCACACTTCTTGAGATCCCTGGGACTTTTTGGAGGTTTCGCGCCCCCCACCCCCCTCCTCCACCCTGGAGTAAGAATGAGTCATTGGCCTCACAATGGGCCCCAGTGACAGCCCGTCCTCCGCAGAGCTCTGATAGCGGGAGAATGCCACTCTGGGTTAGGGTTTGGGCGCTTTATATTCTCTCCATGCCAAGGCCCCCCCCCCCCCCCCCCCTCTGGTGTCAGACCCCCCCTCACCTCCTGTCTCCTCTAATGTGGCTTTATTGACTGTGACACACTGAGCATGGAGACGATGACCAAACAATTAAAAGTGAACCCAAAGGAGGGGCCATTAGAGTCACAGCCCATTCCACAGGCTTTGTGTGTGTGTGAGTGTGTGTGTGAGTGTGAGTGTGAGTGTGTGTGTGTGTGTGTGTGTGTGTGTGTGTGTCTGTGTATCAAGCAGCGGTGGATTAGTGAGGCGGGAAAAATATCCCTGCGACAACCTGCAATTCTGAGAGTGACTCCTCTGGTTGTATAGAAGTCTATGCTTCAAGTGTTAAAGCTGCATTCTCTCTCCTGACCACCAGGGGGCGACTCCTCTGGTTGTATAGAAGTCTATGCGTCATGTGTTAAAGCTGCATTCTCTCTCCTGACCACCAGGGGGCGACTCCTCTGGTTGTATAGAAGTCTATGCGTCATGTGTTAAAGCTGCATTCTCTCTCCTGACCACCAGGTCGACTCCTCTGGTTGTATAGAAGTCTATGCTTCATGTGTTAAAGCTGCATTCTCTCTCCTGACCACCAGGTCGACTCCTCTGGTTGTATAGAAGTCTATGCGTCATGTGTTAAAGCTGCATTCTCTCTCCTGACCACCAGGGGGTGACTCCTCAGGTTGTATAGAAGTCTATGATTCATGTGTTAAAGCTGCATTCTTTATACTAGTGTGCATCTCTCTACTGGTGATTCCTCAAGACTACTGGACTGCTTGGATCTTGGCAGAGTACATTCTCTAAAGAGGTTTCTCTGCTATATTCCTATTGTACTTGCTGTATTGGTTCTACTATTTGTGGAACTATCTCTACTAGAGTATTTCTAGTAGACTGTTAATCTGTACTGTCATTTCTGTCTGAATTGTTTGAGCCGGGACTTTGCTTTGGTCAAGTGACTTAAACGCAACTGAACTAGCTAGGGTTAAAGTCTGCTTCTGTAATCCTACTGTACTTGGGACTAGGCTCTGGTTTTACTTTCTACTTTTGAGGTAAACAGATCCTGTCCTTGTTGACTTTTGGCAAGAAGCAGCTGTTCTTGGGAAACTCTCACCTCACTGATTAAAGGGAAACCCTGCTATTGTCCTGAGCCAGAGTACTTTCTATTGGTGGCCGTCACACTAAAGACCTGGGGCGGAGTCAACTCAGCTGTAGATAATTATCGCTAACACCGGTATAGAAGCAGGCGTGGCTTTGAAGCGTCAGCGAAGACTCATCGTATGAAGACTCGGAGGATAAAGACAAAGGAGTCTTTCGTTGGAGTCTTCGGGGGCGGCTGAGCATTAACACTTCTCTGTGAAAATGTGCTTCCCTCCCATACCCGTGTACATATCACCTCGTAGATACTTCAGACCTCGGACTCGTTCTTACTTGCATCAAAATCCTTCCGTGCTTCTTCATCCCACCCGCTCCACACAAACCCAACACCTCGTCACAGGAGGCCTCTGGAACTGCCAGTCAGCTAACCGCAAGGCTGACTTCATCTCTGGCTTTGCTATCAAGCAATCTCTGGACTTCCTGGCTCTCACTGAGACCTGGATCACACCAGACAACACATCTACCCCTGCCGCTCTCTCCTCTGCCTTCTCCTTCAGCCACACACCTAGGCCCACTGGCCGGGGTGGTGGTACTGGTCTACTCATCTCCCCCAAATGGAGTTTTTCTCTCTACCCGCTTCCACTGTCTACACCACTGTCTTTTGAGCTTCATGCTGTGACGGTTACCCATCCGGTTCAACTGAACATTGTTGTTCTCTACCGTCCACCTGGTTCCCTGGGAGACTTCTTGGAAGAATTAGACGTCCTCCTATCAAATTTCCCAGAAAACGGCCCTCCTCTCATTCTTCTAGGTGACTTCAACATCCAGACCGAGAAGTCATCTGACCTGGTGCTCCTACTATCTTCCTTCGCTCTCTCACTCAGTCCTTCACCTCCGACTCACAAGGCTGGAAATCATCTTGACTACATTTTCACCAGAAACTGCGCAACATCTAACCTCACTGTAACTCCACTTCACGTCTCAGACCACTTCTTCATCTCCTACTCTCTCCCACTCTTGGGAACTGACAACCCTCCCACAGCAACAGACTCTGCACCTATCCGTCGCAACATTCGCTCCCTCTCTCCCTCCTCTCTGGCCTCGTCTGTTCTGTCAGCCCTTCCTTCAACTGACTCTTTCTCACTCATGCATCCTAACTGTGCCACAGACACTCTCCTCTCTACTCTGTCCTCCTCTCTTGATTCTCTCTGTCCTCTTACGACACGTAAGGTTCGCAATTCCTCTCCGGCTCCGTGGTTGTCAGACCCGGTCCGTGCCCAGAGAGCCACTTTGCGAGCATCGGAAAGGAAATGGCGAAAATCCAAACACGCAGACGACCTGCACGCCTATCACTCTCTTCTCGCCTCCTTCTCTGCCTCTATCTCTGCAGCCAAAAGCCTGTTCTACCAATCCAGAATTGAATCTTCTTTCTCTAACCCCAAAAAACTCTTCTCCATTTTTTCCAACCTCCTAGACCCCCCCTGTCCTCCTCCTCCCTCCACCCTTCTACCGAACCTCTTTGTCGACTACTTTACTAAAAAGATAGATGACATACGCTCCTCATTCACTGATCCCCTGCCCATAACTACATCTCCATTAACATTATCCGCCTCCCCTTCACTTTCCTCTTTCACCCCTCTGTCCCCCAACCAAGTTCTTACCTTGGTATCCTCTGCCCGCCCAACCACCTGCCCCCTTGACCCCATCCCATCTCACATCCTCCAGTCTATTGCTCCTGACCTTCTTCCCTTTCTCACCCATCTAATTAACACCTCCCTCTCAACTGGTTGTTTCCCTAACTCTCTGAAGGAGGCAAGAGTTAACCCTCTCCTGAAGAAACCCACTCTCAACCCGTCAGAAGTCAACAACTACAGACCTGTCTCTCTCCTTCCCTTTCTTTACAAAACCCTGGAGCGAGCTATCTTCAACCAAGTCTCCTCCTTCCTCCACCAGAACAACCTTCTGGACCCTCACCAGTCTGGATTCAAGGCAGGCCACTCAACAGAGACTGCCCTCCTTGCTGTCTCAGAGCAGCTTCACACTGCGAGAGAAGCCTCTCTCTCCTCTGTCCTTATCCTTCTGGACCTTTCTGCTGCCTTTGACACAGTGAACCACCAGATCCTCATCTCCTCCCTCCAGGACCTGGGTATCTCAGGCACTGCGCTCTCCCTCCTCTCATCCTACCTCAGTGATCGGACCTACCGGGTAACCTGGAGAGGATCTGTGTCTGAACCTTGTCCTCTCACTACTGGGGTCCCTCAAGGCTCCGTCCTGGGTCCTCTCCTCTTCTCCCTGTACACCAACTCTCTTGGCTCCGTCATTCGCTCGCATGGCTTTTCCTACCATAGCTATGCTGATGACACCCAACTGATCCTCTCGTTTCCACAATCGGAAACACAGATAGCAGCACGAATCTCTGCTTGTCTGACTGACATTTCACAATGGATGTCCGCACACCACCTGAAAATTAACCCTGACAAGACGGAATAACTTTTCCTTCCAGGCAAAGTCTCCCCCACTCACAACCTGACGATTACTTTCAATAACTCAGTGTTGGCCCCGACCCCGACTGCCAGGAACCTCGGTGTGACCCTTGACAGTCAACTCTCCCTGATTGCCAACATTACCGCAACAACTCGTTCCTGTAGATTCATGCTGCACAACATCAGGAGAATACGTCCACTTCTCACCCAGAAGGCAGCACAGGTTCTCGTCCAGGCTCTGGTCATCTCGCGCCTAGACTACTGTAACTCCCTCCTGGCGGGTCTACCTGCTGGTGCCATCCGACCGTTGCAGCTCATCCAGAATGCAGCAGCTCGACTGGTCTTTAACCTCCTGAAATTCACCCACACTACTCCGCTCCTCCGCGACCTTCACTGGTTACCGGTGGCCGCCCGCATCCGCTTCAAAACACTGGTACTGGCGTACCGTGCAACGAACAGATCTGGTCCAGTCTACATCCAGGACATGGTAAAACCTTACACCCCAACTCGTGCGCTCCGCTCGGCTTCTGCCAATCGGCTTGTAGCTCCGTCACTGCGAGCTAAACACTCAACAAAGTCTCGACTGTTCTCTGTCCTGGCTCCTCGATGGTGGAATGAGCTCCCCATTGACATCAGAACAGCAGAAAGTCTCTACATCTTCCGTCGCAAACTAAAAACACATCTTTTCCGACTATACCTTGAATAAAGGAAGTAGCACTTTAGTAGCACTGAAACGGCTCTTACTGATAGCACTTTGTAGTTGAACTTTTTGTCGAAATTGTACCTTCGTGATTCTTGTTCTGATTCTTGTTGTAAACGGTAGAATGCACTTATTGTAAGTCGCTTTGGATAAAAGCGTCAGCTAAATGAAATGTAATGTAATGTAATGTATACTGTCCACCATGGGGTGACTCCTCTGGTTGTATAGAAGTCTATGCTTTATGTGTTAAAGCTGCATTCTCTCTCCTGACCACCAGGGGGCGACTCCTCTGGTTGTATAGAAGTCTATGATTCATGTGTTAAAGCTGCATTCTCTCTCCTGACCACCAGGGGGTGACTCCTCAGGTTGTATAGAAGTCTATGATTCATGTGTTAAAGCTGCATTCTCTCTCCTGACCACCAGGGGGTGACTCCTCAGGTTGTATAGAAGTCTATGCTTCATGTGTTAAAGCTGCATTCTCTCTCCTGACCACCAGGGGGTGACTCCTCAGGTTGTATAGAAGTCTATGATTCATGTGTTAAAGCTGCATTCTTTATACTGTCCACCATGGGGTGACTCCTCTGGTTGTATAGAAGTCTATGCTTCATGTGTTAAAGTTTAGTGGTTACACCTTCATTCTGTGTTCATATCTCTGAGTTGCACTCGTTGTCTTCTGGGTTCCTCTCAGTTCATCAGGTTTTTCGCCCCCTGGTGGTGAGGAGAATACTGCAGCGCATTGAGTAGAAACAAAACCTCATCGACGCAGTGACAACAAACACAATCTTTTATTTTGATGAAAACATGACGACTGTGAACTGAACCCTGAAGTCAAACTGTTTATCAGGTACATGAAGCTGGCTGAAGCTCTAGCAAACCACTCGGAGATCAAACCGGATGATGAAGAATTGTGTGCATACAGCTCTCTGCAGAGATGGATCTCTAATGAAGCGTGTGTGTGTGTGTGGGGGGGGGTTGCTCCTGACGGCTTCCGGGGCCCTAATCTTACGCCCCATAACGAGGAGCTCTAATGATCCGCGTGACCTCTGACCCTGAGTCCCTGTCGGGTCTTCAGAGGGGCCACAGGCCAGACGCATAATCGCTTCCATGAACTACTACACGGCCCTCAAATCTGACTTTTAGCCCCGCCCCCCTGCGCCCGAGACTTAAACATTAATTCTATGAAAACGCAGCTGACGCTCACCTGTCAATCATCAGCAGCTTGATTATGTTCCTGTTGTTGTCTTCCGATATTAGTTTACGACGAAATGATGGTTTCATCACGTCCAGGAGACAAGTAGACACACACACACACACGAGCACACACACACACAGGCGCACACGCACACACACACAAAGGCACACAAGCACACACACGCACACACACACACACATGCACACACACACACACGCACACACAGACACACACACAGGCGCACACACACACACACACACACACACGCATGCACACACACACACGCACGCACACACACATGTTCACACACACAGGCGCACACACACATGCATGCATGCACACACACACACAGGCTCACACACACAACTTTGTGAGCCGAAGGAACGAGTATAAAGTACTCTGGTCACACGTCACCCTGCAGAACTCTGACCCTCTGCAGTGCTGCTCCAGAGTTACCCACCACTGCCACCTGCTGGCGGGCTTCCGCCAGTCCCTCCAACACAAGCACCTGCAGCACGGATCTTCCCTGGTTCCACACCCTGAACCTGGGGGAGTGAACCCCTCAGAGTCTGCTGACGCGAAGGCAAACTCCCCGTGTACCCTCGAGAAGATCGTTACTCCGAAGTCCAAACACATGACCTCGGATTGCGAAGGAATTCGCCCAGAAACAGAAATGGAGAATAAAAACAGCCAATGGGAGACACACGAACACGGGAGCTGCTGACGGACCAGGGCAGTCTTTGGACTTTCCTCCCATAGATAAAACATACACATCATTTAAATCGTCTTTCCTCAAGCCTCATGATTAAGGAGGAATATTCAGAAATACTGCAGTTTAATAAACATGCACAATATCACAGGAACCCAATCTGACTTTCACTTATTTAAATGTGGTGCTGTCTATTCTCTAAAGGGCTGAAACCACTCTTCTTGTCTAAAACACTTTGCGTTGCTCCTTTAGCAGCGTCACACAGCAGGACATGGTGAGGAGACACTGCCCCCTGCTGGACGACGCAGAGACGCCCTCTCAGGTCACAACAAGTGTGTGACGTCGTCCTGTTGAACGTTTGTGCATTAGTGCACGTGGACAGCTATGAGAGGCTGAATCGTATCATAATGAATCCTGTGTGTTTTAGTGGAAGTTGGCGTTCACACCTTCTTCCCTCTGGTTATAAACCAGTTGAAGCGACTTGCAGTGTAATTTTGGAACATCTGCTGGAGCGCTAGAGGATGTGGATCCTGTCATGACCCGCCCCCCCAGCGTGTCATTCACTAATCAGACGACTCATCCGCTGGGATCTGAAGACGTCTCCTTTCCCTCACACCCAAAGTCTGACATAAGCAGAGAGGAATCCGCCAGAAGAACAGAAACAACAACGAGGAGACGTGTGAGTGTTCTGCCAGAAGCAGCATTCTGGTCTCCGGAGACCAGAGACCAGGACTTGTTCTCAGGGGGGTCCTCCCCAGAGAGCAGGCGTCCTCCCCAGAGAGCAGGTTCTGGTCTCAGGGGAGGACCATCCTACCCTGACTGACATCATTCAGCCCGGTATCCTCAAGAAGTACTTTCCCATTAAATGCTTGAAAAAGTGAAAGTTTTCAGGGGGAAAACTTTTTGTTGTGGATTAGGTTTTCTTTCTGACTCTTTACAGTTTATCGGTTCAGTTCCAATACCAGGTCCTTCTCCATGGCCATGGACCAGTGAGGACAGCCGAGCCTCCCAGTTGTGTCCTGGAATAAGTTTCCATGCGTTTTAGGGCTGAAAATGTCCGCAGTGGCAGTCAATATTTGGATCGTCACCCCCAAACGTGCCCATAACCCTGAGAATAACCCTTCGCAGCGCTGCTTCCAGCGTGAGCATTATAACATGTGCTGTGATTGGTCAGTGGACCAGCGTGAGCATTATAACGTGCTGTGATTGGTCAGTGGACCAGCGTGAGCATTATAACATGTGCTGTGATTGGTCAGTGGACCAGCGTGAGCATTATAACGTGCTGTGATTGGTCAGTGGACAACACCTTTCTCACGGAGGGTTATGGGCACGTTTGGCGGTCTGCATCTGGTTACTGAACTGATGTTTGTGTTGTTACATCTGCAGTCGTAATTCATTGCACGCTCACTCTGCGGTCACCAGGAAGCTTTAGAGCCGGACGTGTCTGAGTGGAGCAGCACCATCTTCTATAAAAAGCCGCTGTACATCATGTAAGTTGTTAGATGTTCGTGTTGCGCTTCATTCAACAACACGCAGACTAGAACCTTTTCTTTCCTCATTGAAAAGCCCTGTGAGTGTTTTTATTTTGAAAGTCAGCATATGCAATACATAGAGTAAAAAACAAGCAAGCGAGTGTCTGGAGAGGCCTCGTCTCCTCTGTGGCCTCTGAGCTGCTATGATCTGGTTTGCAAGAGATTTACGGCCACTTCACAGCTTCAGCATATGAAACCACTGCTGGGTGTTGCAGGTGTCAGTGGGAGTGGGAGCTGAGCTCAAGCTGGTCAATGGCCCCATTATGAACATAACACCTTCAGGAGTCAGAAGGAATTATCCTGAAGATTTGCCTCTGGCCATGATTCAACTACATCTGTTCATCTGTACAAGTACTCTGACCTCTACACATACACATGGAAGGATAATGTTTTAATTAATTTGGAATGCTAACATTTGTTAATGTAATTAAAAACAAAGTTTCCAGCAAAAGATTTACAAGTCTGTTTGGTTCGTCTGAATCTGATTTTCTTTGGTTCCTTTTCTTTTGAATCTGGTTTTAGTTTCACGGTGCACAAAATGAATGTGCACCTAATAATAAAAAGATGGAGAGAATTTATCTTTTCGGTCTCGGAGAGCTGCCATTTCTATGCCGGAAGTTTTTTTCCACTTTGACTCTGCACTGATCGGCTTTGACCACAAATATCTTCCATAAACCTTATTATTTTTGTGGGCTTTTATTTGCATATTGTGTATGTTCTCTGCAGACTGCTCGGTGCGGCGTCCTCAGAAATGTGGACGTTGTGTCGGACCGTTGTACCCGTCCGTCTATGTGCCACCCCCACCTATGAGCATGAGCTTGATAAAGTTGCTGCTTGTGGTGGAGTTGCTGCGTGGCGGAGTTGCTGCTCGTGGCGGAGTTGCTGCTCGTGGCGGAGTTGCTGCTCGTGGCGGAGTTGCTGCTCGTGGCGGAGTTGCTGCTCCTTTGCATCAAAAGGTGTCAACTTGAGTCGGTTCCACATCGGATCAGGATCGTCCTGGGGCCCAGGGTAGACCCAGAACACGCTGGAGAGATTATATATCTATGAATAGATGGATGGATGATGATTGATGTATGGATGATCGGAAAGGATGATCGGAAGGATGGATAGATGGATGTTCCCTTCGACCCAGATGTCAAGCAGACATTGGACTCCCGTTAACCGGTTTATTTGTGTCCATCTCAACTAACCCTAACCCTGACCATTCCTTTATGTATATAAATGATCTTAACCCTAACCTCAACCATTAATTTATGAATTTACATTACTTTAACCCTAACCCTGACCTTTCACCAACCACTTATCTATAGTTACCCATCCAGACCCCTACCCCGTAGGTGAAAAGTATTGCTGAAAGAGGTATGGCTAAATAACATTCGTCGGCCAGTGCCTTTCCTTGAGTCTCCACTCAACTGCCTAGTAAATATAACCCTAGCCCTAGCCCTAACCCTAACTCTTAACCCTAACCCTTCCACAAAACCTAACCCTTAACCCTAACCCTTCCACAAAACCTAACCCTAGCCCTAACCCTTCCACAAAACCTAACCCTAACCCTTCCACAAAACCTAACCCTTAACCCTAACCCAGTGGTTCTCAAACTGTGGGGCGCGACCCTCTAGTGGGGCGCGGAGGTATTACAGGTGGGGAGCGAGAGGGTTGGGGAAATGTAGATTTTTAATTATTTTTAATTATTTTAAATAATTGTGAAAATGCCCGGATGTGATTTGATCCGCCCATTTTACCGGGGATGCATAGGATGAGACTTGTGCGTACTTGAGACAGCCAATATCCCAGAATGCATTTCGCATTTTCAAATCTGTGGTTTAAATTACGCCGTTATGGTTCCGCATGCGCGACCGCGACAGATCCTTTTGCAAGTTGCGACTCACACTTGTAGACCTAATGGTGTGTTACTCGCGTGAGTTTAGTCGCTCGACTTTATGTGATTAATTCGCGTCATTCGCTACTGTCTTTACTCGCCACTAGAAGGGGGCGTGGCTTATCTCCGTAAAAACAGTACCGTTTCCCCCATCCACCATTAAACTAACCACTAGTTCTGCTTTAAACTTCTTGTGGAAGTCCCTCTAATGTCGGACCATCAAACGCCCCCGTGTCCGGGTTCATAATATCATCCGTAGCCGCACAACAGCGTCTGAATGACGGCCGCTGCCAGCGCTGCTTCAGGTGGATCAGCAGCTGTTTGATGCAGCACCGGCCGGACGGCGGTGATGACGTGCAGAGCTTCCTCTGTGAGATCGGCTTTTCTGCTGTTGCCTCTCAAAACAAAATACAGATCGAAGCTCAACTTTGAGCATGAATTGAGAGTGGCCGTATCAAATCTACAACCCCGTTTTACAAAGATTTGTAGTGAAAAGCAGGCTCATATCTGCACTAATTTAGTTTAGTTTTGCACCGGTTGCACGTTATTGTTGTTTTGAAAAGATATGCAGTGTAAAACTCTTTATTGCCAAATATTTTTAACTGGTTTTATTTAGTTTTTCACAGGTTGAACTTTGTTATTATCCTGAAAAGATATTCAGTACAAAACATGTTAATTAGGCTATTACAATGAGCTATTTTTGCCAAATATTAGTTCTTTTTTTGCACAACTTTGTATTGTTCTAACAAAGTGATTGCACGTTTTATTTGTTTTTGTCCGATGAAGCAATCTGGTTTACATGAAAGGGACTTACATTTTCTTTGTTCTATTATTAATAAAAGCACAGATAGAGGAGTCACAACATGTCGTTATTTCAATAGAAATTCAGCATGGACCATTTTGTTACAATTTTGTAGGGGCGGTGGGGCCCGAACATTTTTCGTCCTCCAAAGTGGGGCTTGACAAAAAAAGTTTGAGAACCACTGCTCTAACCCTTCCACAAAACCTAACCCTAACCCTAACCCTAGCCCTTGACTCTCACTTTAAAAACTGGATTAAAACTGACTCAACGTTGGCTTGAGAAAGCATGCTAAGTACAATTCATCCTGCCACATTTTACGGCAGTTAATTTGACTTCACGGTGGTGCTGGAGGAAAAGATCAGAGGATCCCCACAGTCATTAGGGTCCATCATCTTGGGACCATAACAAACAGAACTAAATTTCATGGCAACTCTTTCAATACATGTCGAGATATTTCAGTCTGGACCGAAGTGGTGGTTGACGTTGCCAACGCTTGAGCTGCACTGCCAGCATGCCTGAAAATCAAGCAATTTAGAAAATAATCTGAATATGCATGTTGAGAATCACGTCCTCTGAGCTTGTGGTTTCTCTATTTCAGTTCAAGTCCAAAATGGCAGCACTTCAGATCCTGCGAGAACCAAAAAGAGCAGCGCGATGACAGCCCATAACTGAGACACATGGAGGGGCTGATATGTGTGTGTGTGTGTGTGTGTGTGGGGGGGGGGGGGGGGGGGCTTCCTTGTTATTGTCCATCAGTCACAGCCAAGAAACTCGAGCCTCCGTGGGAGAGCGGCCTAAAGAGGGGGACTGTCTCTCTGCCTTCCCTGTCTGGAGTTTCTCCGTCACTCTCCCAGTTGCTTTACGAGCTCCCTTTGAAGAGCACCTCGGCTCCGGCAGGTTAGTGTTAAGCATTGAGATGTCTGATCGAACCCGACAGTCAATTTTGGGGTCATTAGCTCATCAGAAAGTTAGCGATTAAGCCTTATTACGCCCATTCCCTTTTGATGCCGCGGAACCCTGAATTACGGATCTGTTGGGTTCAATTTGATCTCACAGTAACCAGGTGGCACTTTGAGAAACCCACCGAGAGGTTCGTGCCAAAAAGAGTTACTCCAGAATCTCATTTCCCATCTGTCACTGCAGCTCCAGTCGTCACCGTGTCAAACTGTGTTTCATTGGAGCTTTTTCCATTTTTCTTTGTAGCCGAATTAAAAGTTGCTCTCGTCGATCCAGATCTGCTCTAAGTGCAGAGCACTCAACCCCCCCACCCACCTACCACCCCGTCGTGAAAGAACCGCTTCCGCAATAAAGACGGCGGGCTTCTCGTTTTCACCCTTCATAGAAGTGCTGCTATCGGGTCGGGGGCCGGCAGTGAACCCGTTTGATTTGTGAGTTAAGGGAGCAGAGATAATCACGGGGCCTCCGTCTTACATGACCGAAACACTTTGGGTTCATAAGCTCGTGATGGAAGCCAGTGCAGCGGGCTAAACTGTTTTTAATTTGACCAACAAGGTTTTAGTTAGGCGGTGGGCAAGGAGAGGGGAGGAAGAGGAGGAACAAAATAAAGGGGGGAAGGGTGGCAATGAATCAAACTGAAAAGCAGCGCCACAGGAGCCCCAAGGTCCCCAAATGGAGTCGATTACCAGTAAAAACTAGCTGACCGGCAGGGCTCCGAGGTGTTAGGGTTGGATCATCAAGAAGAGTGTGAAATAAAAGATGATGATGGTTGAAGACAAGAGGAGGAAAATAGAATGTCCCGTAGAGCTCCAGCTGCTCGGCCCGGAGCAGTTTATCTGGATTTAGGATTCCCTTCATCCATCAATGCCAATTATCGGCTCTCTTTCTTTTCTTCTTCTTTTTTGTTTGCTTGGCTTGAGGGTTCACGAAGGACAACAAAGGACTTTAGAAGTTGTTCTTCCTTCTGACAATGAGCTCACCGTTATGCTACGACCAGAACAAGACATCTGAAAAGAGATTTGGCTTTGATTTTATTCTTCCAACATCGTGCTTAAATATTCCTTTTTATGGTTCCTGAACCTGAGATTAGTGGCTGAGTCTGGCCAAATGTAAAGTGACACCCGCAATATATAACATTTTGTTTGTGGCATTCTTCTCATTCTTCATGTCTTGTGTAAACAACATTTTAAAACAGGACGCTGGATAAAGTGCCTTTGAACGCAGCACTTAACCACCAGTGAAGCCGCCCAACAGACAGACTGTGCAGCTAAGTGTGAAATAACACACGGCCGAGAGAAGAATTACTCACTGCACTTTTCACGGCTGAGTAAAAAAACATTTTCTTTTTTTTTGTACTCAGAACCAAGATCTGCTGCAATAATTAAATTAAAACCATCCCATCCTGATGGAGAACAGAATGGAGCGTCTCAGTAAAGGATTGTATGTCCAAAAAAACCCACCCGAGGGCTACGTTGTGTGCTACTGCAGACATAACCCTCTCAGACTGGAGGCTGAAGGCCAACTTCACTCTGCTTCTCCCTCACCAGCAACCGTCCTCTAAAGGAAACAAGAGAAGTGAGAGAACCGGATGGTACTGAAATAGCCACGGGGAGCACAAAGACATGGATTTGATTCATGACGAACAGTGCTGTGAAAGTCTATGCTTCATGAGTTAAAGCTGCATTCTCTCTCCTGACCACCAGGGGGTGACTCCTCTGGTTGTATTGAAGTCTATGCTTCATGAGTTAAAGCTGCATTCTCTCTACTGACCCCCAGGGGGCAACTCCTCTGGTTGTATAGACGTCTATACTTCATGTGTTAAAGTTGCATTCTCTCTACTGACCACCAGGGGGCAACTCCTCTGGTTGTATAGAAGTATATGCTTCATGTGTTAAAGTTGCATTCTCTCTACTGACCACCAGGGGGCAACTCCTCTGGTTGTATAGAAGTCTATGCTTCATGAGTTAAAGCTGCATTCTCTCTCCTGACCACCAGGGGGTGACTCCTCTGGTTGTATTGAAGTCTATGCTTCATGAGTTAAAGCTGCATTCTCTCTCCTGACCACCAGGGGGTGACTCCTCTGGTTGTATAGAAGTCTATGCTTCATGAGTTAAAGCTGCATCCTCTCTACTGACCACCAGGGGGCAATTCCTCTGGTTGTATAGACGTCTATACTTCATGTGTTAAAGTTGCATTCTCTCTACTGACCACCAGGGGGCAACTCCTCTGGTTGTATAGAAGTCTATGCTTCATGAGTTAAATCTGCATTCTCTCTCCTGATCACCAGGGGGCGACTCCTCTGGTTGTATAGAAGTCTATGCTTCATGAGTTAAAGCTGCATCCTCTCTACTGACCACCAGGGGGCAACTCCTCTGGTTGTATAGAAGTCTATATAAATGACTCTACTTCTCTCTTGATGTATTCCCTCAGTAAACATTGTAAACATGAGTTTATGTCTCAATCTCTAGTTTCAAGTCTTCTTCAATACA
Source organism: Cottus gobio (assembly GCA_023566465.1). NCBI lineage: Eukaryota > Metazoa > Chordata > Actinopteri > Perciformes > Cottidae > Cottus > Cottus gobio. The sequence goes on from CM042217.1 coordinate 365,466, forward strand.
GCATGATGTTCATTTAGTAAACCATAGAGATTAGATTAATATTAACCACAGAAACATGAGAGCGGCATCAATCGTCTTGTCTAACTACCTGCATCAGCGGGCGATGTGCTGATCGTGTGAGCATCGTGTTCACGCATCGCCTCTCGTGGTGAAAGCCGACACCGTGAACTAACTCCATGTGCTTTGCATTTATTCAACTTCTCTTCGCCTCCTGACGACTGGAAGGTGAACGCGGCCACTCGGCGTGACAGCAGTAAAGTGTGATTTATGTTGCAAAGCTCTAATTGGCAGCATTTCCTGTCTGCAGGCCGCGCTCGTCACATGTTTTAGACGTATCTGAAGACCTTGGGAGATATAAACTTGGCCGAACCAGCGCTGGCTGCTCTCAGGTCATTTATCTCTGCCTGAATAAAGAGCGGCTGCTTCTGTGCCTGTAACGACGTTTCTCTTTGGAAACATCGATTTACGTAGTTCAGCAGAACAATGTCTCCATTTCTTTTTCAGCCAGAAGGAAAAAACTATACAATTATACATGTTGAGGAACAGCTCATATAACTTTACACCAAAACTAGATCCAGCAGAGACCAGTCCACTGTGGACAGACCTAGATCCATCAGAGACCAGTCCACCGTGGACAGACCCAGATCCAGCAGAGACCAGTCCACCTTGGACAGACCCAGATCCAGCAGAGACCAGTCCACCTTGGACAGACCCAGATCCAGCAGAGACCAGTCCACCGTGGACAGACCCAGATCCAGCAGGGCTCATAACAGGGTACTTTTTATGTTTTGTTACTGACAGATTTGAATACTTTAAGACTCCAATAATTATCATCATTTCTAGTTTCCTCTTTATACTTGTGTATTCTCTTTATACTTGTGTATTCTCTTTATAGTTGTGTATTCTCTTTATAGTTGTGTATTCTCTTTATACTTGTGTATTCTCTTTATACTTGTGTATACTCTTTATACTTGTGTATACTCTTTATACTTGTGTATACTCTTTATACTTGTGTATTCTCTTTATACTTGTGTATACTCTTTATACTTGTGTATACTCTTTATACTTGTGTATACTCTTTATACTTGTGTATACTCTTTATACTTGTGTATTCTCTTTATACTTGTGTATTCTCTTTATACTTGTGTATACTCTTTATACTTGTGTATACTCTTTATACTTGTGTATTCTCTTTATACTTGTGTATTCTCTTTATACTTAAGTATTCTCCTTATACTCGTGAACACATGCACGTGGTTCCATGCACAGATGTGTCCCGTCGACCAGCTGATGCAACAGGAAGTTCTTCTCAGACACAATCGGCAGCAGACGCTGATTAGATGTTCCGTGGGTTCAGTTTAACCTGTGCTCGGGCTGGAAGGCGGTAGGCGCTATAAGAGGTGTGTGTGTGTGTGTGTGTGTGTGTCTTCAGACGGACACCATGATGCAGACTCTGGCCCTTCTGCTGCTCCAGGTGGCGTACGGTGAGTCGAGGCTCCATCGGAGAGGTCAAAGTGCAGCGGCATTTAGACTCATTTCACTTCAGAAGAAAAACTCATCCAATATTTATGTTTTCTTGCAGTTTTTGGATGCGGTGCTCCTGCCGTGAAGCCGGATAGCAGCCGGGTGGTGAACGGAGGGGACGCCCGACCCCACAGCTGGCCCTGGCAGGTGAGGAAAGACTGGAGGCAAAACACCATCGGACTCGAGATACACCCAGATGTGTTCAGAGGGTTATTCTGCCCATTGTTTTATTTTATTATTTCATTAATTTAATTATTCGGCGAGTGGTCTGTATAAACTGAAAACAAAATGATGGTAAGAATGAAAGGTTCCAACTTTGTATCCAAGGGAAAGGTGCACATTCATTAATATCTCATTGTTATAGTTCAATATGGAGGATGATGATTAATGTCTGATTTATGTCTGTTTTTTTTATGTTTTATGTCCTTGTCTGATTGTTCGTAGTTATTTTATTTTTTAATTTGTTTGAATATTTTTGCAACTTTTATTTTCCTATTTTTCTGGTTTAGGTTTTCTTAATCTTTTTTTTCTTACTTCTGGTCCTTTTTTGTTGTATATCTTTTTCTTATTTTTTTTATGAATTATTTGTATCTATATTTAGTATTTTCATAGATATTTTTTATTTCCTTTTCCTATTTTTTTCCTGTTATTTTTTCTATTCTTATATTTTTTCTTCTTTTCGTCTTTTAACTTGTATAAACCTGAAAATAAAATGATTGAAAGACCTATGCTCAGCCCACATCATGTTCACTAACAGAGGGAGTCTATTCTCTGATTCAGAATTACATTCTAATTATGAATATGCCTTTTCCTCAGATCTCCCTGCAGGTGAAGCACGGCAGCCGCTTCCATCACACGTGTGGAGGGACTCTGATTGGCCCCCGCTGGGTGCTGACGGCCGGACATTGCATCTGGTGACTGACCAATGAGACGGTGTCCAGCATGCAGCGTGAGGTGTGTGGGTTACAATCTGACCCGGGTGTTGTCTTTCAGGCCCGGAGACGTGTACCGCGTGGTGCTGGGCGAGCACGACATGAGCCGGCCGGAGGGCACCGAGCAGACCAGGGACGTCCTGCGCATCGTCGTGCACCCAATGTGGAACATTGACTTTGTGGCTGATGGGTGAGTTTATTATATTACAATTTTAGACTGCAAATTAAATAAATTCCCTTTTGTTTCTGTATCACACAGTGACTCAGTTAAGGGGACATATCATGTAAAACCTGTATTACATTTAGCTGACGCTTTCATCCAAAGCAGTACACTGTAGACATCGCAACAGTGAGCAATTAGGGTTAAGTGTCTTGCTCAAGGACACATTGACATGGACTAACGGAGCCGGGGATCGAACCACCGATCATCTAATTGAAAGTCAGACCTGCTAACCACTAAACAATAGTCGCCCTGTAACTGGGGTGGCTGCTTACCTTAAATCCATAAATAACACTGTTTGCTAGTGTACACCTGTAAGCAAACCACCTACCATTTTAAAGTAAATTCCATAAAGGTTAAGTACCCAAATAACACATTAAGGAATTCAACAAATTCATGCCATGAATAAAAACCATGAAAACGTACTGAATGAAACCTATAACAGTGATTGTTTTCCCAGCAATGACCTGGCCCTGCTGAAACTGGATAAGAGCCCCATCATGACTGACAGCGTGGGCGTGGCTTGTCTTCCGGAGGCCGGAGAGATCCCCGCCCACGGGGCACCTTGTTACATCACCGGCTGGGGAAACCTTTACAGTAAAGTCACCCTGCAGAGCATTGACATGTTTTACTTGTGGGTTAGATTCTGCATAATGCAGAGATGCCCCTAGTGGACACCAGGAGAATAACATGTATTATCTCTATAATACAGCAGTGATGCCCCTAGTGTACACCAGGAGAATAACATGTATTATCTCTATAATACAGCAGTGATGCCCCTAGTGGACACCAGGAGAATTGCATGTATTATAGAGATAATACAGCAGTGATGCCCCTAGTGGACACCAGGAGAATAACATGTAGTATCTCCATAAAACAGCATACTGGCCTTGATTGAGTGAGGTTAAGTATTTTAGCCATAAGTAAATACATTTCCATTTTTTGGCTGGACAAAAATGACATTCTTTTGTTTGACAGCGGATTCGGCGGTATTGGTGAACTCTGTAGGCTCAAAGGCCCCATGGTACTAGCCCCAGTACTAGCCCCATTTTTGGGGCTAGTACTAACTAGGGCTAGTTAGTACTTTTTGAGGTCAGCTTTTTGCTGGAAGAAGTATTCAGATCCTTCGCTTGAATTAATGTAGCAACTTGAATTGTTTGTCTCATGTATTCGGTCTCCGTGCCGCCCCGTGTTGCTGCAGCTCTGTCCTCCTGTGTCCTCAGCCCACGGCCCCATGCCCGACAGGCTGCAGCAGGCCATGCTGCCGGTGGTGCAGCACGCTGTGTGCAGTCGCAGCGACTGGTGGGGCGTCAACGTCAAGAGCACCATGATCTGTGCCGGAGGAGATGCCGTGTCCGGCTGCAACGTGTGTTCCCTGTCAGAAGTGACCTTCCCGCTGTGATCGAGGGTTCGATTCCTTTACTTTCACTGTGTTTCTGGCCTCAGGGGGACTCCGGCGGGCCGCTCAGCTGTGCGGGTCGGGACGGCCGATGGTTCGTTCAGGGCGTCACCAGCTTCGTGTCCTCTCGAGTCTGTAACGAAGAGAAGAAGCCCACCGTCTTCACGCGCACCTCCGCCTTCACAGATTGGCTCAGCGACGTGAGTCACCGGTCTATTGTCGCAGAGAAAGATGAAAGATTTCATAATCAATAAGTCTGTTTTCTCTGCAGGTCATGCTGCGATACTGAGGAACTCTACTGGACTCCGACGCTCAATAATGAATCACAATGTTTTCTCTGTTCATTGTTTCACATCCAGATATGAAAAGATTCAATATGCGACAATAAACGTTTGTCTTTTATCAGCGTGCATTCTAATCGATGGTCACAGAATTATTAATTATTTAATTTCACCAACACAAAATGAAAGTTCCTCACAGTAGAAACACAAGTGTGAAAGTAATCCCCGAAGTAAAAGTACTCTTTATCCAATTTTTACTTTTGATACTTAAAATACTTTCTTTTACACGTTACATGTTTTTATCTCAGCAATACAAAAAATAATAACTTGTAACGGAATATTTTCCACTTTTTAAAAGAGGTAACAAAGATGTAATTGCTTCACACATTCATTGAACACAAACCTCGGTTGTTTCTGACAAAGCAAACGAGAATCAAATCAAATCAGCAGCAGAAAGCTCCGCCTCTCGGTAAGAAACGGCCCCGAGCCGCTTCGTGCTTCAGGCTGTGAACGAGGGTGTGTGGATGACTCACGGATCTCTGTTTCACATCCATCAGCTCTCAAGGTCGTTCAGGTCAACGTAGACGCTTTATTACACGATAGAATACGATGATACGCCGTAAACAAGCTCACGGCTTTGTGTTTATTAGAGCTTCGTATTGAGATCGATGCAGCAAACGCAGTACTAGTACCACTGTGTAGGAGTACTCTCGGACAGTCAGAGTACTGAAGTACTGGCAAACTGAAGTAGCAAACGTTATGTATCGTTTCAGAACGATACACACCTTTTATTACTGGATTATGAATCCATGAACCCATGGAAACATGAACACATGAACACATGGAGACATGAACCCATGAACACATGAACACCTGAACCCATGGGGACATGAACACCTGAAACCATGAACACCTGAACCCATGGGGACATGAACCCATGAACACATGAACACCTGAACCCATGGGGACATGAACCCATGAACACATGAACACCTGAACCCATGGGGACATGAACCCATGAACACATGAACACCTGAACCCATGGGGACATGAACCCATGAACACCTGAACACCTGAACCCATGGGGACATGAACCCATGAACACCTGAACCCATGGGGACATGAACCCATGAACACCTGAACACCTGAACCCATGGGGACATGAACCCATGAACACCTGAACCCATGGGGACATGAACCCATGAACACATGAACACCTGAACCCATGGGGACATGAACCCATGAACACCTGAACCCATGGGGACATGAACCCATGAACACATGAACACCTGAACCCATGGGGACATGAACACATGAACACCTGAACCCATGGGGACATGAACCCATGGGGACATGAACCCATGAACACATGAACACCTGAACCCATGGGGACATGAACACATGAACACCTGAACCCATGGGGACATGAACCCATGGGGACATGAACCCATGAACACATGAACACCTGAACCCATGGGGACATGAACACATGAACACCTGAACCCATGGGGACATGAACCCATGGGGACATGAACCCATGAACACATGAACACCTGAACCCATGGGGACATGAACACATGAACACCTGAACCCATGGGGACATGAACCTATGGGGACATGAACCCATGAACACATGAACACCTGAACCCATGGGGACATGAACACATGAACACCTGAACCCATGGGGACATGAACCCATGAACACATCTCCCGCTGCTGGTGGATGTGAGGCACAGAGTCCTCACAGCATCACAGCAGCTCCATCCAGTGGACAGACGAGAAGAGACTTCTCTCTTTTCTTCTCTTCTCTTTTTTCTTCTCTTCTCTCTTTTCTTCTCTTCTCTCTTTTCTTCTCTTCTCTCTCTCTTCTGTTTCTTTTGCATTTTGATATTTTACCTGATGGAAGAATAAACTTTCCTGAGAGATAAAACAAACCAAAGAAAGGGGGAGGAGCAAACTCTACAATAAAGATGTATACATATACATATACATGTACATACATATATCAATACATATATATATACATATATACATGTACATACATCTATCAATACATACATATACATGTACATACATATATATACATACATATACATGTACATATATGCATACGTATATTTATTTACATTTACATGTAAATACACATACATGTACATACATATATATATATATATATACATACATATACATGTACATACATATACACATACATACATACATATATATATACATACATATACATGTACATAAAATTATCAAAACATACTGTACATGTATATATACATAAATATATCAAAACATACATGTATACATACATAGAGTTGAGATGAAGGCCTGAGGTCATCGGTGGCATCGACCCGGCGCCCGTTCTCAGGAGGAAAACCACAAGGTTGAGCTGGAGGACGAAGACAAGACAGCGGAGAAGCATGGAGACGTGTGCGGTTAAAAAATAAATAAACAACAACACAAATATTTAAAAAAATGAGGCATTCAAAAGTATAAAACCCTTTATGACTGGGAAGTACTGGTTGTGGTGTGGGTGGAGGTTCAAAGGCCAAAGGTAAGCCGCCCTGTGCATATGTGGGTCTTCTGATTTAGTCGATCAATAACCCGCTGCCTCGTAAACACTGAGCTTCAAGGCGCTCGCTGCGTGCACCGAGCGGAGGTCAAGGTCAGCCAATGCAACGCCGTCCACGCGGTGTATCCATAACTCATAATTGCACAGAAGCTTCTGTAAACCGCTGCCAATTATCAGTAACTGGTAATAAATGGTTATTTAAAGCCTAACATGTCAAACTCAATGTCGCTTATCGGCCCAAAATAATTAGCAGCCTGTAAAAATAATTATCCAGTTATGCAATATTTGAAGGAATAATTACGTTTACGTGATGATTTATTGTTCTTTAAGAGGCATAAACATTGTTATTATTCACTATTATTCACTGATTAACGAGGTTGGATTCAGAGAAGAAAGGGTTAGGGTTAGTATGTGATGACGTTAGTAAGAATTCATATTTGATCATGTTTTCTTTATGGTATTTATACACAGTTTGCTGCTCTGTGCTCAGCTGTTGTCGACAAGGGAAGAAGAATTATTTGTTTTCTGTAATTCATTTTCAGTGGTCAGAATATGCAAATAACAAATAGTAAGATAGAAAAGTGAATTAATTTACAATCAAATCCAGGTTCAGATTTCTCCCATTTTTCATGTCGACATTGTTTCAATGAACATGATTATCAGAATCAGAAAATATTTATCATTTTTGCACAAACAAGGAACACGGCTTGGTGACCGGTGCACAAGAATAAACACGCTACAATAAAATAAAAACATAATTAACTACAGAATTATGAGCGTGTCCATATACAATTCTTTACTACAGAATAAAACGACTATAACTCTTGTGAATGTTTTATGAGGTTTGATTCTTTGACACGATCATAAAACCTAATAAGTTTTGTTTGTGCATCGTTTATGGCGCGCAGTGAGTGTTTCATCATATTGTGTTTGTTCTGCTGAAGCCTGTGAGCCTGATGTACAATAATTATACAATAATCATACAAAAATACAATAATACAATAATAATACAAAAATACAATAATAATATTATTATAATAATACAATAATAATGCAATAATACAATATTAATACAATAATAATACACAATAATAAAATAATAATGCAATTATTGCAGAATAGGAGAAGAAAAAGAAAAGAAAGAAGAAGAGAAAGAAGAAGAAGAAGAAGCGAAAGAAGAGGAGGAGAAGAAGAAGAAGAGGAAGAAGAAGAGGAAGAAGAAGAAGAAGGAGAAGAAGAAGAGGAAGAAGAAGAAGAGGAGAAGAAGAAGAAGAAGAAGAAGAAGAGGAAGAAGAAGAAGAGGAAGAAGGAGAAGAAGAAGAGGAAGAAGAAGGAGAAGAAGAAGAAGAAGAGGAGGAGGAGGAGGAGAAGAAGAAGAAGAAGAAGAAGAAGAAGAAGAAGAAGAAGAAGAAGAAGAAGAAGAAGAAGAAGAAGAAGAAAAGGAAGAAGGAGAAGAAGAGCAACCCTGACCTGTCTCTTTAAGGTGACCCTGCTGAACTCTCTTCGTAGGGCTTTAAACTTTATTGAGTTCTTTGGGAGTAAAACAAATTAATCATTGACTCAAATTCATTCCATTGATTTCAATAATATGTTGTGAGAGGCATATCTCCTGCTATAAACTAATAACCGTAAGGTGTGTGTGTGTGTGTGTGTGTGTGTGTGTGTGTGTGTGTGTGTGTGTGTGTGTGTACCTGTACTATCAGACCTGTGTGATGATGCATCATGTTTATAACATTATGGTTGTGAATACCAGCATATCGGCTGAAATGAAATACAGTGTGACTTGAGTCAAGATGTTTATATATATATATATATATATATATATATATATATATATATAAACATCATAATAACATAATGATGTTTAACATAATAACACACTGTACAAGACATAACAAGACATACTGCACAATTAATGGACATTATAAAAAGATGGTGTGAAGTAGTGAAGAGATTAAACAACCCAGTATTTCATTTGTCTTCAATTTATTAAAATATGAATGAATTCATCATTTATTAATCCATATTTTCCCTGTGAGATCTGTAATGGGGCCGAGATGGCAGCGTCACGTTTCACCTCATGAAAGCAGATGACAAACATACACCTGGCCCACCACCAGGGGGCAGCCTTCTGCGCCTCATGCCACTGGTCCAGGACCTGCTGCTCCAGGTGTTCGCCACAATATGGATTTTATACTAATACTTTATTCATTTTGTTTGCTGCTACTCCCCAAAGTCAAGATATTATGATTGAAAAAAATAATAATATATAATACAAAAAGGTATACAAAAACTAACTGATGTTCAGATTTGTTCCCCATTCAACAACACTAAATACAAGACTTGTATTTATTGTGTCATTTACAGCCCTCTGCTCATAATTAATAAAACCATTCCAGTTATTTTATCACAGATCGATGCACCTCGCTGCCTCTTGCACTTTGCACGTGTGTGCGCGACCTTTGAACCGCCTCAGTGTGTGTGTGTGTGTGTGTGTGTGTGTGTGTGCTCGGCGCCGCGCTATAAAAGCAGCGCTCCGCACGCAGCAGAGCAACAGGGGACAGGTGAAGCCTCCGCTCTCCTCACGGTGCTCCGCTGCAGGTGCGTAAAGCCTCCCGGTGTCCGCGTAAAGCCTCCCGGTGTCAGCGTAAAGCCTCCCGGTGTCCGCGTAAAGCCTCCCGGTGTCAGCGGGGCCGCGGGAGGACTGACTGAGACCGGGACAGAAGTCAGATTGATTAGAGGAGGGGGTGTAGGAGGAAGAGGAGGAGGAGGAAGCGCGGAAGAATGTGTGGAAATGATTAGTTGTAAAGTTACCTGGAGAGTCTTTTATTTGTTATCACAGTGATTCAGTTCCACTGGATCGACCACAAGGTGACACGTTGAGGCTACTGTCTGTACTTAGTTATAAAGATTGTTTGTAGACTACAATCATTGCATTGAAAGACTCATTTTATTTTGAAAACCTCCAATGAGGAACCTGTTTTTTGTTGTTGTAAAGATATAAGGATGTGTCTGTAATGTAATTAGATTACTTCTTCCTCAGACTATCATGGCTCCAAGACCTCAAGTGGGGACCGACTCCTCCCAGACTCTCGGTACGTTCCTTTGCTCTCGGACTCTTTAGGAACCTTCTCAAACCGTGCTGCTGCTTTCTAACCCCCCTCCCCCCTCCATCCCCAGACAATGGCGCTCTGGCTAAAGATGGCACCATCCTGCCAGCTTACTCCACCGTGGACCTGGTGAGCGAGGATCCAGATGCAGAGGACCCCTGGAACCTCCCTGAGCTCAAAGACACCGGGGTCAGGTGGTCAGGTGAGGCCGCTCGCCGTCCCACGCGCGGTCGCCTTCACAAAAAGCAGACTGAGTCAGTGCACTTTGTGTGTTTCCAGACCTGGACACAAAGGGGAAGATTACGAGGGTGCTGACTGGCCTCGCCAAGACCCTGATGCTGCTCGGCCTTCTCTACCTGTTCATCTGCTCGCTGGATGTCCTCAGCTCGGCCTTCCAGCTCGTCGGAGGTAAAGTCACAGAATTATGTTTAATATCTTTATAACGGCCATCACTGCACATTTAGTTTATCTCCTTGATAATGCCAGAGCCAACAAAACACTGCTTTATGTAATGGGCATGCAGCGCTGGGGTTTTGACCTGAGGTTGTGTGTCTGTGTGTGTGTGTGTGTGTGTGTGTGTGTGTGTGTGTGTGTGTGTGTGTGTGTGTACAGGCAAAGCTGCTGGTGACATCTTCCAGGACAATGTGATATTGTCCAACCCTGTGGCCGGGCTGGTGATTGGGGTGTTAGTCACAGTGCTGGTGCAGAGCTCCAGCACCTCCTCCTCTATTGTGGTCAGCATGGTGTCCTCTGGATGTAAGTAGGACACACACACACACACAGAGACACACACACACACACAGACACACACTTAAATTTGTCAACATGTCTACGCAGACACGAGCATGCATGGATGGATTATTGATTGTGCAACTGATGCACAGGCCCAGGGGCCTTAAGTGTCAGGGGGCCCCCTGTTCTTCATCTACGAAAATATAAAATGACAACGATGAGACACAATGTAACTACGAATATACAATATACAAATATACTGTACAAAGAGACAGAAGAACTAAAAAGATACACATAACAACTACAAATAGATACAAATCAACTATAAAGAGAAAGGCATAACAATAAAAAGTGACATAAAACGACCACAAAACCACAGAGGTGTGGCTAAATAACTACAAAGTCAACATGTACGCACGTATAGCGTAGCAACCCTTTAAGACGTATATCGTGCAAGATGTCCACTATATGTGTTAAAGCGTTGCACATATAGCATACAACACTTTAACACGTATAGTGCAAATACTTTAACACGTATAGCGTACAACACTTTAACACGTATAGTGTACAACACTTTAACACGTATAGCGTACAACACTTTAACACGTATAGCGTACAACACTTTAACACGTATAGCGTACAACACTTTAACACGTATAGCGTACAACACTTTAACACATATAGCGTACAACACTTTAACACGTATAGCGTACAACACTTTAACACATATAGCGTACAACACTTTAACACGTATAGCATACGACACTTTAACACGTATAGTGTACAACACTTTAACACGTATAGTGTAAATACTTTAACACGTATAGCGTACAACACTTTAACACGTATAGCGTACAACACTTTAACACGTATAGCGTACAACACTTTAACACGTATAGCGTACAACACTTTAACACGTATAGCGTACAACACTTTAACACGTATAGCGTACAACACTTTAACACGTATAGTGTACAACACTTTAACACGTATAGCGTACAACACTTTAACACGTATAGCGTAAATACTTTAACACGTATAGCATACGACACTTTAACACGTATAGCGTACAACACTTTAACACGTATAGAGTACAACACTTTAACACGTATAGCGTACAACACTTTAACACGTATAGCGTACAACACTTTAACACGTATAGCGTACAACACTTTAACACGTATAGCGTACAACACTTTAACACGTATAGTGTAAACACTTTAACACGTATAGCGTACAACACTTTAACACGTATAGCGTACAACACTTTAACACGTATAGCGTACAACACTTTAACACGTATAGCGTACAACACTTTAACACGTATAGCGTACAACACTTTAACACGTATAGTGTACAACACTTTAACACGTATAGCGTACAACACTTTAACACGTATAGTGTAAATACTTTAACACGTATAGCGTACAACACTTTAACACGTATAGCGTACAACACTTTAACACGTATAGCGTACAACACTTTAACACGTATAGCGTACAACACTTTAACACGTATAGCGTACAACACTTTAACACGTATAGCGTACAACACTTTAACACGTATAGCGTACAACACTTTAACACGTATAGTGTAAATACTTTAACACGTATAGCGTACAACATTTTAACACGTATAGCGTACAACACTTTAACACGTATAGTGTAAATACTTTAACACGTATAGCGTACAACATTTTAACACGTATAGCGTACAACACTTTAACACGTATAGTGTAAATACTTTAACACGTATAGCGTACAACATTTTAACACGTATAGCGTACAACACTTTAACACGTATAGCGTAAATACTTTAACACGTATAGCGTAAATACTTTAACACGTATAGCGTACAACACTTTAACACGTATAGCGTACAACACTTTAACACGTATAGCGTAAATACTTTAACACGTATAGCGTACAACACTTTAACACGTATAGCGTAAATACTTTAACACGTATAGCGTAAATACTTTAACACGTATAGCGTAAATACTTTAACACGTATAGCGTAAATACTTTAACACGTATAGCGTACAACACTTTAACACGTATAGCGTACAACACTTTAACACGTATAGCGTACAACACTTTATCGCCGCTCCCTCTCCTCAGTGCTGGACGTCCAGTCCGCCGTGCCGATCATCATGGGCGCCAACATCGGAACATCGGTCACCAACACCATCGTGGCGATGATGCAGGCGGGAGACCGGAATGAGTTCCGCAGGTAAATCCGAGCGCACGGTAACAAAGACAAGACGCAGATGTGACCCGAGTGGCTCTGCTAATAAAAGGGGGCGTGTTCCTTTCGCTCCCAGGGCCTTTGCGGGCGCCACGGTCCACGACTTCTTCAACTGGCTGTCGGTGATGGTTCTCCTGCCTCTGGAAGTGGCCACGGGCGTTCTGTACAAGCTCACCCACCTCATCATCGAGTCCTTTAACATCCAGGGCGGAGAGAACGCCCCCGACCTGCTCAACGTCATCACGGACCCCCTCACCGACTCCATCATCCAGGTGCAGCCAGCGGCACCGGAGTCATCAGGAAAACACGATGCATTAACCTTTTTTATTATTATCTTTATTTAAATATGTGTTTCTGTGTTTTCCTAGCTGGATAAATCCGTCATTACTGGCATTGCCACCGGTGACCCGGCCGCCAGAAACAAGAGTCTGATCAAAGTATGGTGCAAAAAAGAGACCAACACGGTGAGAAAAGAAAATCAACATGCCTAAATTATCAGTTTGCCACGGACTGAACACAACAGGGTGGCAGTAAAAACATATGATGGACGGTTACCTCGGCTTCTTCCTGTTAATCATTGATATTGTCCCTCTGGCGCTGTGACCACAGTGATTGCATCGTTAGCTCATGCTTTGAAGGCGTGTTATTTCATCAAAGGTGGAATGTTGCGTGTGATCTTTTAAAGATTATCACTGACTTCTTAATTATTTATGCTTGGCGTTTAAAGCGTTTTTTTTGGGGGGGGTGTTGCCTGCAGACTTTCTGGAACACAACGGTGGGGAACTGCACTGCTGGTGCCGTCTGCTGGGACGAGGGAAACCTGACTTGGACCCAGATGAACTCGTCTTGGACCGATTACCAAGAGAAATGTAAGCGTGCCTCAGGAGGGAGAGAGAGAGAGAGAGAGAGAGAGAGAGAGAGAGAGAAAGAGAGAGAGAGAAAGAGAGAGAGAGAGAGAAAGAACATTTACATCAGTTAGGATTATCTGATCCACTGAAGCTCAGTGACATGCGAGACACAGAGACACAACAACCTCCTTCATTCAGACCTTCTGATGTTCGGACAATGACTACCTTTGAGTTGTAACAGTGACTCAGCTAAAACCCTCCCTTGACCCGTCTACCTGCTCAATACGCCTATTCATGCGGCCTCGCTGAAGCACCTTGAGTGGCCATGTGACCATTAAATGGTCAAAGTGGGTCAAAGCTACATTACCAAGGAGCCCAGACTGTCACTAACTGCACTCCCTGAAGAATTAGTATCTCATTTTCTTCCGCAAAAGCAGACAGATTGAGGACGTCAAACTGATTCAGCAGCAAAAACATGTTAAAAAAAGATAAAGATAGAAGCTAAAGTGTAAAAGAGAACCACCACAACACCTGGAGATCCAGACCGAAGACAATGAAATGAAGAAGCAACTTTATTCACTCTTTACAACAACTTCAGTAGCACAGAAGGGCTAATGCTAGTTAAATATTAGCTATATATATATTAGAGAAACGTAACGCTGAAGAAACAAATAGCTCACGTATTCTCGTACAACTGCTCATATATCTTACGGAAAGTTGCTTTTTTCCTGTGAAAGCGACACGTGTCAATTGTCGCTTGTTACATGAATACAGTCTTTTCAAAATAAAATGCTGTGTTCACAGGACACAACTAAGATAGGTTTAGACAACAAAACAACTAAGTTAGGTTTAGGCAACAAAACAACTAAGTTAGGTTTAGGCAACAAAACAACTAAGTTAGGTTTAAGCAACAAAACAACTAAGTTAGGTTTAGACAATAAAACAACTAAGATAGGTTTAGGCAACAAAACAACTAAGTTAGTTTAGGGTTAACCTTAGTTTGTTAAAATAACTACGGAAGCGGTCTCTTGGGTGGGAGATCCATGATTGTTGGATCAATAAAAAGACAAAATAAAAATAAATGTAATCAAATCTGAATATTGTGCAGGAGAGCTTAGAAGCCAAAAATGGCTTATGTAGAAAATTATATTTCTTGAAAGGATAAATAGATAAAGAAACAAACAATTGCAACCTGCACTTTTTGTTTTATAAAAAAAGCGGTTGTATTTAGCCGTCACATAAGCAAAGTCTTGAGAGGATGTTTCTAAATGCCAACCGTCTCGTTGCAGGCTTCCACATCTTCGTCAACACCGATTTGCCGGACCTGGCGGTGGGCCTCATCCTGCTGGCTCTGTCTCTGCTCTGTCTCTGCACCTGCCTCATCCTCATCGTCAAATTGCTGAACTCCATGCTGAAGGGCCAGGTGGCCGTGATCATCAAGAAGGTGCTCAACACAGGTAAAGAACCAATCACCTGCCACGTGCTCTCTCCAGCCCACTCGGGTAGGCAGCACATCTCTGGCTCGTCTCCTGGTTTCACCGGTAAAAACTTGGTGGTTCTCATCACAGTGGGTTTATTGCTTGTTTCTGTTTGTCTGCAGACTTCCCCTTCCCTTTCGCTTGGGTTACCGGCTACATTGCAATGTTGGTGGGAGCGGGTATGACCTTCATTGTGCAGAGCAGCTCCGTCTTCACCTCGGCTATAACTCCTCTTGTTGGTGAGTCCTTGATTACGCGGTTTCTGAAAATGTCCTTTTTTGTTGTTTTTTGTTTTTTATCTCGTCGATCTTCTTCCACCAGGTATTGGTGTCATCAGCCTCGAGAGGGCGTATCCTCTGACACTGGGTTCAAACATTGGGACGACAACCACGGCTATACTCGCTGCGATGGCTAGCCCCGGAGAGACGCTGTCCAACTCCCTGCAGGTGAGAACGTTTCCCTTTTGTGCAACTTTCATGAAATATATATTTGGTTCAGAAACGCCATCATTCAACATATCTCACGGTTGTCAGAAACGAACAATGCCAACATTTTTCTCTGCCGACCGGGTTGATTTTGACTGGAAGCGTTTCTTGTTGAATGATATTTTCTTTGAGATCTGACAGCCTTGAGTGACGGCCATCTTTGTTTCCTACTAGATTGCACTTTGCCACTTCTTCTTCAACATCATGGGCATCCTCCTGTGGTATCCCATCCCCTTCACGCGGGTGCCCATCAGGCTGGCCCGAGGGCTGGGGAACCGCACGGCGGAATACCGCTGGTTCGCTGCCCTCTACCTCTTCCTGTGCTTCCTGGTTTTCCCCCTGACCGTGTTCGGCCTGTCGCTGGCCGGCTGGCAAGTGCTGGTCGGCGTCGGCGTGCCCTTCATCGCGTTGGTCGTCTTCGTGATCGTTGTGAACGTGATGCAGTCTCGCTGCGCCCGCTTCCTGCCCGCCTGCCTGCAGAACTGGGACTTTTTGCCCCGGCCCCTGCACTCCATGGCGCCATGGGACGCCGTGGTCACCTCCGTCTTCGGCTTCTGCAGCAAACGCTGCTGCTGCTGCTTCAAGTGCTGCAAAAAGGATGAGGACGAGAAGGTGAGGAGGAACAGCCAGAAGAGTCTGGAGATGTACGATAATCCCGCCATGACGAGGGACAGTTAAAGCAACGCAACTTTAATATTGTGGAGTTAAATTTGTGTCCGCAGGCGAAACTCAATGCAATAATGTATTTGTACACTCCTCTCAGGTTGTGGTTTGTTGATGATTCACGCAGCAGGAAGTGTTGAACCCGCTGTTTCTGGGCATGTGATGTTTATGATATTATGTTTTAATTATATTTGTGGTCGCAGACCCACTATCTGCTACGACCAAACTATGGGTGGATCAGAAAGTCACGACTAATTTTTATGGTGCGTGTGAGAGGCCGTCTCACACTAAATGTTTCAATGCAGCGTTGAAAATATTTGTTATCCTTCAGTATTTAAGACTATATAATATTTGTAAAAAATAAAGAAATTACTATTTTTAAAATGCAGTGTTGTCTGTGTTATTCTTGCATAATATAGCACACAGTCAAAGTTATTTATAATTACTTATATGTTATTTTTTTCAGCTCAGATATTTCACATCTGGCAGATTCAGGTTCCCTGCAAGTGTACAGAGAGAAAATTCACACAGCTTTGACGGGGGAGTCACACAGGGTGAGAGGGGCTGGTGGGGCTGAGATCTTTCTGAAGTCCACAACCATCTCCACTGTCTTCAGAGCGTTGAGCTCCAGGTTGTTTTGGCTGCACCAGGTCACCAGGTGGTCAGTCTCCCACCTGTAGGCGGACTCGTCCCCACCAGAGATGAGTCCAATGAGGGTGGTGTCATCCGCAAACTTCAGGAGCTTGACGGACTGGTGACTGGAGGTGCAGCTGTTGGTGTACAGGGAGAAGAGCAGAGGGGAAAGAACGCAGCCTTGGGGGGAACCGGTGCTGATGGACCGAGAGGCTGAGACGTGTTTCCCCAGCCTCACGTGCTGCTTCCTGTCAGACAGGAAGTCTGTGATCCACTTGCAGGTGGAGTCGGGCACGTGCAGCTGGGAGAGCTTGTCCTGCAGCAGAGACGGGATGATGGTGTTGAAGGCAGAGCTGAAGTCCACAAACAGGATCCTGGCGTAGGTTCCTGGGGAGTCCAGGTGCTGGAGGATGGAGTGGAGGGCCATGTTGACTGCATCGTCCACAGACCTGTTGGCTCTGTAGGCGAACTGCAGGGGGTCCAGGAGTGGGTCGGTGAGGGTTTTTAGGTGGGACAGGACCAGGCGCTCAAAGGACTTCATGACCACAGAGGTCAGGGCGACGGGCCTGTAGTCATTGAGTCCTGTGATCCTAGGTTTTTTGGGGACGGGGATGATGGTGGAGGCCTTGAAACAGGCTGGTACATGGCATGTCTCCAGAGAGGTGTTGAAGATGTCTGTAAACACCGGGGACAGCTGATCAGCACAATGCTTCAGGGTGGAGGGGGAGACAGAGTCCGGGCCGGCTGCTTTGCGGGGGTTCTGCTTTTTAAAAAGCCTGTTAACGTCTCTCTCTTGGATAATGAGGGTCGTCACTGTGGAGGGGGTAGGGGGCGCTGTGGACGATGGTTCAGAGGCGTGAGCCCCTGATGGGCTGGGGGAGGGAGGGCTGGTGGTCTGTGGCTGGTTGGTGGGGCTGTTGATGGGGCTGTGGGGGATGGCGTCAGGACTATTCCATTGTCTTTCAAATCTGCAGTAGAACTCATTCAGCTCGTCTGCCAGGCGGAGGTCGTTCATGGAGTGGGGGGTTTTGGGCTTGTAGTTGGTGATCTGTTTGAGCCTCTCCAGACCGACGCAGAATCACTTGCTGAGAGCTGGTGTTGCAGTTTCTCAGAGTCCAGTCGTTTAGCGTCCCTCACCGCCCTGCTAAACCTGTATTTTGACTCTGTGTACAAGTCCTTGTCCCCACTCCTGAACGCCTGGTCCTTTTGCAGCCGTAGTTTTCTGAGTTCCACTGTAAACCAGGGTTAGGGTTGTTGTAGCTCACCCTGGTGCTGGTTGGAACACAGCTGTCCTCACAGAAGCTGATGTAGGAAGTCACAGCCTCTGTGTACTCATCCAGACTGATGGTAGCAGTCCTGAAGACATCCCAGTCAGTACAGTCCAAGCACGCCCGCAGATCCTCCAGAGCCTCACTGGTCCACTTCTTGAACTTCCTCACCACAGGTTTGCAGAGCTTTAGTTTCTGCCTGTATGCAGGAATCAGATGGACCATGACGTGGTCAGAGTGACCCAGTGCAGCTCGAGGGACGGCGTGATAGGCCCCGCTGATGGTGGTGTAGCAGTGGTCCAGAATGCTCTCCTCTCTAGTCGGGCATTTAATAAACTGTTTGTATTTAGGGAGTTCATGTCTGAGGTTTCCTTTGTTAAAGTCACCAAGAACAATAACTAAGGAGTCCGGGTAGGTCCGCTCCACACCCCGTATCTGCTCGGCGAGGGTCCGTTGTGCCTCCTGCACGTTGCCCTGCGGTGGCATGTAAACTCCGGCCAGGATGAATGAAGCGAACTCACGGGGGGAATAGAAGGGTTTGCAGTGGATGATGGATGATTCCAGGTCCGGAGAACACTGCTGCAGAATCACTGTCACGTCGTTGCACCAGCTGTTGTTGAGGTAGAAGCAGATTCCTCCACCCTTCGCTTTGCCGGAGAGCTCCGTGTCGCGGTCCGCTCTGAACAGCTGGAAGCCCGCCAGCTGGAACGCAGAGTCCGGTATCGATCCGCTGAGCCAGGTCTCCGTGAAGCACAAGACGGAGGATGAAGAAAAGTCTCTGTCTCTCCCCACCAACAGCTGGAGCTCGTCCAGTTTGTTGCACAGTGAGCGGACGTTGGAGAGAAATATGCCCGGCAGCGATGTGCGAGATCCGCGGTTGCGGAGTCGCACGAGCGCGCCGGCCCGTTTCCCTCTCCTGCGGCGTCTCACCGCGTGAGTTAAGGTGAGCACACCTTTTACGAGAATGTCCAGAAGTTCCACGGAAGTTAAAAAAGTTGGAAGTAAGTCCGCTGGAGTTGTTCCCCTGATGTTCATGAGCTCATCTCTGGTGAAAGAGCTCCGGGAATCGCAGCAGAAGACCGAATTAAAAACAAAAACAATACAAAACAACGAGCACCGACACACCGAGGCAGCCATCAGCGGCGCCATCTTGTCATTCCTGAAAGTAGATTTGTGAATTTGTGCCTTTATACTGAAACAAGAGGCAAAGTGTGTCTGCTGTGCAGCTGCAGCAAAGTTATCCTTGGATTCCATTTGGGGAGCTTTTTTTGTTTGTCAAAACGTTTAAATATTAAAATGGTTTTCCAGAGGAAAGGAATGAGTTCACTGTGATGCATTTCTGTAAAGATGCATCCAATTTCTAACAGTATTTAACTACTCTTTAGAAATACAGGATTATGCCGTAGATTGTGATGCTTTTTGAACCAAAGACATAATGAACAATTAGTTTACTGTAATTCCACTGTGCAGAATTAGTTGCACCAGTTTACGACGATAACTTTCTGTCATCTGACCTCGTTTTACTTAGACATTAAAGTGCTTGCTCCTCCCACACCACCACCACAATCACCAGCATTACAAGCACCACCACCATCAGCAGCACAACCAGCACCACCACCACCATCATTACATTACATTTAGCTGACGCTTTTATCCAAAGAGACTTACATGATATACAGTAGACCGTAGACACAGCAACGGTGAGCAATGAGGGTTAAGTGTCTTGCTCAAGGACACAACGACGCAGACTGCCGGAGCCGGGGATCGAACCACCGACCTTCTGATTGAAAGACCGACTTGCTAACCACTGAGCCACAGTCGCCCCATCAGCAACACAACCAGCACCCCCACCAGCAACACCACCCACGCTGCCGGGACACTGTCATTCCCGCCTTTATCAGGTCCAGGAGCTCCAGATGGCACTCAGATAAAAAGGGAGACTTTAACCACGGTAGTTTATTGTTTTATTTATGACTCTATTATTGTGTATCAGGACAATGCTGACACCAATATTTGATTATGATTTGAGGATAATGTTGAAATACTTTCCGCTCTATAGACACTTTATTAACAGGCTCACAGACTTATTTTAACACCGTCTTTACATTACATTATTACATTACATTTCATTTAGCTGACCCTTTTATCCAAAGCGACTTACAATAAGTGCATTCTACGGTTACAAACAAGAATCAGAACAACAAGAATCAAGAAGGTACAATTTCATCAAAGGTTCAACTACAAAGTGCTATCAGTAAGAGCCATTTCAGTGCTACTAAAGTGCTACATCCTTTATTCAAGGTATAGTCGGAAAAGATGTGTTTTTAGTTTGTGATGGAAGATGTAGAGACTTTCTGCTGTTCTGATGTCAATGGGGAGCTCATTCCACCATCGAGGAGCCAGGACAGAGAACAGTCGAGACTTTGTTGAGTGTTTAGCTCTCAGTGACGGAGCTACAAGCCGATTGGCAGAAGCCGAGCGGAGCGCACGAGTTGGGGTGTAAGGTTTTACCATGTCCTGGATGTAGACTGGACCAGATCTGTTCGTAGCACGGTACGCCAGTACCAGTGTTTTGAAGCGGATGCGGGCAGCCACCGGTAACCAGTGAAGGTCGTGGAGGACGGAGTAGTGTGGGTGAATTTCAGGTTAAAGACCAGTCGAGCTGCAGCATTCTGGATGAGCTGCAAAGGTCGGATGGCACCAGCAGGTAGACCCGCCAGGAGGGAGTTACAGTAGTCTAGGCGCGAGATGACCAGAGCCTGGACCAGAACCTGTGCTGCCTTCTGGGTGAGAAGTGGACGTATTCTCCTGATGTTGTGCAGCATGAATCTACAGGAACGAGTTGTTGCGGTAATGTTGGCAGTCAGGGAGAGTTGACTGTCAAGGGTCACACCGAGGTTCCTGGCAGTTGGGGTCGGGGCCAAGACTGAGTTGTTGAAAGTAATCTTCAGGTCGTGAGTGGGGGAGACTTTGCCTGGAAGGAAAAGTAATTCCGTCTTTTCAGGGTTAATCTTCAAGTGGTGTGTGGACATCCATTGTGAAATGTCAGTCAGACAGGCAGAGATTCGTGCTGCTATCTGTGTTTCCGATTTGGGAAACGAGAGGATCAGTTGGGTGTCATCAGCATAGCTATGGTATTCATTTTTTGTTTCACATTTTGTCTTATACGATTACACTGTGTTAATTGTTCTGCTCCAATTACATAGCCTGATTCCTTGTATGTTTAAATGTATTCGGCAGTAAACTCTTTTTGGATTCTTTTAAATATTTATTTACTAGATAATTAACAGTAATAACACGTAATTCAACATATTGAATTGTCACTTATTCCCCCATCAGCCGGATTGATTTAGTGAGTATATTAGTCGCTGCTGACGGATTCATCTCCAGCCTCATCACGTCTATGATAAAATTATGAAATTATGAAGATGATGAATCTGGGGAGGCGGACGAGCGCGTCTAACAGCTAAATATACATATTAAAGGCATATTTTTAAAGAGATAGTAGCGAGCGGATCGGCTCACGATGTACCGATGTATGAAAACAACAAAAACAGGAAAAACAAACAGGTGACGTTCTGTGACAGGTGTCAACACAACAGAGGCGTGATCACCTTTTAGGACACAGAGCAATGTTCATCTGTTTTTGATCTCCATCGTTATTTCCTGTTTATTTTGAAAAGGTCACCTTGTTGTTTCAGATGTGTGTGTTCTGTGTGGTTGTCTGCCCCGCACTGATTGTTGTCTACCTCTGTAGGAAATAATCATAATTATTTACTGTTGTTTATGTTGTCTCACATATTTCTAGAAGCTTTGTCGCTTGTGCATCGGCAGCTATTACGTGTTTTTTTATTTGAAAACTATGGCTTCACTTGACAGTGCTCATGAACAATGTGGTCGTAGTGCAGTGAAACACTTTACCAATTATTAACAGTGTGGCCCGATGATACCGACGGACAATAAACCAGATTTATACAACCAGCTATTATTTGGTAAAATTTGCCACCTATTTTATGCGGCGTCTCAATCAATGTTTATGGTAAATGTAGTAAATTGAAACAATAAATTCCTCAGAGCTGCTATATTGCCCCTGAAGGCAGAGTCATCCCGCTTGCCTACAGGATGCATTGCACTCAAGCTTCCGGCTAACGCTTCCTTAGCTTCGTCCTCGGCCAGAAGCTCCTTTTAACCTCTGATCCACAGACAAATAATGCACCTGAAGCGTGATTGACATGTTCCTCAGCAGCTCGTGGGGATCACAGCAAGCCCTCAGAGTGGAGGTGTCCGAGATTGGCAGCATGGTGCAAGGACTCACACAACCCTGCCTTTCCCCCCAAGTACAGACGGCGGGGCAACTGATTCGTGAGCCGTTCGTTCCGTCTCCTGCACCTTTCCACAGAGACACGAGGGGGTGTAGAGGTTTCCTACTCCAGACAATGTTTGTTTTCAGCAAACAGCCCTGCACGTATGCATCAGACAGGTCTAAGATTGCCTATCTGACCGGGCTGTTACATGGCCGTGCCCTCAACAGGGTCCAGGGCTGGTTCACCCAAAACCCAGAGGACACAGTTTCTTTTGGACAATTCCTGGAGGTATTTAAAAGAGCTTTTGAAGCTCCAAGGCGACTTACAATAAGTGCATTCCACCAGCATGCTCTTATTGTAAGTCGCTTTGGATAAAAGTCAGCTAAATGAAATGTAATGTCATGTAATCCCTTGTACTCTCAGGACGCTGTTTAACAACTTCTCCATCTCCGTCAGGGCTCTGCTAGCGCCGCTGAATATTCAATTGACTTTCGGATCCTGGCTGCAGAGTCCAGTTGGGAGGAGAGGGCACTGAGGGGGGTTTACCTCAGCAGCCTTTTGGAGGAATTAAAAGACAAGCTTGCTGTTCTAGAGGAGGCCAGGACACTGGAGGACCTGATCAAGCTGGCCGTCAAGCTGGCTCTGGAGGAGTGGAGACATTAGTTAGAGGAGTCAGTACCGACCACGGAAATCTCAAATACATACATGCTGCCCGGCGACTAAACTCCCGCCAATCCCGTTGGGCTCTGTGTTTTGCCCCATTCAACTTCACTATGACCTACCGCCCAAGAAGTTAGAATATCAAGCCTGACGTCCTCTCTTGTCAGTTTTCCCCAGACTAAATTGACCCAACTCTAGACACGATTGTGTGAGATTGAGTCAGATCCAGACCCAGCCAGTGGTCCTCCTGGGCCCCGCTTCCTACAATGGGCTCGGGACTCCCGACTCTTCGGCCACCCGGGGATAAGACAAACTACTAACTGGCTCCGGCGCTCCTTCTGGTGGCCATCTCTGGACAATGACACCGAGCTTACGTCCTAGCCTCTACCTCCAGTGCGCATAACAAGACCTCACACAGGCTCCCTGTTACGACCTCTGCCTGTTCCCCACAGACCTTGGTCGCATATGGCCTTGGACTTTGTCACTGGAATTCCTCCCTCGGAGAACAATAGGGCCATCCTGAACATCGTGGACCGTTTTTCCAAGCCGGCTCACTTTAGTACATTACATTTCATTTAGCTGATGCTTTTATCCAAAGCAACTTACATGCTATACAGTAGTCCCAGCAACGGTGAGCAATTAGGGTTAAGTGTCTTGCTCAAGGACACATCAATACAGACTAGCGGAGCCAGGGATCGAACCACCGATCCTCTGGTTGAATGTCGGACTTGCTAACCACTGAGCCACAGTCACCCCAGTTATTTTGCTTCCCAAACTCCCGTCTGCCCAGACCACGAACTTGTTGGTCCAACATGTTTTTAGACTCCACGGCATCCCTGTGGACATTGTGTCTGATCGGGGTCCCCAGTTTACCTCCCAGGCCTGGAAGGCGTTCTGCCGCAGCGCCACTGCTAGCCTCTCCTCCGGCTTTAATCGGCAAACTAATAGACAGACCAAGAGGCTAAACCAGGAGCTAGAAGCCATGTTCCGTTGTCTAACGGCGGCAATCCGTCCTGCTGGAGTCGTCACCTGGCCTGGATAGAGTACGCACACAACAGCCATACCTCCACGGCAACAGGCCTCTCACCCTCCAAGGCCTCCATTGGTTACCAACCTCCCCTACTACTACCTAGCCAAGAGATCGAGATTTCCGTACCGTCTGTCCAGAGCTACCATTGACGATGCAGGAGAGTCTGGATAGAGACTTGCGCCGCTCTACTTCAGTCTTCCGAACAGAACAAGCTTCTGGGTGACCGCCGCCACACACCTGCCCCCACATATCTCTCCAGCCAACAGGTCTGGTTTTCCACCAGGGACGTACCTTTACGCACAGAATCTAAGAAACTCTTGGTCAAGCTCAAGCTCCCGCAATCCATGAGAATCCACCCTGTTTTCCATGTATCCCTTCTCAAGCCCGTAAACTCCAGTCCTCTGAACCCCGACAAGTGGTACTGTGAGGATTTTGTCTAACCCTGTGTCTTCCTACTAGTTCCGCCCACTGCCGCACCCCTCCGTAACTGTTTGCTGCCGGATTCATCTACCGCTTCCATCTGAATCAGAACCATTTATTGCCATGTTTGTTTTCACATCCAAGGAATTTGTCCTGGCGGAAGGTGCATACATTTAACATTTAACAATACACATTTAACAGTTAACATAGTGCAATAAATGAGAATGAATGAATGAATATTTACAATTGAACAGTAGAATATAAAATTAAAGTTTAAATAAGATAAGTGCATAAAGTGCATGTGAAAGTGGCAAGTGTAGTGTTAAAGTGGCGAGTGTATTTAAATATGAGGTATGGGGGATGCAGGGGAGTGACTAGTGGGAATAGCAAGGAATAGCGGAACTCTCTCCTGGAGACCGTGAACAGACTTTACACTCTTTTGGCTGTCTGGCCATGTCTACACTGGGACCTTGTTGTTTTTCCCTGCCTGTCAATAAATACTGGTTGAAAAAGAACTCTGCTGTCCTGTAGCTGCATTTGGGTCCATGAACACAGCACATCATAACACTTATGAACCAATGAGAGTGAAGCAGGGAGAACTTCTCTCCTTAAGATGGAACAACAAAAACCAAACGAGTCTGTTTGCGTTCACGTGACTGCACGGCGTGTCCCGCTGTCTTAAAGGACCACGCTGAGTCTTGTATCTGATCGTGAAGGGGTTTACAGCAGCAGGCTCTTTCCTCACAGGTGGCTGCGGGTGAAGGTCGACAGCAGCCGGGCGTCAAGTGAGGACGCAATCAGGTCCGCGAGATTGTTTGCATGCAGAGTAAAGTTTGCATCTGCAGCCCACGCTGGCGTATTTAGGGCTTTTTTTTCCACTGCAAGCCGGATGAGCACATGTTTAA
The DNA here is from genome assembly GCA_023566465.1 of Cottus gobio. NCBI lineage: Eukaryota > Metazoa > Chordata > Actinopteri > Perciformes > Cottidae > Cottus > Cottus gobio. The sequence continues at coordinate 391,183 of CM042217.1, forward strand.
ACTCAACTGCATTTCATTTTGTCCCTCAGTTCTGAATCCCGCTGCTCCTCTCTTAACCCTCCTTTTTGACCCGTTTGAAAGTCTAGGAAAAATATTTGAAAGTACTTTTTCTGTATGAAACTGCTTCAGCTTGCCTTAATTAGTGTAATCAATGTTACAAAAAATCATGTATTTGCAACCCCTGCCCACCCCCCCACCCCCTGCAGGTTTATATTACAGAGATGATGTTCGGGTCAATTTGACCCGGCAGTGAAAGTGGAGGCTATAAGGAGTCAAAGGTCATGTTTAGACCATTTCTTTCTTTGAACATCTGAGACACACACACACCTTCTTATCTTCTCACTTTCACCCTAAATACACCTTTATTGGAACGGGAACACTAAGGGTTTCTTTCATGCCTCTCCTAATAAATATGGTACTATAGGATTTATAATAGACTGACGGAGACACTGACTGAAACTTTTTCTAACACTAGAAACACAACGCAGCAGCTTCCTGTAGACAACATGAGCACCAGGAACTAGAGGGTTCTTAGTTAGGAGTCCTCCCAACATCACACTCTGCAAACACCCAACGCAGCAGCTTCCTGTAGACAACATGAGCACCAGGAACTAGAGGGTTCTTAGTTAGGAGTCCTCCCAACATCACACTCTGCAAACACCCAACGCAGCAGCTTCCTGTAGACAACATGAGCACCAGGAACTAGAGGACGAGCCCTGGAGGCTCTGGAACACATCCTTGTTCACGACAGTGAAATAGAGGAGGATGTGTCTGAAGATGAAGACCATCTTGAGGTCAATTCAGATTTCTTAACACTATAAATAAGCATAAATAAAGTTTCCTCTCAATACAAATCCTCATTTGGCTTGATTTTGAGTGAGCGGCACAATATGAGCCGGAACAATAGTTTGTATTTTTCATTAAAAAGGAGTGTTATCCTAATAGAACTATGATCTATGGAGGGGTGAATAACTCCATTCCACTGAAAACTGATTGAATTGTTAGTAAAGGTGTTGGTGATGAGGTACAAACTATATTTATTAGGGTTTGTTGGTTTCTGACAACTTTTGGATGATTCAACATGTACCGGGTCACAGTGACCCGGTAGCATCACTGCTGGACCTAAGAAACGAACCCAACAGGAGGGATAAGGCTTCAGGGTGCTGTGCTGCAGAGTTCAGAGCTACAGAAGGAGGCAAGAGGAAGGAGGCCAGAGGAAAGAGGCAAGAGGAAGGAGGCAAGAGGAAGGAGGCAAGAGGAAGGAGGCCAGAGGAAGGAAGCAAGAGGAAGGAGGCCAGAGGAAAGAGGCAAGAGGAAGGAGGCCAGAGGAAGGAGGCAACAGGAAGGAGGCCAGAGGAAAGAGGCAAGAGGAAGGAGGTGGGAGGCAAGATGAAGGAGGCCAGAGGAAGAAGGCAAGAGGAAGGAGGCCAGAGGAAGGAGGCAAGAGGAAGGAGGAAGAAGGCAAGAGGAAGGAGGCAAGAGGAAGGAGGCATGAGGAAGAAGGTGGGAGGAAAGAGACAAGAGGAAGGAGGTGGGAGGAAAGAGGAATGAGGCATGAGGAAGGAGGCAAGAGGAAGGAGGTGGGAGAAAAGAGGAAGGAGGCAAGAGGAAGGAGGCAAGAGGAAGGAGGCCAGAGGAAGGAGGCATGAGGAAGGAGGCATGAGGAAGGAGGCAAGAGGAAGGAGGCCAGAGGAAGGAGGTAAGAGGAAGGAGGCAAGAGGAAGGAGGCATGAGGAAGAAGGTGGGAGGAAAGAGACAAGAGGAAGGAGGTGGGAGGAAAGAGGAAGGAGGCATGAGGAAGGAGGCAAGAGGAAGGAGGTGGGAGAAAAGAGGAAGGAGGCAAGAGGAAGGAGGCCAGAGGAAGGAGGCATGAGGAAGGAGGCAAGAGGAAGGAGGTGGGAGAAAAGAGGAAGGAGGCAAGAGGAAGGAGGCCAGAGGAAGGAGGCATGAGGAAGGAGGCATGAGGAAGGAGGCAAGAGGAAGGAGGCAAGAGGAAGGAGGCAGGAGGAAGGAGGCAAGAGGAAGGAGGCAGGAGGCCAGAGGAAGGAGGCATGAGGAAGGAGGCAGGAGGGGGGAGGAAAGAGGCAAGAGGAAGGAGGCCAGAGGAAGGAGGCATGAGGAAGGAGGCAAGAGGAAGGAGGCAAGAGGAAGGAGGCCAGAGGAAGGAGGCCAGAGGAAGGAGGCATGAGGAAGGAGGCAGGAGGAAGGAGGCAGGAGGAAGGAGGCAAGAGGAAGGAGGCCAGAGGAAGGAGGCCAGAGGAAGGAGGCATGAGGAAGGAGGCAAGAGGAAGGAGGCAAGAGGAAGGAGGCAGGAGGAAGGAGGCAAGAGGAAGGAGGCCAGAGGAAGGAGGCAAGAGGAATGAGGCAGGAGGAAGGAGGCAAGAGGAAGGAGGCATGAGGAAGGAGGCAAGAGGAAGGAGGCCAGAGGAAGGAGGCCAGAGGAAGGAGTGATGAGGAAGGAGGCAGGATGAAGGAGGCAAGAGGAAGGAGGCCAGAGGAAGGAGGCATGAGGAAGGAGGCAGGATGAAGGAGGCAAGAGGAAGGAGGCCAGAGGAAGGAGGCATGAGGAAGGAGGCAAGAGGAAGGAGGAAGGAGGCAAGAGGAAGGAGGCAAGAGGAAGGAGGCCAGAGGAAGGAGGCAAGAGGAAGGAGGCAGGAGGAAGGAGGCAAGAGGAAGTAGGCAAGAGGCGGGAGGAAGGAGGCAGGACCAGGACTAGAGTCCAGTTTAAAACACGATCAATGGGAACCTGTTTGTTGTCGGTTCATCAAACAGAACAACGTGCACCGAAGGAGAGATTTCAGATTTGAGGTGAACGGAGGCTGCTGCACAAAATATGAAGACTACTGCATTATAACACCACAGCAGCACACGTACCAGCTGTGCCCTGGTGCGTACTGGCCTCCCACTGAGTCCCAGAGCCCCCCATGCGTTACGATTCCCAGTGAGCGGCTGCACTGTGTTTCATTCAGAGTGGAGCCAACGGCTCTTCCTGTGACGGGTAGCCCGCTTTTTGGTTTGGTTTCTTTTTTTTGGGCCCGTTTTGTTGTACCCGTGTTGTACCCGTGTTGTACCCATGTTGTAGCCAGTGTTGCAGCCGGTGTTGCAGAGCTTTGCTGCAGGAAGGAGTCCTGAAGACAAACAAGTCCGTTCTTCACTTCCTGTTCCTCGTCTGCAAGTCAGTGTGTACAAGTGTGTTCATTTGTTTATGTTATGTATCACACCGGCTGTATGTGAACCAAAACCAGTGATGATTACTTCCTATTGGACTCAATGAATATGCGTGTCTGTCTGTGTGTTTGTGTGTGTTTGTCATTGCTATAAATGGAACGTATGAAAGCAGCGATTTGAGAAGAAGTGGAATGAAATGTTGATTAAATTGCGTCGCTTGCAGCGTCATCAAACTCTTTGATTAACAAAACTACTGTTGAGTGACTGAAGTCACTGGAAATGAAGATTAAGAGATGAAGAGCACTGGAGGCCACGAGACGGAAAGACTTCTGCAAATCAATTATCATATTATAATGTCTCCCGGTCAAAGTGTCTGTTAATCTCATATCCTGCAGGGTTCAGTGAGTCTGATTCATGTGAACCAATGGAAGCTGTAAATGAATGCAGAGAGAGTGATGGTGTAACACATGAAGCACCAACACTAATCAAGGTCACATTATTCAGCCAGTTATTGACTCATTTAACCATCAAATGGAAATAAAGACACTCCACCACATCATTTAAATCCACTTCCCTTTCTGTCCCCTGGAACTGGCAACAGTTTTATTATGGCATGCAATTTCAAGTCAAAGGAAAGAATGTAGACTTTTTCATTTTTAAGTTATGACACATGTTATTACATTCTCCGTAAAGATCTTGGAGGTGATCTAGAACACTAATGGAATGCTTTATGGTCAGTATATGTACTTAATGTAGCTGAGAAATGATAAGACGCTTACAGAATTAGTTGCATTGAGTATCATTATGATGCGTTCAAATATTCTTTTCAATTTAGTTTTTCTCGAGAAAATGTAATAAATACAGATGTTTGAAGGACACATTTGAAAAGTGAAGCCAATACTTCATGTGTTAAAGCTGCATTCTCTCACTTGACCACCAGGGGGCGACTCCTCTGTTTGTATAGAAGTCTATGCTTCATGTGTAAAGCTGCATTCTCTCTCCTGACCACCAGGGGGTGACTCCTCTGGTTGTATAGAAGTCTATGCTTCATGTGTTAAAGCTGCATTCTCTCTCCTGACCACCAGGGGGTGACTCCTCTGGTTGTATAGAAGTCTATGCTTCATGTGTTAAAGCTACATTCTTTCTCCTGACCACCAGGGGGCGACTCCTCTGGTTGTATAGAAGTCTATATAAATGACTCTACTTCTCTCTTGATGTATTCCCTCAATAAACATTGTAAACATGAGTTTATGTCTCAATCTCTAGTTTCAAGTCTTCTTCAATACAGCATGATGTTCATTTAGTAAATTATGCTCATTTAGAGTCAAACAGACCATAAATCAGGGGATGCTTCAGGGTCTTTTTGACCATCCGTGGAGCCCCTGAATGCTCCATAGCTCTTGGCAAGAAGGCAAATAACAGTTTCCCAAATACAATAACAAATGATAACTATCCCAGTGGAACAAAGCTTTCTGCAGCGTTTCATTTTTACTTTCCTTCACATATATTTTAGATATCTAAATTTGAGCATTTAGCAACGGCAGTACCCATAAAAATACGACCACATGAAAAGATTACTGCACACGTGAAGCAATTTGTTTTGGAGAACTGTCCCTTTAATGAAAGAGGCCGAGACAGAAGGAGGAAGAGGGAGATCGTTATTCCCTAAATTACATCCAGACTTCACTCTGTTGATGCCGCGGAACTCTTCATTTCCCTAACGACTGGCTGCAGACGAACATCACCGCCGACCGTAAACAACCGTTAGCAAGACGTGAGCAGGGCGGCTGGGGCCTTCACCCGGGGCCCCCAGCGAGGGCCCCCAGCGAGGGCCCCCAGCGAGGGCCCCCAGCGAGGGCCCCCAGCGAAGGCCCCCAGCAAGGGCCCCCAGCAAGGGCCCCCAGCGAGGGCCCCCAGCGAGGGCCCCGGGTGAAGGCCCCAGCCGAGGGCCACCGGTGAGGACGGAATATGGTTGTTATCACGCACGCTGATGAAGCCACACCCCCCTACCTCGTTGTCATGACTTCCAACGAGTCACATGACCCCGCCCCCGTCGTCGTGTCACAGGAGGTGACGCAGCAGCGCGGTGCAGAACGCACACATGCACACGCCTGACAGCGTCACGGCCACGTCGCAGCTCTGCAGCAGCAGCCGCCGCCGCGCGCCGATCGGATTTCCCGCCTCCGGTCCGTGGGCTCCTCCCCCGTCGCCATCTTGCTCTCTGTTCGGGTCGCCTCCACCTCGGCTGGCGGACGAGGCCCTCAGGGCAGACCCCCGCCGGCTGCCCCCCCTCTGTTCTGATGGTTTTGCAGATGGAGGCCAGGAAAAGGAGAAAAACAAGGATTACTGCATCTCAACGTGGGGAAGTGGCGCCACCTTGTGGACAACGCGTGCGAGTGGGCGCAGCGCGGGCTCACCCAGACAGCTCTGCAGGGGCAGGAGGACCAGGGTGACGACGACGGACAGCAGAGAAGCACACGTCTGCACAGTGAGCACAGATTACATCAGAATAGAGCCTCTAACGTCTTATTCATGACCCCACGTGCAATTAGCATTTCCACATGCTTCAATTATTGAAGGTAGATCAAATTATCAAAGGACTGTAATAAAGTGCAAGAGGCTTTTTGCTCGGCCTACCAGGAGGAGCTGCGCTCCGCTCTGGCTCCTCCCCCTCAGGGCTCTGCCCAGGTGGACCCGGAGCAGAGCCAGAGAGCAGGGCATCAGGGCCTCCTCTCCCTCGGCCTGCACACACCTGAGGGGGGCGGGGGGGACAAAATAAATTATGTTTATGTTGTTTTAAGCAAACCGCTATGATTTTAATATTTTCTTTTTCTTTTAAGTCTCATGCTCACTTCACCTCTCCAAAAAAAAAAGTTACCCGATTTTTAAAAACAAATTGTGGACAGCAGAATACATTTTATTATAATATTTAATAGTCATAAGAATACAAAATTATATAAATAAAATAATTTGTTAATAATAATAATTTGTTAAATAAAATTTATGTTTTGTACTTGGAACTCGTAAATAATCATTTTCCGTGTTTAGTTTGTCCGTTCTGGGCTCCCTGTGTCGTCATGAAGAACTCGCTCTAAAACCCAACGAGTCACTTCCAGGGATTAAACACTTGTGGAAACACATTTCTGCCAACAAATCCCCCATAATGCAACGCACTGTTCCTTTAACCAACAGAAGATCATTACATTATTCAGTGTTGGGGCACCTTCTTAAGATCTCCAGCAGAACGTCTTGCGACTCGTTGAACAAGCTGAGGACACTCGCCGGCAGGACGACGCCTCCTTCTACCAAAATCGCCAAGTTGTACATTCCCTTTGAAGACCATAAAAAAGAGCCGGGCGGTTATTCTCAGAGCCTCCAAACAATAACCAATAACCAAAGTGAGTCTCGGCCACCTGGGTGCTGCCGGCGGCCGCCGCCCGGCCGTACATCCTCACGGCCTCGCCGGGCGGCGGCGAGCTGCGGGACGCGTAGTGGTCGCCCATCTTTAGCAAAGCTGTGACAAGGAGGTACATGCTGACTGTGTATCGAGCCCAAAATATAAAACCATAATAAAATATGGTGGTCAAATATGGCTTCAGCCGCCAGCGCGTACTTCACAAACGCCGCCCGCCTGTTGCACAACACAATAACACAGAGGAAGGGGCGGGGCCGAACGTAAGAGGGAGGAGACAACGGTTAAACGGGACAACTGAGTCATCGAAAGGAACGTCCTACCGGGAGCCGCAGAGGAATTCCTGCAGCGCGGCTCGGACCAGGAAGACCAGGCGTCCGCTCCGGTCGCAGACCTTCTTCAGCATCCTGCACAGAGGGTGATGCATTACGGGGCAAGTTTATTTGTAGAGCACATATCAACCACAAGGATTCAAAGTGCTTCACAAAAAAACATTAAAAGCATCAAAACGCAGAAGAAAACAAGATTTAAAGTAAGAACATTCATTAAAACATTAAAACAGTTAAAAAGCAAAAAATACAGAATTGAATAAAAGTTGCAGTTTAATTAATACAATGCCGTCCCAGAGGACCTGAGGGGTCGGGATGGTTCATGAGGTAGCAGCAGATCACAAATGTATTCAGGCCTTAAACCATTCAGTGCTTTATAAACCAGCAGCAGGATCTTTTCATCAGTGATTGAAGCTGAGCGCTGACTTTCAATCATTCGTCCTTGGGACCAAAAACAATTACTTCTGTTTTATCTTTATTTAATTTGAAGAAAATTCTGGCACATCCAGTTGTTGATTTCTTCAATGCATTTACCCAGCCCCTGTATGGATCGTAGTCCCCTGGTGATATAGTTATGTGGATTTGTGTGTCATCTGCATAATTATGATAACACACTTACTAATCTGAGCCAGTGGAAGCATGTAGATGATGAACAGAAGAGGCCCCAGTATTGAACCTTGGGGATCACCACATGTCATCCTAGTCAGCTCTGATGTGTAATTAGCTACAGACACAAAGTATTGTTGGTCCTTCAAGTAGGATTCAAACCAGTTAAGTGCTGCGTCACAGAGTCCTACCTTTCAGTCTGTCTAGTAGTAGGGGATAATTCCTCCAAACGATATTGTACAATCTTTTAATGGGATCTAGGGATAGTTTCTGAACAACAAGACTCCCCAGCTGCAGCAGCGGCTTCTTTAAATTCATAAGGTACCCGAGGAACCATGGCAAGCCGGGTCAGACAATGATGCAGCGACTCATATTTTTAGAAATGCAAATCTCCGGCTCCGACCTTGAATCAGCTGTCATGGAGGTCGGATGCCACGGAGCTGCCGGCAGCAACGCGGCTTCTCCACCACTAACCAACGAAGACCTCTTACGTCACAGCGCCCTCCACGTCCTGAGCCACGCCCTCCAGGCCTCCCGTGGAGAGGTACCACGCCGCCTCCACCGACGCTGCAGCGTGACCGAGCTGCGACGCGTTCAGGAACTGCAGGAACGCAGCCGTCTGAAAGAAAGGGCGGTGGGGGTCAGATTGACGCAGATGAAGTGAAACAAGCATTTGTTGGGGGCGGACCCAAGTTCAAGTTCAAGTTTATTGTCATGTGCATATTAGTACAAGTACCACAGCAATGAAATACAATGTGCCATAGCACTCTCTCAACACCAATCATAATTTAATTAAAAACATTTAAACCATCCGGACACAGTAAACATAGTAACTATGCCTCAACTCTCCTTCCTCTTCCATTATCATTCATTAACCTTATAACCTGTGGGTAAAAACTGTCCCTAAAGCGTGATGTGCGTGTGGGAATGCTCTGCAACCGTCTCCCTGATGGAAGTATGGAGAATAGATAATGTGCGGGATGACTGACATCCCGCGTAATACTTAATGCTTTCTTAATACTTCGTTTCAAATAAATGCTTTGAAGCGGTTCTAGTGGAACCCCAATAATTTTTGATGCAGTTTTAACCACTTTTGTAAGTAGATTCAATTCAAATAAAGTAGCCCTGCCAAACCATACTGTGATATTGCCTGCCAATATACTCTCAATTGTACAGCGATAAAAATTTTGTAAAATGTTTGATGACATACCATATTTCTTAAGACACCTCAAAAAATAAAGCCTCTGATGTGCCTTCTTAATAGCACAGTTGATATGGAAAGACCATGAAAGAGAGTCTGAAATATGGATGCCTAAAAATTTAAAAGTATTTACAATTTCAACTGCAGAGTTATTGATGTAGACAGGTGTATGTGTAGTTGTATTCCTTCTAAAATCTATGATGACTTCTCTAGTTTTCACCACATTAAGGGATAAATTATTTATTTCGCACCACATAATCAAATTATTTACCTCATCCCTATAGGCAGTTTCGTTATTGCTGTCAATCAGTCCTACCACAGTAGTGTCGTCCGCAAATTTAACAATACTATTTGTGGATGTTTTGAAATGCAGTCATAAGTGTATAGACTATATAATAGAGGACTTAGACAGCAACCTTGAGGTGCTCCGGTATTTAAAACTATAGAGGCTGAGTATGTAGTGCCGATTCTAACTGTTTGGGGACGGACCTCGTTCCTCTGCGGTTCGCCCGGGTTCTCGCCACTGAGGTGATAGACCCCGAGGTTGAACATGGCGTCGGCGCTCCCGTTCAGCGCCGCCTCCCGGAAGAACTTCACCGCCTTCTCGTGGTCGTTGAGGACGATTCCGTGATACCAGCCCAGACCGGTGAGGGCGTCGACCGAGCCCTGAAGGGACGAGGAGACACACAGGTTGATGGAGAACACACACACACACACACACACACACACACACACACACACACACGCGTACCATCGCGAGAAGCCCCTCACTGCAGAGCCGCAGACCTCAATGTGGGTGGAGTTAAACGTTGAACCCCGCCTTCACCGTACGTCACCGTCCCGCCGTCACTGTGATGCTTCCTGTTCGGTGTATTCCTCCTGTCTCCTTCCACGCGTAATGGAAGTAAGTGCGACCTTTATAATATTATTCATGTAATTTTAAGTGTGACTTTTATAATATTGTTCATGTAATTTTAGGTGTATCGTTAAATGCACTGTAATTTAAACAAACGTAATACGAATATCAGAGTGCATTCGGCGGTAGGTACATTCACTGTAATTTAAACTAACGTAATACTAGCTAGCTAATATCAGAGGGAATTCGGCGGTAAATTCACTGTAATGAGACTAATCAGAGTACAAGAAAAAAATGTAATGTATAGTCAGTATTTTGTAACTTTGTAATCATGTTTTTTTATTTTTATGTATAGAGACACATTACAATCATACATGGGGATGACCTCCCCAAATCCAGCAGCGACCTGTCATGTCCGTTCTGCAGGTACAGGGCATCTTCCAAATGTCAAGTGGACAACCACATTAAGGGTCATGCCTCAGTCAGGCACAAAGGTAATACTTTTGAAATGTAGTTATCAAATATGCTGTAATTAATTAATTACTGACATTTTACCCTAAGTTATAGTGCAATGTATTTCATTCAATTTTATTTTACTTTCCTCTTATGCCTCTTTCAGAGTTCACAATCATCAAATGTGGATTGGGTTGTCGAAAGACAACTCACTTTCACTGCTTATATTGCCAAGCAACAATAATCAACAGGGCTCAATTGCTGAAGCACCTAATGGACCATGATCATGGACCTCAAGATTGTCCAGTGGCTCCTAATCAGCCCACCATGGCCCCTCCAGATCCTCCACAGGGCACTGTCGCCCCTCCAGATCCTCCACAGCAACCAGTAATCTCCACTGGCAAGCGGAGAACTGTAACTTGTCCTGTAAAAGTTCTGAAATTAAATTTGCGGAACTCTTAAGGTTAAGTTGAAGTTCCAACCACTGGAAAGTTCCTAAATGTTCAAAGCATTGATTATATGTTGGTGTATAAATGGATTTTAAACTTTACATTACATTTTCTATTCCAATACACTGTTTTCACAGAACTATCGCTCAGACCTTGTCCCCTGGACCTTGGAGGACTTTTGGTGCAGATGATAAGGTATTTCTTTAAATAACTCTTATGAACTATACCACTTGATCATCATTCTTTCATTAAAAATTGTATATTGCTCATACCACAGGGCCTACAAAAGCAAGGTTCATCCAACAACTGCGGCGTGTTTGTTTTGATGGTAAGATGTTGGCTATTCAGTATATTTTACTAGTCATATTTGTGTAGAAAAGTTTTTCAAATTATTATTCTCACATGCATGCCTATTAGGCATGCAAAATTCACACTATTGTTGCTCATACTGCTTGTGTTTCTTGACATTGTTAGACATGTGTAGTAAACTTTTTACACTACATACACTGTTCATACATTTAAGTCCTAGGAAATAGATGCTGATTTGCTGACATGATGTGACTTAATGGCACCCTCTTATAAATCCTCAAATATATTCCTGGGGATGTCATCAAACTAAACCTATTTTTTCTTTTTTTTTAAATTTTACAGTATGCGTTTTATGTGGCGATGGAGGCACAGTGTGACTTCAACGAGGTATGCATAAATTGTGACGACATTTCATCACTTGTAATTTTGTTTTTGAGATACGATCCAACATTGACTTAGTGATTTCCCAGTTGATTCCACCTCTGACTTCTGCTACTGCCAGTCAGGAGGAGCCTGGCACTCTACCTGTAGCCGTCATGAGAAACATGTTTCCAGTGTGTTTTGGAAATGACCATACAATTGAGTTATTTGTGATGTATTTATTAATTTCCAAAGGGAAACATGCATCAAATAAGGAGATGGTGGTGCCTGGTTCTCCTGGAAAACTTTCCTATGATGTAAGTGTCTATAAAATGATTAAGGCTTCACTTTAAATTTTAACATCAATTGTCTCAATGATAATTATATTACTACATTTTTTGTATAATTAATGGATATCATTGACCCACACAGATCTAAAGAGGAGATGGACAAAAAAAGGAAAAGACGACGTGAACATCAAAGAGCACAGGTATGCTGTCATGATTACAGGGATAGTCTTTAACCAATGTGAAAATGTGTTGAAAACTTTAAAAAAAATCCATGTGCACAGCAGTGATGAGCCTAGGTGTTAACTGATGCAGGATAAATGAGTGTTAAACATTGTCTAATAATTATGGTACACCTCTAATAAGGACGCACCATTTCTTACATATTTGCCATGGCTCTGCTAAATTTTGTATCTTGTTTATTTTTACCTTTTTAAACGCATTGCTCAGTAATGGTTACGAGTATCAGTAATGGGACGCAGCTATATTGTGGGCTGTCTATCAGCAACTGAGGATTTCAATACACACCTGGTCACAAATGTAAAAAATTGTATGTACTGCAACGTTAAACAAAATGCCACTGTAATGGTGGACTGTATACAGATGGCACTGGACACCCAAGAGGAAGACCAACCATGTGCCAAGAGGCCTTGCAGCTCTCCACCAAAAGAGTTGGTTAGTGTGAAGGAAGTTTATTGCACACAAGCATGTTCCACACCATTAAAACCTGCACAATCACTCATGCTTTTGTGTATCCATTAAGGACTGTGAAGTTACCATGAGCGAAGGCGATGCTTCCAAGAACCTTTCGGTCAGTAAAGAAGTGCAAATGATAATGAAAAAATGACTTATTCTGAACACTGAACTGCACCTATTCATTGTAACATGTTTAAGAACAAGCCATTGGTAAAAAATGACCAATTTAAATGCAGTTATGACTGCATGTGGGATTTATTTCTGATTTCAACTTGGGTCTTGTAACCAGGTCAAGCACCCAATCCTGAATGACATTCAGAAAGCAATGAGCTGGATCAACAGCCACCAGCCTTTACTCCGTGGGGAGGTGATGGAGCCTGCTGTTCTCCAAATGGACCCTGAAAATCAGATAAAGGCACTTCAGGACGTCCTAGAAGGACAACTGGATGATGGAAACGGAAAAGATGATTTTCTCATTACCTTTCAGCACCAAGCCGACATGGAAACGTTCTTCAAACTTTGTGTTGATGAACAACACTTAAAAATCAATGCCATGTTCCTTGAAGAGTGATATAAAACGATCCATACTGGAGACCTAGACCAGTACATGATCTGGCACAGCTCCACGGGTCATCAGGGGCGACTGGCATTGGAGGCTTGGGCCCCGTCATAACTAGTTAAACTTATTTTCATAATTATTGATGTTATTATTATCATCATTATTATATTATTATCATCATTACTATCATTTGTATTACTTTTATTATTATTAACATCATTTTTGTCATTATCTTAATATAATTTTAGTATTTCATTAACATTTTTACTGTTTGCCTGCTTGTTTTATGTTAATGTTTGTTAAATTTGTTGTTAAATAAAAATAATAAAAAAAGTCTGGTGATACCTTTAATTTAGATAACATTAAGAAAGTATCTCAGGTTACATTTGATTATGATAAATACACATTCAAATATATTACTTTTAAATATATTACTTTTTTCCGCATTTAATGCATAATTGTTAATCTGGTATTTTGTGAAATATGTCAATAAGTGTTTCATAATTAGTAAAACCAAAGAATAAGTTATTTGTGTTTAAATCGCTGCATTTCATTTCGCCACATTCATTAGGGTTTCTTGTCCCTCTTCGGAGAGAAGCCCCTGCGCGTGGGAGGAGACAGGGGCGGGGTTCAACGTTTACATTGAGGTCTGCGGCTCTGCAGTGAGGGCCTCTTGACCATCGCTGCAGCTTTCTCCAGCAGCTTCAAACCTCTGGTGAAGTTTCTTTTCACTCCGTGGCCCTGAGGGAATCAACATCACTCAGAGGATCAATAAGTGTCAACACATACACACACACGCGCGCACACACACACACCTTCATCAGCAGCACCGAGTAGTCGTACATAGCGGCGGGATCCTTCATCTGCAGAGCGCTGCGCTCGAACCACTTGACGGCGCTCGCCACGTCCTTCGGGACGCCGAGGCGCCCCCAGTACAGCATCGCCCCCAGGTGTTTCTGCGGAGATAAGAATAATGGAGAATTACATTTATTGGATAAAAACTAATAAAAGATATTGAAAAAAATACTCAAACACCTGCGACTCCACGTCTCCTCTCGCCGCTCGGTACTTCAGGAAGTGGAAGACGGCGCCCGCCTCCTGCGTGACGCTGCGCAGGTCCTCGGGGCTGCTCAGGTGGATGAGCTCCAGCAGGTGTTGCTTCAGGGACACCGACACACGGCAGGCATTATGTCGTGAGACACAACTGTATTATTTATCAACTTCTTGTTTAAATAACAGGAAGACTCAAAAAAGATATATTACATGTAAAAGAAGTAATACATAATACTGACACTATTGCAAAATATAGTACAATAACAGTAACAGTAGAGTAGATAAATAAAGAATTACAACAACAAAGTAAGAAAGGAACACCAGAGCCAAAAGGAAACTAAAATAGAAAATATTGAAAGATATGGTCAATGATTATTATCATTATATTGTGCAATAGATTCATGAAAAGTAATATTGCATGTGAAGTACTGCTGCTTTTACAAACAATACTTCAAACATCTCATCATTTAACGTTGCGGCACGTTGAAAGGAATAAAGAGACACTGATTATTATTACTATCATTACCATTATTATTATTATTTTCATTATCATTATAGACATACTTTACATGGAATCGGCAAGGCTGAAGTTTTCTAGCAAATGTTGAAGAAATTAAATAAAGGTAATTAAATAAAGGTAATTAAATAAAGGTGATTATATAAAGGTGATTAACCCGCTGTTTCTGTTCTTATTTGTGGAGTATATTGACGGATCGTGCCCTCGGCTCTGGCTGAAGGCAGAGTAGATCTATGAGGAGGATCCATCAGGTCACAAATCTTCCTCCACCAACAGGAGAACGATGACGGTGTCATCGCATCCGCTCTAACGGGTGCACTGAACGGGAGACTGAGAAAGATGTCAATCAATGAGTCTGAGCCCGCCCCCACGACGTGTGCTCAGACAGATTAACTGGAAACGCCGGTGTTCCCAGGCTGTAAGATCAATGTGAGAATGTGGAGAAGAACTCTGTGACGAACGTCCAGCTCGATGGAAACCTTTGTGCGATCAATAAACCGTGAAGCCAAACGCAGTGAATCGGATCTTCTTTTTCTCAAGACTAATTATACTCTAAGTAGTTGAAACACGCAAAGGGCACGAGGCGGGAGGCTTGGTGACGGAGTGATAGAACGACCAGGCGGCGAGCTCCGGTTCTGTCGGTCGAACCCGATGTGGAAGGGTTTTAAAAAGTGTTGTTTCATCTAAGAAAGGGCGACTGGCTTGGATTACGTCTGTCGCCATCACCACCATCATTTTTCTCGGGGCATTGGCGGCCTGTCTGGCTTTTTATTTGATTCATATTATTTAAACAATCCAAGAACAAATCACAGCTCGGATTGCTCTTCTTCTCTTCATGAGGACGGCTAACTCTTTTCACATACGAGGGCCCCGATAAACACCATGAATCACACCGTCCGGTCACATACGTGCACAGTATGTGTTTGTGCGTTTGTGTAATTGTATTATCATTATCCTTCTATCTGTTAATGCTGTAGCTTATTGTGGCTCCAATAACATGTTTTGCACTAAAACTCTTTATTTAATATCAACATACCTTATTTCCATGCATCCTGGTACTGTCGGTGCTGCTCTGAGCCCCGGCGTTGGAGTAGTAGCTGTAAGCCATGGCCAAGTCTTTCGGAAACCCATCGATTCCTTGCTGGTGCTTGTACCCAGCATGCATCAGGGCAAAACGGTTGTTGCCTGATGCACCAATCAAACTGTAAACATGACCCTGAAACACACAATGCAATCAGTCATCGTTACAGAAGCCATGTGAGGCAGGAGGAGAGACGCCTCGTGAGCCCCGATGCAGGAGGATATTCGGAGGAGAGTCGTTGATCTGTATGCCGTTTCTTTCAGTTCCCAATCCGCTGTGAACATTGAACCGACCGCCTGATCAAACAAAACCCTCCTGAGCTCCTTCAGGCTCAGAGATCCTGCAGGAAGACGATACAGAAACGCTGTCAAGCGGCTGAACAGCGACGTATGCAACTGAACTGTGCAGCGATCCAAGACACCTGCTCTGGTGTTCTCCTGTTGCGTTTGCAAGAAACGGAAAAATGTGCTGTGTTTCCGTTGTTCCTCCCACGTCCATGTTTGGGTGCACACTTTCTCTCTGGACGCATCCCAAAGTCTTGTGAAGTGTGAAGAACACACACCTGGAATCAAGCATAAAAGCAGCCGGTCTGCGGGAGTCTTGGACTTAAGTACCTGGAGTTATTACAAGGACATTTCATTAGGTGTGGATTATGGCACCCCCTGTGGACTAAAGTGGTAGCGCCTCTCAGCACCAGGGTCATTTTACTGCAGCAGGGTCTGACAGTCTGGACTGGTATCTTCTGGATCTGGGTCTGTCCATGGTGGACTGGTCTCTGCTGGAGGCTCCGCTGGAGTCTGAGCTGAAGGACTAGACTGAGACTGGTAGAGGTTGATCCCTGTGGAGCCTCACCTGGTGTTGTGTCGTGACTCTCAGTGACCTCCTTGAGAAAAGCTTGTGTCAGAGCTTCCACTTCCTGACACTCCCAATGCGTCTTGTCCAGCTCCTGCAACGTGGACTCCAGATGGTTTCCCAGCTGGTTTTTCACCTGTGACGGCGAATTTCCAACACGGTTATAAAAATAAAAGGCAAAATTTAATAAATAATGAGAACTCAGAAACGCTTTACCTCTTCAGTTCCTAAACGGTAGTATTTGACGGGCCCAAAGTACCCGCGGATGCCCAGCATGTACCGGCCTCCTCCGATCACGAAGTACCCGTCGGTGTCGTCATATTGGACGCTGTGCTGAAATCTGTAAGCGATCCACGACAGCTCAAACCAGATCTCATGATCATCACAACACATGAGTCATCTTTCTATTTTAATAACCGGACAAACAGGTGCTTCCTGAGGAGAGCAGATCCGTTTCAACATTTCATAAATCAGAAAGAAACTTTATAAATGCGTAACCCGTCTTACTCGTATCCATATCTGCGGGTTGTATCATCCCATGTTGCATCCAGCAGCACCTAGAAGTCAGACATAGTAGTAGTAATAATAATAATAATAATAATAATAAAGCATAAGCAAAGAAACTACTCAGCTGTGACCGACTGCAAATTGCAGCGCACACTGCAATCGCCTGGAGCTTCCAGTTGGAAAGAGAACCGTCTTTCAGGAACTCAAAGCAACAGAGAGATGAGGAGAAGGGCCCCGAGACGGGTTTTAATTTATATTTCTTATCCGACACCCAGTGGCACAAACTGACGGGTTTTTCTACCTTGGAGTCCCGTATGTAACAGTCCAATCTAATCCATTTCCACCGGGGTAACGCGACGCCGGCTTGGAACGCTTTATCTTCTCCCGTTGTCAAGCGCGTCTGAATTATGACGTTGCCTACACGGGAAATATGACAGTCATATATTTCACCGCCGGGGATCCCAGCACTTTATTAATACAAGACAAAGTCTGCACCCCGAGTCTCCCACTCACACTCCCACTCACACACACACACACACACACACACACACACACTCGCCTGCATCTGTGAGCTGCATCAGAATGGAGTTGTACGAGCGCCTCCCGTCCACGTGGTGGACGATCCCGCAGAGCTTCTCCTGACACCAACGCAGCAGGTAGATCCACGCGGAGAAGGTGACGCTGGGAGAAAAAACGAAGACACATGATCTGACAAAAACAAAAAGCTTCGGCCGCCGAAGCGGAGAGGTTGAGTTTTAAAGCGCCGCAGTGAAGTAAAACTAAAAGGGTGATAAGCGTGTCACAGCAGCTGAAACTGAAACAACCAGTGACCTGTGACCTGCTGAGGTCAACACCAACCACCAAACTGTACTGAGGAATATGTGCTGGCTCGTTTGGTTTTATTGTGCACGTCTAACCCTTTTTAACATATAAACATTCTGCTATTCTCAAGCACTTTGGTTCAACATGTGGAGACCCTGCAGCAGGTTTTAATCATGCTGTGTTGGGCTCCAACCAAGTCCATGTGTAAAGTTCATATCCAACCTGGGCTTTGTCACAGCGTGGAGGCGGGCGCTCTCCAGGCTTCTGTTGATGAAAGGATCAAACCTGCGGACCACTCCGTAGTGCTTGCCGGGACTCGCCAGGGGGAACTTCAGCATATCGATCACATCTGTGCACAAGTAAAGAAGCAAAAGATTAGAAGCGGCTGCGGATGGATCACTGAACCTCAACATAGAAGAGACTCAAAATGACCTCAAAGACCCATGAAACCACCACAGAGAGACGAACAACTCCAAAAGACATAATGCGACCACAAAATAAACACAAAGACACAAAACAACCACAAAGGGACACAACATAACTACAAAGAGACACAACATAAACACAAAGAGACACACCATAAACACAAAGAGCCACAAAACAACCACAAAGAGACACAAAACAACCACAAAGAGACACAAAATAACTTCAAAGAGACTAAATAACTACAAAGAGACTAAATAACTACAAAGAGACACAAAATAACTACAAAGAGGCTGAAAGACTATAATGTCTTGGTGTCTTGCTCCTGTGGAGGGTGTGTGGGGCCTTTTCCTCGTCTCGGCCCCGGGGCCCTTTGTCTCATAACCTCCTCATGTGGAAAAAAACAATGTGTTTATCTTTGCATTCTGAGTTTGGGTCATAAAGATACAAAGATGCAGGGTCTGACCGGACTCGTGAGGGCAGCGATGAGTTCTGGTCCCGCTTGTCTGCCACAGCAGCAGAGCGGACCAGGAGGGGCACTCAGTGGGAGGTCGAGTCGGACGCTCCGACAGCGGCTCCACTTGCAGCTCTTTAGAAACCCTCAACACGGAGTCCTGGTGGATCCCAGGCTCGCCGCCGTCGTCCAGGTGGTCCAACCGAGCGCAAACCGTCACGTTCCGTGCGTCCAACACGTGCCTGTTGAAAAAGTCTCGTCGATAGAGAATGGATGGAGGCCATCTGAGCGGCACCCGGAGAACCCTGAAGACTCCTCCGGGTGTGCTGCTGGTCCACTTCCTCCTGAAGACGACCAAATCCACCTCCCTTGACGTGGACGCCACCACCACTGCCTCCACCGTGAGCTGACAGGGCCTGAAGCAGCGGTACCGCACACGGGCCTCAGAGCCACGGGTCACTGTGTCGGGGGCTAAGGAGAACCCGATGAAGTCGTCAGGCGGGCTCCCACTGGTCCGGGGCAAGGCAGTTGAGGCGGCTTGCAGCTCACAGGGTCCCTGGAAGATGAGTTGAGATTAAATTCAGGCTCACTCGAGGCATTTCTCACTCAAACCAATTAGGCAGGAAACAAGTTGCTAGAGGACACGTTTTAAGAACCTGCACGAATCGATTATTTCCGCCAGCTTTGAACACAACGTGGACATGCCAGCACAACGGGGAACTTGTTTTCTTCTTATTTACACACATTTCGACACATATGTTTGAGCTTTCTCTCATTAAACATCAGCTTGTCATAATCTTGAAGCACAACAGAGTTTCTTACCATTATAACAGCAGCGGTGAAGACGCATCCACAAAAGAAGAAGGCCAGGACGTTCATTTTGAGGACTTAAAACAAACGGGTAGTCCTTGAGTTTGTTATCGGTCCATTCGACAAGCCAGCAACGTGCAGAACTACCGCCTGGCCTCAGCGGCTGTCACCTCCTCAAACAGGTGTGTGAGCATACACGCGTCATGCAGTGCTACTGGAAATTCTGGACTTGCAAGTTTAAACAATTTGCATGAATGGGCTTTTTTTCTTTTAAATGGTGACAGGATACCTTCAGGGCTTGGCTGGATAGACTAAAGCAAACATGCTGTTTGATTCATTTAGTTTCCTGATGGGAGCGATGGACTTAACGGCTTAATGTGCTCTGCGTCCTGGGTCCTCTTTGGCCGACGCCCACGCAAGACCTTGCTGAAATCTGATCGGAAGAAGAAAGAAGACAACCTGATACAGCAGCCAAAGTTAATTAGCCGTGGAGTGATGCGCTGGTCACGGTTTGTTCTGGACGACCACGCGGAGACCAATGCCACCTCTGCATCTACATAAAGGGGCTGATACCCACAACCTTCAGACGCCGTACAGACCTGTCAGAGAGTTGATGAATTATTTTGATTAGACTTCAGTAGACAGAGAAACACATGGCTCTGCAGGACCTGTGCAACCTGCAGGACGTCTTCTTGGACGGTTTAACCACCGGATGTTCTTCAGAACTTTTTAGGACGAGGACTATTTGTGACTGGTTCGCCCTTCAGTGACCCGAGTGTGTTTCATTTTTACACTCCAGTTGCAGAATACTTGGAGGAAAGCCCGATACGGTTTGGGCAAAGCCAGCCCGTGCGGAGCGTCGGCACTGCCTCGTCTCCGGACTCTGTCTCGCCATCCCTCTCTTGGCCCGCGGGTCTTCCTCTGGCCTCCTCCCAGTCCGTCCCTCTGCCCTTCCCTTTGGACCATGGCACCACCACCCTGGCCTTCCTGTTTCAGGGCGGCGTCCTGGCCGCGGCGGACACTCGCTCCAGCTGCTCAGGGCTAGTGGCGTGCCCAGCCTCCCAGAAGATCCTGCCCATCCACAGCCACCTGGTGGGCACCACGTCAGGCACGTCGGCCGACTGCACCCTCTGGAAGCGAATCCTGTCCCGCGAGCTTCGGCTCTACCAACTCCGCCACGGCCGCCGGGTGTCCACAAGCGGTGCCGCCAAGCTGCTCGCCCGCATGCTCCACCCGTTCAAGGGGACAGAGCTGTGCGTGGCTGCCACACTGTGCGGGTGGGACGGAGGGGAGGTGGGCAGAGGCCAGGACCCCGAAGGTGCAGAGACTGATCCTGGAGGGTCTGTAAATCCTCAGAAGGCCTCTTCGAGCTTCTCTGGACCCAGCCTGTGCTACGTGTGCAGCGATGGCACTCGCCTACAGGGTGCGCTCTTCTCCGTGGGCTCGGGGTCGCCCTACGCCTACTCCATCTTGGACCAAGGGGTGGAGTGGGGGATGACGGTGGACGAGGCCACGGCTGTAGCCCGGGAGGCCGTGTACAGAGCCACCCACAGGGACGCGTACTCGGGGAACTGCGTGGACGTCTACCTCGTCTCCTCGGAGGGATGGACTCGCAGAGGCCGAGAGGATCTGAGGGAGGAGTACTACAGGCGGGCCGTGACCTCATGAGGAAAGAAAAGGCAAACACTGGGGGGGTATTTTGTAGAGAGTCTCGGTGGCACCTCTGCATGCAGACACTGAATTAATGAACAGGACGGGAGGTTGTGTCCTCCGGGTGGTTTCTCAAATGATTTGTGTATCGCTCCCTCTAATAAACAGCTCATGTTTTGTTTTGTCTGCTGATGATAAAAATGCATTCTAACGACACTCTGCTGCTGCGCCGCCTGGCATTTGAATTTGGACGCTGAGAAACATTATGATTCATGTGAGATAATTACAAGCTAGTGCTGCACCGCCTGACTCACACCAACACGGGGTGAAGCCAAGCGGAGAGGAGTCTTTAAAGAGAGAATCTCAAAGGTTCTCGCCGTGTATTTTGGCTTTTTGCAATAACCGCTGGTTGAAAGCTGATTTGTGTCCGCAGTCACGAGGTTTCTCTGACATTTCAATAACTTAATGAATGAATAAATGAGATTTCTGCTAAACGTGCTTGTTCGTTCTGTTTGAGCAGCCCGGTAGTAAATTAAGCCTACGAGTAATTCTTTTAGTGATGATGACTCTGCAGGAGATATCGGAGCAAAAGACTAAGAGCTCCTGTTGAGACATGCTTCTTTTTTTAATTTATTTTATAAAACTTCAGTATATCGATATCTGAAAAATGCACTTTTTTGTATACAATAAAAATGGTGGTTTTCCCTGCAGAATGCTATTTGTTAAAGATGGAGAAAAGATTGATAAAGAGGTTTTCTTCACTTTTCCTGGATCCTTTTGCAGATGAGAGTTTTGCTCTTTGGCATTAATATGAACGTTGTTCAAGGCACATCCACATCTGGGAGGAAACAGTAGATGAATTATGCTTCCACATTTAAAATTGTCCGAGCTTCTGTTTGCAAGACGCCATACGTGACATGGTTCCTATGCGTGCATATGCATGCATGCATGCATCCGCTGTATTAAATAAATCACAGGCGCATCTCCAGTGAGCAACATCAAGAGACTCCAGTCGTCTTCTCCAAAGTGACTGATGGCGACTGAGCTGGGAAGCCTCCTTCCTCCTGAACCTCATCCATAATTCCCATCTTCAGAAGTTCATTAATGACAAAGTTATTGAGCATAGCAGAAGAAAAAAAACATAGCAAAAAAAAGAAATCTGGTTGTCCAGATTTGAGAAGAGCTTTGAGGCTGAGAGGCTTTGAGGCTGAGAGGTTTTGAGGCTGAGAGGCTTTGAGGCCGAGAGCCTGCGGGACTGAGAGACTTTGAGGCTGAGAGGTTTTGAGGCTGAGAGGCTGAGAGTCTTTGTGAGGAGCCGTGGCCTCGTCAGAGCTTCTGCTTCTTTGTCTTGTGAACGCCAGCTGAAGGCAGAGCGGACTCCACCGGATTGGACCAGGAAGGTAAACCTCAGCGACCCCGCCTACGTTACATCACTACATCTGTTTGTTCTTGTTGTTTCATCCTGCTAGAAAAACCTATTGACCGTAACAGCTGGGTACTAACAATAATATAATATAACAACCCCCCACTCTGACTTTCCATCTGTAAATGTGTCCGAGGCTCTGCAGTTGTTTTACTTCCCTGCTGTGTGCTCGGGGATCTGAGGAGGGACCTTTTGCTTTCTAGTCATCAGCCAACACTCGTCTCCTCCACTTGTTCTAAAGTTCCCTTGTTTCTCCGTCAGGAGGCAGAACTCAGCAGTGATCAAGAAACGACGTGCACGCTGTAGAGGAATGAACACAATCACTTGCTTTTGAGGAGAAATTGAGCTCAAAGCATGTCTGTCTCTCTCTCTTTTCAAATTAAAAATATCCAAAACATGTGGGCGAGAAACAGGAAATTATATTCCAGGAGGTATGGAATGTTAAAATAAATCTCACTTGGACATAACGTTCCGATCTCGGGCATCCGAAAGGACAAATATAGATGAAATTATGATGTTTCTTTACATTCATCCTTGCAATTTTGGATTAGTAATTACAAATTTAGATGGTTTTGTTTGTTTGAGACAAAGATTTGAAATTACTTTTAATGAGACAGAATTACAGAAATGTACCGTGAATTAGATTGATCACTAATTTCAAAACGCATCATGAACTCATCATTCAAAGATGCCAACAGAGTGTGTGTGTGTGTTGGGGTGCACTTATTAAGCAGATTATCCCAACAAATATGGATCGCTTCAAAGGAACGACAACCAGAAGATATTGAAGGAAATATTAAATCATAATTACCAACAGACATGCTGGTCACTGTTCCCTCACGGCATCATACGACCGTTATTATCCTAAACTATCTGACGTATGTACGCATTCATAGTTTTATATACACGTTTACAGAGTTACGTATTTATTTACAGTTTTATACTCATTTACAGATTTCACTACAAATTTATAAATCCGAACACAGATGTGAATTCATGTATTTATTTTACACATTTACAGACCTCACACATCAGAGATCTTTGACACGGTTATGAATCTGATGCACGAGGATTTCTGCACAAAACTTCAGGATACAATTAGATACAATTATGACTTCACACATTCATAAAACATGTTTCACCACAATGAGAAGACTACTGTGTACATGAGAGAGAGAGAGAGAGAGAGAGAGAGAGAGAGAGAGAGAGAGAGAGAGAGAGGACCCCCTGAGCTCAGATGAACCTCTGCGTTCTTTCCCACGTTGGATCACTTCAGCTCCGTTACACCGGAGCAGCGGAGCCTCGAACACATCACGGTGAGCTCCATTAAGTTTCCCCTCATCGGCTTTTATTTTCATTTTGAGGAGCTCAGCAACTGTTTCACTTTCAGTTTGTTGTTCGCAGATAATAATCATAATAATCATAAAACATTGTTTACAGAAGGAAACCTTTTCTCGCCTTTGCTGTTGCGAGCAGATGCGCGAGCTGTTCGGGCGGAACGCTGCAGACTGGATGAGAGGATGAGGGGATGAGAGGAGGAGGAGGAGGAGCACGCTCTGATTACGGTTCGGAGGAACGCTGCGAGGTACCAATTGTGAATACATGAGCGCGTGATTGATCCACACTCACCTGCCGCGTGCACTTATACACTCTCTCTGGAATACACGACGGGGTCGCTGCTGGACGTGTGTGCGCGGTGTCTGCGGAGTCCACGTGTGTAACCACGCGTGTAACCACGCGTGTAACCACGCGCACGTGCGTCAAGTAGGTCATTCTTCTGGCTACGCACGAGACAAGGTCACGCTCCGGGGCTGTTTGGTCTCTCTCTCTCGCTCTCTCGCTCTCTCTCTCTTCTAGATATGCTAATAATCTGTCCAGATGTGAGCGTGCGCGTGTAAGCGTGCATGCTTGAGAGGCTGCAATCATGTGCTTTGAGAAACATAATGATCCCTCTGTGTTTACAATATGTCATCGGCTGCTCTCCTCTCACTAGATGATGATAATTAAGTGCATGTGGCTACTTACATGCTGTTGTATCCATTAGTCACTTGTGAGGGGCCCCAGTGCACGATGTAATGAGGGGCCCCTCACAAGTGACTCCTCTGG
>CM042217.1:420565-428065 GCA_023566465.1 Cottus gobio
CTCCGGTTCCCCCCACAGTCCAAAGACTGCCAGTAGGTGTGAATGGTTGTCTCTATGTGAGCTCTGTGATGAACTGAACAGCTGTCCAGGTGAACCCTGCCTTCACCCAATGTCAGCCGGGATCAGCTCCAGCATCCCCGACACTGAATAGGATAAGCGGTTTTGATAGTGGTTAATAATGTTGACTTGTTTCTAATTGTGTACCTCTCTCAGGTAATACTCTAATTGTGTACCTCTCTCAGGTAATACTCTAATTGTGTACCTCTCTCAGGTAATACTCTAATTGTGTACCTCTCTCAGGTAATACTCTAATTGTGTACCTCTCTCAGGTAATACTCTAATTGTGTACCTCTCTCAGGTAACACTCTAATTGTGTACCTCTCTCAGGTAATACTCTAATTGTGTACCTCTCTCGGGTAATACTCTAATTGTGTACCTCTCTCGGGTAATACTCTAATTGTGTACCTCTCTCAGGTAATACTCTAATTGTGTACCTCTCTCAGGTAATACTCTAATTGTGTACCTGTCTCGGGTAATACTCTAATTGTGTACCTCTCTCAGGTAATACTCTAATTGTGTACCTCTCTCAGGTAATACTCTAATTGTGTACCTCTCTCAGGTAATACTCTAATTGTGTACCTCTCTCAGGTAATACTCTAATTGTGTACCTCTCTCAGGTGATCACCAGCATGCGCGGCGCGACAGGAAAGTGTTGGGCGAGGCGGAGACGCACCCCGGGGAGAAGACTCCTGAGCACCAGGATGGATCGTCGTGAGAAAAGCTGCATGTGATCCGCCGTCCGGCAGCGGTTCCTGGAGACGGCCGAGCTTCGCGATGGCTGCACGCGTTCTGCTTCTGCTCCTTGTTTTCCGTGGAGGGGAAAGAAACGGCGCTTCAGTGGCTGTCGGCCTCTCGGAGGAAGATCAGGGTCTGGAAGGGATTTCAAGCAAAAGACAACGAGTTGCACCTCGCCCCGAGTCCGTTGACAGCTTTATCGAGCGTTTCCCCGAGTACGAAAGCCCCTTTCGGAGCGGAGGGGGGGATGTGAGCGCGCTGCCTAATGTGGCTTTGAGACCAAACTCTTTTGACTTTAAGGAGAGTTTAGCCGAGAAAACAGTCACGCTTGAACATCCTGACTCAGCTGCCGAGCCCCTACCAGCCCAACGCGGCGGCCGCGACATAAGCAACGATTCGGCTAACGGAGGCGCCGACGGTGTCATTAAAGCTCGCAGGTCGGGCGAGGAGCTCCGTTTGGAGGCGGCTGTCGGCCGATCTGGGCCTCGAACCCGCCGACGGAGGAGCTGGCTCTGGAACCAGTTCTTTGTGATCGAGGAGTACCGTGGGCCCGAGCCCGTGCTCATCGGACGGGTAAGCTGTCACTGCATTTTGCATGCAGATGAAACGTATTTTGCAGAGCCACAATCATTCATCATTTTCATTTACTCACGCAGTCGCGCACCATTACCCTCCTAAGTGATGATTCGGCTCCGTGTGTCCTTGGACTCTCGCTCGCTCACGGTGTCACTCTGCTTTCTGCATCGCTTCCCTCGCCCGCTCCGTCGATGTGTTATGAGAGATAAATGATGACGCGCCCTCGCACTCAAATAAGAAATGCTCGCCGAGCACATCGGACCAAAAAAAAAGTTCCCTGGCTTCCAAGGTTCGTTTCCTCCGTATGATGGAACGTCAAAAATGCCATTAGCGCCTCTATTCTCTACCAACAGAACTCTTTAAACCTTGTACAGCGTTTCTCTTGATGGCAATAAACTCCTCATTCTGTTTGCTACAACAGCTCAAAGGTTCTGTAACCAACCAGTCATGAATAAAGACATTGATGAAAAGTAGCTCCCATTCGGGATTGCACAATATTCAAAGGATAAAAATAAATTGGCCGGATAATTTCACTGTCCTCTTTAAATCACTGTAATGTAAATATTACTATTCTGTCACTGTCAGATGACTGTGACATGATGATTACCATGTCATCTTTTAAAATGACCTTTATTAATCTTCTTTTGAAGATTTTACTGCACAAGGAGAGGGGGCGACTCCTCTGGTGGTGGTCTCTCTCCTGACCACCAGGGGGCGACTCCTCTGGTTGTATAGAAGTCTATGCTTCATGTGTTAAAGCTGCATTGTCTCTCCTGACCACCAGGGGGTGACTCCTCTGGTTGTATAGAAGTCTATGCTTCATGTGTTAAAGCTGCATTTTCTCTACTGACCACCAGGAGGTGACTCCTCTGGTTGTATAGAAGTCTATGCTTCATGTGTTAAAGCTGCATGTCGCCCCCTGGTGAGGAGAATACTGCAACCTTCGTTCATACTCTGAACATTACATTTCATTTAGCTGACGCTTTTATCCAAAGCGACATACAATAAGTGATTCCACCGTGAGTACAAACAAGAATCAGAACAACAAGAATCAAGAAGGTACAATTTCGTCAATAAAGTTCAACTACAAAGTGCTATCAGTAAGAGCCATTTCAGTGCTACTATAGTGCTACATCCTTTATTCAAGGTATAGTCGGAAAAGATGTGTTTTTAGTTCACGGAGGAAGATGTAGAGACTTTCTGCTGTCCTGATGTCAATGGGGAGCTCATTCCACCATCGAGGAGCCAGGACAGAGAACAGTCGAGACTTTGTTGAGTGTTTAGCTCTCAGTGACGGAGCTACAAGCCGATTGGCAGAAGCCGAGCGGAGCGCACGAGTTGGGGTGTAAGGTTTTACCATGTCCTGGATGTAGACTGGACCAGATCTGTTCGTAGCACGGTACGCCAGTACCAATGTTTTGAAGCGGATGCGGGCGGCCACCGGTAACCAGTGAAGGTCGCGGAGGAGCGGAGTAGTGTGGGTGAATTTCAGGAGGTTAAAGACCAGTCGAGCTGCAGCATTCTGGATGAGCTGCAAAGGTCGGATGGCACCAGCAGGTAGACCCGCCAGGAGGGAGTTACAGTAGTCTAGGCACGAGATGACCAGAGCCTGGACGAGAACCTGTGCCGCCTTCTGGGTGAGAAGTGGACGTATTCTCCTGATGTTGTGCAGCATGAATCTGCAGGAACGAGTTGTTGCGGTAATGTTGGCAGTCAGGGAGAGTTGACTGTCAAGGGTCACACCGAGGTTCCTGGCAGTCGGGGTCGGGGCCAAGACTGAGTTGTTGAAAGTAATCGTCAGGTCGTGAGTGGGGGAGACTTTTCCTGGAAGGAAAAGTAATTCCGTCTTGTCAGGGTTAATCTTCAGGTGGTGTGCGGACATCCATTGTGAAATGTCAGTCAGACAGGCAGAGATTCGTGCTGCTACCCGTGTTTCCGATTGTGGAAACGAGAGGATCAGTTGGGTGTCATCAGCATAGCTATGGTAGGAAAAGCCATGTGAGCGAATGACGGAGCCAAGAGAGTTGGTGTACAGGGAGAAGAGGAGAGGACCGAGGACGGAGCCTTGAGGGACCCCAGTAGTGAGAGGACCCAGGACGGAGTCTTGAGGGACCCCAGTAGTGAGAGGACCCAGGACGGAGCCTTGAGGGACCCCAGTAGTGGCGTAGGACCCAGGACGGAGCCTTGAGGGACCCCAGTAGTGAGAGGACCGAGGGCGGAGCCTTGAGGGACCCCAGTAGTGAGAGGACCGAGGACGGAGCCTTGAGGGACCCCAGTAGTGAGAGGACCCAGGACGGAGTCTTGAGGGACCCCAGTAGTGAGAGGACCCAGGACGGAGCCTTGAGGGACCCCAGTAGTGGCGTAGGACCCAGGACGGAGCCTTGAGGGACCCCAGTAGTGAGAGGACCGAGGGCGGAGCCTTGAGGGACCCCAGTAGTGAGGGGACCCAGGACGGAGCCTTGAGGGACACCAGTAGTGAGAGGACCCAGGGCGAAGCCTTGAAGGACCCCTCCTTCCTGGAGGTTTCTCTCCTTCCTGGAGGTTTCTCTCCTGGAGGTTTCTCTCCTTCCTGGAGGTTTCTCTCCTTCCTGGTGGTTTCTCTCCTTCCTGGAGGTTTGTCTCCGGCCACTCGCCACTAATGCCGCCAGCTAGATAGAGAGAGAGAGCGAGAGAAAGAGAGAGAGAGAGAGTGATAGTGGAGTTCTCTGGTTGCTGAAGTGTGGGATCAGAAAGGAGGGATGTTGGAGGAAGAATGAAACGTATCAGCGTCCGAGTCTCTCATCGCTGTCACGACTATAATCCACAACTTTATCCTCTGATCTTATATATGTTCTCCTATATATAAATGTATATATATATGACATTGCTTAGTGAATTTGTAAAATCGTTGCAGCTGAATCATTATTTTTCTTTAGCGGCTCGTGAGTATCTGAGGTTGTGAGTAAGCCTCGTGGATTATAGGGACGAGTGCAGCGCCTTGAGGCCGAGAGGTCTCTTCTATTTCTGGGTTTACCTTCCAGCTCACTGATACCCTTCTCCATTAAATACAGAGTAGTCTGGGAGGGAGGGAGGGAGGGAGGAGGGATGTGAGCAGATGGCCTTCTGTGTAAAGAGAACTTGATAAAAAAGGAAAGACAGGAGGAGGAAGAGGAAGCGTAACAGGTACCAGGACGTCCAAGCGGGTCGGTTCCACTAAGCAGGCACGTGCACAGATAGACCCCTAGTGGTGCTCAAGCACCTGCCCTTTTGCCCTGAATGAGAAAAGTGCCCCTTCTACTGGAGCCCAATTTTTTCTTCATTCATCAGTATTTAAGAATCAAAATGACTCTCTCTGTCATCAATTCCACACAAATGTGTTTTGATATCTTACGGGGCATTTATTTGAGTTCTTGTGAGAATTTCGCCCCGACATGCTCCGCGGCGCTCACAAGCCCCGCCCCCCTCCTCCACTTAGTGCGCATGCAGTGAGCGCCAGACCAAACGGGTGCAGCACTTCTCCTCTGACCCGCAGCATCAGACAAACAGGTAATGACGGTGTTTGTGCAATCCCCACGTTGTTTGGTGATAAATTAACCACAACATTAGCGCCGCTGAAAACATTACGTCACAACTGGTCCAACGTTTCCTAAAAAAATAAACAAACAAAAAACTTCACAATTTCAAAAATTTCAAAGCCTTGTCCAGCTGTTTACTGATGTTAGTCATGTTTAATGAAGAGAGAGAGGGAGAGATATACAGGCAGGTATCTTCTTTGTGTTGTTGTATAAATGCCGTTTAGACAATTTCGAAAGTATGTTGATCGGTATGTAGTATGTAGCCAATCATCTTTATTCATAAGGAAAATGTAAGCTAGCTGTCTAATCTAGCTAGCTGTCTAGTCAGAAAACAGTAAAACATGTGTACTGTGTTGTCAGCTTTATAGAGATTATGTAAGTCACTCTTGATTATTATGCACAACATTGATTTATCTCATTTAAAAAATTTGCTCAGGGTAGCAGCTCTCTTTTATCTTGGATCAGGCCATCAACTAGTAAAACAAATGAGGGAGAATTTATTTATTTATTATTATTATTTTTAATTTCATAAATAATTTTGGCAATGGGTGCCCTTTTTTTGGTTTGAGCACCTGCCCCCCAAAATGTCTGTGCACGTGCCTGCCACTAAGGGCGAGTAGTGACCCTGAGTGGGCTGTTTGTTTGTTTGTTTGTTTGTTTGTCCCAGCTGCACACGGACATGGACGGAGGAGACGGACGCACCAGGTACGTGCTGGAGGGGGAGGGCGTGGGCTCCGTGTTCGTGATCGACGGCCACACGGGCAACATACACGTCACCAAGTCGCTGGACCGCGAGGAGAAGGACCAGTACCGCCTCGTGGCCACGGCCACGGACCGGCAGACGGGCCGGGCCCTGGAGCCGCCGTCAGAGTTCCTCATCAGGGTGCAGGACATCAACGACAACCCGCCCGTCTTCCTCAACGAGCCCTACGTCGCCGTGGTGCCGGAGATGGCCAACATAGGTAACTGAAAAGCAGAGCATTGCATTGTGGGATTGATTGCCGAAAGTAGTGTGCGTACATGACTTCATGTTAGTCTATAGAGGAACTCCACCAGGTCACATGACTTCATGTTACTGTGTACTGCAGAAGGCGCCATGGAGTACTCAGACCCCACCTGGGAGGGTAGAATGTTTACCGACCCGTAAGGCCACACCCGATTTCCAGCCAGGTCATTACCTAAAATTACCTGTACTCCCCCCATAGGCAGTGAAGGGCGCACTCCCATGACCACGTCACCCTGCACCAGATTTGAGACCACACTTCAATCGTATGTCTCCAGACAAAAGCAAACGTTTGGAAGAAGAGGTCAGCTATATGCTGGAAAATAACATTGCTGAGCCGTGTTCGTCTAGTTGGTCTTCCCCATGTCTACTGGTTAAGAAGCCAGATGGAACCTTTAGACCATGCACTGATCTCCGAAAAGTAAATCAGGTGACTAAGCCAGACTCTTTTCCACTCCCTCGCATGGAGGACTGTGTGGACCAGGTTGGCTCCGCTAAGTTTGTCAGTAAATTTGACCTACTTAAAGGGTACTGGCAAGTTCCCTTAACGGCCAGGGCTAGGGAGATCGCCAGCTTTGTAACGCCAAGTGGGTTGTATTCCTACACAGTTATGCCGTTTGGGTTACGAAATGCACCAGCCACATTCCAGCGCCTAATGAACAAGGTGGTGTCTGGGTTGGTCGGGTGTGCTGTATACTTGGATGATGTGGTGATTTACAGTGACACTTGGGAGGAACATCTAAAACGTGTTAGAGCACTGTTTGACCGTCTTGCTTGGGCGGGTCTGACCATAAATCTGGCCAAGTGCGAATTTGCTAAGGCAACAGTAACCTACCTGGGAAAAGTGGTAGGACAAGGGCAAGTGCGGCCAGTGAGAGCAAAGGTGTTGGCGGTTGATCAGTTTCCTGTTCCTACTACCAAGAAGGAACTTTCTCGTTTCTTGGGTATGGTTGGATACTATCGGGGGTTTTGCAGAGATTTCTCCACAGTAGTTTGCCCACTTACGTCTCTTCTCAGCCCAAAGGTCAAATTTGAATGGTCCCCCACTAGTCAGAAAGCCTTTGAGACTGTCAAGTGGTTGTTGTGTTCGGCTCCTGTCTTAGCAGCCCCCCAGATGGACCAGCCTTTTTCGCTGTATGCGGACGCTAGTAAGGTGGGAGCTGGGGCTGTATTAGTGCAGGACAATGGAAGTGGTGTAGACTGCCCGGTGAGTTACTTTTCCAAGAAGTTCAACTCTCACCAGTTGAACTACTCAATCATTGAAAAAGAGGCACTGGCCCTGATCTGGGCATTGAAACATTTTGAGGTTTACGTGAGTGGTGGGGTAAGACCTTTAGTGGTATATACTGATCACAACCCCCTGACCTTTCTCCACTCCCTCCAGAACCCAAACCAAAGGCTTATGCGCTGGTGTCTTTTCCTTCAGCCATTCCATTTAGATATACGTCATGTAAAAGGAACGGACAATGCAGTGGCGGATGCCATGTCCCGGGCTATAAATGTATGAAGTAACGTGTGTTTTACTCCCTGCAGTGTCTCTTCCGGTCGACTCTGGTTGTCTCTTCTCTTAAC
>CM042217.1:433065-640565 GCA_023566465.1 Cottus gobio
GTGGAATTGTGGGATATACGTGTGTGAAGGAGATAAAAAAGTGGTTCAAGTTACCCTGCAGCGTGTTTTCATTTTATTAGAATTACAAATATAGACACACAACAGACACTCGGCTACAATAATATCATCCGTAGCCGCACAACAGCGTCTGAATGAGGCCGCTGCCAGCGCTACTTCAGGTGGATCAGCAACAGTTTGATTCAAACCGGCGGAACGGCAGTAATTAGTGTCGCGTTCGGTGTGAACGCACATTACTCTACACACCTTGCTGCAAGAGCCGCAAGAGAGCGATGAAAGAGCCGTATGCGGCTCTGGATCACGGGTTGCCGACCCCTGCCCTAGACGTTGAAGTCAGGTAGGACAACAAATCTTTTTCTCCACAAAGCGCGACCAGTTTGTTGTAGCGAAATACTGTTGAGTGGTATCGGTTCTTGGTATCGACAATTGAAAACGAATACGAGTACGAGTATTTTAACGCAGTATCTGTGAGGGTGTGCGGGTCTGGACCCAAGAGCAAACTCGGACTATGGGAGTGAGGTGGGAACACAAAGGGTTTTTTATTGGCAGACCACTGGAACAGGGGGAAAAACACAGGGAATACTCAGCCGCTAGCTCGGGGAGCGGCTCGGGACGTAGCTCGGCGTGACGCTCGTGGCGTAGCTCGGCGTGAGGCTCCTGGCGTAGCTCGGCGTGAGGCTCCTGGCGTAGCTCGGCGTGCGGCTCGTGGCGTAGCTCGACGTGAGGCTCGTGGCGTAGCTCGGCGTGAGGCAAACTCACCCCGCGTTGTAGGCATGCTTATTAATCCTCTGACACTGGCGTCCGGGAGGAGGCCAGCTTTAAACAGCGGCTTGATGAGGGCACGAGCTGCAGCTGCGAGGGTGGCTTGGCTGTTCTGCATCTGCCTGATTAGGGGAGAAAGAGGAAGAGAGGGGGAGACTTCCTGGCTGTGGCCAGAGTTCAAGCGGCACCCCCTGGTGGCGCCTCCAGGATCCTCACAGTACCCCCCCCTCAACGGACGCCTCCTGGCGTCCACAGAACTGCCAGGCAAGGGTGGGTGGAGGGGGAACGGCCGGAGGGCTGAGGCCCCTGGCGGGAACCGGCTCGAGGGGAGGAACCTGGGACACAGGGAAAGGTAACTGGGCAGAGGGGAACAGGCCGGGGGACGGCCACCGTGCGGGGACTCAGGAGGACGGGCCGGAGGACGACCACCGGGCGGGGACTCAGGAGGACGGGCCGGGGGACGGCCACCGGGCGGGGACTCAGGAGGACGGGCCGGGGGACGGCCACCGGGCGGGGACTCAAGAGGACGGGGCTCGGGACGGGACCTGACGGGGCTGGGCTCGGGACGGGGCCCGACGGGGCTGGGCTCGGGACGGGGCCCGACGGGGCTGGGCTCGGGGCGGGGCCCGACGGGGCTGGGCTCGGGACGGGGCCCGACGGGGCTGGGCTCGGGACGGGGCCCGACGGGGCTGGGCTCGGGACGGGGCCCGACGGGGCTGGGCTCGAGACGGGGCCCGACGGGGCTGGGCTCGGGACGGGGCCTAACGGGACCGGGGATTGCCGGGACACCGACCGGACTCTGGGAGCAGGAGTCGAACGGACCGCTGACGGGACTCGAGAGACGTGTGTTGGCCGGACCGCCGACGGGACTCGGGGAACAAGGGTCGGCCGGACCGCCGACGGGACTCGCAGGGTAAGAGCCGGGCCGGACTGCCGGCGGGACTCGAGGAGCTAGTGTCGGTGGAGCCACCCGGACACGGGGAGCGGGAGTCGGCCGGGGCGCCGACAGGACACGGGGAGCGGGAGTCGGCCGGGGCGCCAACAGGACACGGGGAGCGGGAGTCGGCCGGGGGGCCGACAGGACACGGGGAGCGGGAGTCGGCCGGGGGGCCGACAGGACACGGGGAGCGGGAGTCGGCGACAGGACACGGGGAGCGGGAGTCGGCCGGGGAGCCGACAGGACACGGGGAGCGGGAGTCGACCGGGGAGCCGACAGGACAAGGGGAGCGGGAGTCGACCGGGGAGCCAACAGGACACGGGGAGCGGGAGTCGACCGGGGAGCCGACAGGACACGGGGAGCGGGAGTCGGCCGGACCACCGACGAGACTCGAGGGACTGGTGTCGGCCGGACCGCCGACGGGACTCGAGGGACTGGTGTCGGCCGGACCGACGACGGGACTCGGGGAACAGGTGTCGGCCGGACCGACAACGGGACTCGGGGAACAGGTGTCGGCCGGACCGACAACGGGACTCTGGGAACAGGTGTCGGCCGGACCGCCGACGGGACTCGAGGGACAGGTGTCGGCCGGACCGCCGACGGGACTCGAGGGACAGGGGTCGGCCGGACCGCCGACGGAACTCGAGGGACAGGGGTCGGCCGGACCGCCGACGGAACTCGAGGGACAGGTGTCGGCCGGACCGCCGACCGGGCCTGGACTCCCCGTGGCGCGCTCGGGGAAGCTGGGGCCGGGGCGGATGGCGGCGCGGTCCGGGGTTTCGGGACCGGGGCTGACAGCGACGCAGTCCGGGGATCTGGGACCGGGGATGACAGCGGCGCAGTCCGGGGATCTGGGACCGGGGCTGACAGCGGCGCAGTCGCCGGGTCCGGGAGCGGTGCTGGCAGAGCGTAGCGGACCAACCAAGCTGCTGGCGAGGTCCCGGGGGCTGGCGTGGGCTGCTTCCCCGTGGCGGCAGCCCGGGCTGGACGCCTCCTGCGCCGGCGTCGAAGACCCGGGGCTCTGGCCTCTGGGGTCCGTCCCCTAGCCTGCTGGTAGCTGCGCGGCCCACCAAGAGCCAGCTGTGTTCCCATCCACTGGCCCTGGTAGGGGTCATCAAGCAGGAGGTCCTCATCCGAGTCCTCGCCCGGGTCGTAGGTTCCCCAGCCAAGGGTGTGGAGTGTGGCCAGGTACAGCCTGACTGGGCTGGAGTTCCACATGAGGACCGTCGCACCAAGAAAACAAAAAATGGGTTGCAGGCTAGGTCTGGATCGGAGCGGGTTCCTCCGTTGGGGTGTCCGGGTTCGCTGGGTCCAAGTCTCTGGTCGGAGGATTCTGTGAGGGTGTGCGGGTCTGGACCCAAGAGCAAACTCGGACTATGGGAGTGAGGTGGGAACACAAAGGGTTTTTTATTGGCAGACCACTGGAACAGGGGGAAAAACACAGGGAATACTCAGCCGCTAGCTCGGGGAGCGGCTCGGGACGTAGCTCGGCGTGACGCTCGTGGCGTAGCTCGGCGTGAGGCTCCTGGCGTAGCTCGGCGTGAGGCTCCTGCCGTAGCTCGGCGTGAGGCTCGTGGCGTAGCTCGGCGTGCGGCTCGTGGCGTAGCTCGACGTGAGGCTCGGGGCGTAGCTCGGCGTGCGGCTCGTGGCGTAGCTCGGTGTAGCAGTTCCTCGGCGCGGGGCAAACTCACCCCGCGTTGTATGCATGCTTATTAATCCTCCGACACTGGCGTCCGGGAGGAGGCCAGCTTTAAACAGCGGCTTGATGAGGGAACGAGCTGCAGCTGCGAGGGTGGCTTGGCTGTTCTGCGTCTGCCTGATTAGGGGAGAAAGAGGAAGAGAGGGGGAGACTTCCTGGCTGTGGCCAGAGTTCAAGCGGCACCCCCTGGTGGCGCCTCCAGGATCCTCACAGTATCGGCCCGATACCCGATACCGGTATCGGTGCATCCCTAATATATATCCATCCATCCATCCATCCATCTATCTATCTATCTGTTGTTAAAACATAACATCGTGAGAAAATGATGCAGCTGAGGCATCGTCATCATCATCATCGTCATCATCAAAATCATCATCGTCATCATTATTATCATCATCATCATTATTATCATCATCTAAAAGCAACGACAGGTAATTTAACATGTGTTGAGTTTGGCGACCCCTGTGGACAGAAGTGGAACTGTTCCCTTGAGCCAAGAGGAAGCGATTGAAAGAACCTTTTTTAGACCTCTTTTTTTAAGCTGAAGATAATGTGAAGGTTTTGTTCTCTGGTATGAAGTAGGTCAGTAAACACCCCTCTGGTGAATTTAGAAGCTTGTTCAGACATTGCACAGACGTTCATGGTGCCCAGAGGATGAATCACATGACTTCTGGGATCTCTCTGACTTTTCCCTGTGACAGCACCATGATGGTCCTGACAGGTCTGATGGTGCATGCATGTCCCCTCAGGACCGACCCTCATCTAGCGCCACCATCTGGTCGAAGCATACCAAGACTTTGGTTCAAGGTGTTGTGTGTCCTGCTAGTAGAGTGTTGCACGAGTACACACTCAAAGTCATTTAGTTGTCTTATATATAAAACCAGTCCGTGAACGCCCCTCTGGTGGATCTTACGGTCTAAACCTGGAAGGATCCTTCATGTTTGACGCCTCGTCCTGAAGAGGCCTCCCTAACCCGCGGAGACGTTCCACAAGCACATCAACGTTTTTCCTTTGGTCCTAAATTGCAAAATACATTTTCTGCGGCCCTCGAACACATCATTCAGATTCCAGAGGCTGAGATAAAACACACTTACTATATCATATTATAATATAAATTATAATATAAAAGTATAATTAAAAAAAACTTTCAATTATAATTTCTTTAATTAAAAATCATAATTTTCAAAATTTAAAATCATATTTTTCTCATAATTATGACCCCCCCACCACACCGCCCCCCCAACAGCTGCTGGACTATGAGAGCCGCAGCTCGTACACCTTCTCCGTGGAGGTCTCCAACCCGGTGGTGGACGCGCGCTACCTGAGGAAGGGCCCCTTCAAGGACCAGACCATGGTCCGGGTCATGGTCCTCAACGCCGACGAGCCGCCGCGCTTCTCCCGGGCCCGCTACCACCTGGACGTGTCCGAGAACTGCACCCCCGTCTGCTCCGTGGGCCGCGTGGACGCCGTGGACCCGGACACGGGCCAGAGCAGCAACATCAGGTTGGTGGACCGACCGCTCCGCCCCTCGGAGCGCTGCCCCCCACCCTAACCCCACCCTAACCCCACCTCACCCCACCTCAGCCTACCTCACCCCACCCTAACTCCACCCTAACCCCACCTCACCTCACCTCACCCCACCTCACCCCACCCTAACCCCACCTCACCCCACCCTAACCCCACCCTAACCCCACCTCACCCCACCCTAACCCCACCCTAACCCATCCCACCTCACCCCACCCTTGTCCTTATTCTGGCCGGTTCTCTGTCCCAGGTACTCCGTAGACCCCCAGTCGGACCCCGAGGCCCTGTTCCGCATCGCCTCCGACACGGGCCTCATCAGCACGGTGATGGAGCTGGACCGCGAGCAGGAGCAGTGGCACAACATCACCGTCATCGCCACGCAGCGAGGTAACGGCGCTCCGGACTTCACCCGGATCACAAGCCATAAGAAACTCAACAGCAGTTTTCCGTTCTTCGTTTCAGACAATCCGAATCTTGTGTCGAGGGTGGTGGTTGCCATAGAGACGCTGGACCAGAATGACCACGCGCCAGAGTTGGACCGGCAGTACTCGACCTCGGTGTGCGACTCCGGCGCCGCCGGCCAGGTCCGGTTTGGAATGGAATCCAGTATCCATCCATCCATCCATCCATCCATCATCCATCCATCCATCCATCCATCCATCCATCCATCTATCATCTATCCATCCATCCATCATCCATCCATCCATCCATCCATCCATCCATCCATCTGTTGTTAAAACATAACATCGTGAGAAAATGATGCAGCTGATCATCGTCATCATTGTCTTCATCCTCATCATCATCCACATCATTATCGTCGTCATCATCATCATCATCTCATCATCGTCATCATTATCATCATCGTCATCATCATCCACATCATCATCATCATCATCATTGTCTTCATCATCATCGTCATCATCATTGTCTTCATCATCACCATCATCATCATCATTGGCATCATCATCATGATCATCATCATCATCATTATCATCATCATCATTGTCTTCATCATCATGATCATCATTATCATCATCACCATCGTCATCATCATCATCATGATCTTCATCATCATCGTCAACATCATCGTCATCATCATCATTGTCTTCATCATTATCATCATCACCATCGTCATCATTGTTATCGTCATCATCATCATCATGATCATCATCATCGTCGTCAACGTCATCGTCTTCATCATTATCATCATCACCATCGTCATCATTGTTATCGTCATCATCATCATCATGATCATCATCATCATTGTCATCATCATCATCACCATCGTCATCATCATCATCATTATCGTCATGATTATTTAAAAAGTGAAACTGAGAATCAGTGAAGCCGTGATTGGTCTCCTCCTCTTCGATGTATCTTCATCATTAGCTCCTTGATGTGCTCAGGTGGTCCAGGTCCTGCGGGCCATCGACAGGGACCAGGGGGGGCCGGGCACCCCGATCCACTTCAGCATCCCTCCAGAGTCCAGCTCTGCCCTCAACGTGTCCATCAGGGAAACCGGAGGTGAGCAGATTGTCTCTCTCTTATTTGCCGCTCAACCCCCTGTGCGGCGGCCGTACGTTTGATTTCCGCCCTCTCGTCAGCAGCTGGGACAGCCAGCCTGGTGCTCCGCTCGGCCTTGGAGCCCCTCCCCGGCTCCTCCTCGCCCTGGCTCGCCCTCTACGTGCCGGTGGTGCTGCGTGACGGCGCCTCGGGCCTGACCAACACGGGCACGGTCACCGTGACCGTGTGCCCCTGCCTGCGGGGCGGCATGCAGACCGAGGACCGGGGCCGGAGGCGGGGCCGGCAGTGGGAGGGCCGGGCGGTTTGCCTCCCCCTGGCCTCGGCCTCGCCCTCCCTCATCTTCATCCTGGTCACCCTGCTGGCCATGCTGGCCTGCGTCACCAGTCTGCTCGGTAGGAGGAGCCTGTCGGAGGTCATGTGACCTCTCTCTCTCGCTCACTCGCTCTCTTTCTCAGTGGTCATGTCTCTCTCTCTCTCTCTCTCTCTTTCTCAGTGGTCATGTCTCTCTCTCTCTCTCTCTCTCTCTCTCTCTCTACCTCTCTCCCTCAGTGGTCATCTCTCTCTCTTTTCCTCAGTGGTCATCTCTCTCTCTCTCTCTCCCTCAGTGGTGTGTGCTCTCTCGCTCTCTCTCTTTCTCAGTGGTCATGTCTCTCTCTCTCTCTCTCTCTCTTTCTCCCTCAGTGGTCATCTCTCTCTCCCTCTCTCCCTCAGTGGTCATCTCTCTCTCTCTCTTCCCTCAGTGGTCATCTCTCTCTCTCCCTCTCTCCCTCAGTGGTCATCTCTTTCTCTCTCTCTCCCTCAGTGGTCATCTCTCTCTCCCTCTCTCCCTCAGTGGTCATCTCTCTCTCTCTCTCCCTCTCTCCCTCAGTGGTCATCTCTCTCTCTCTCTCCCTCAGTGGTCATCTCTCTCTCCCTCTCTCCCTCAGTGGTCATCTCTCTCTCCCTCTCTCCCTCAGTGGTCATCTCTCTCTCTCTCTCTCCCTCTCTCCCTCAGTGGTCATCTCTCTCTCTCTCTCTCCCTCAGTGGTCATCTCTCTCTCCCTCTCTCCCTCAGTGGTCATCTCTCTCTCTCTCTCCCTCAGTGGTCATCTCTTTCTCTCTCTCTCTCTCAGTGGTCATCTCTCTCTCCCTCTCTCCCTCAGTGGTCATCTCTCTCTCTCTCTCCCTCTCTCCCTCAGTGGTCATCTCTCTCTCTCTCTCTCCCTCAGTGGTCATCTCTCTCTCTCTCTCCCTCAGTGGTCATCTCTCTCTCTCTCTCTCTCTCTCTCCCTCAGTGGTCATCTCTCTCTCTCTCTCCCTCAGTGGTCATCTCTCTCTCTCTCTCTCTCTCTCCCTCAGTGGTGTGTGCTCTCTCGCTCTCTCTGCGCCATCAGAAGCGAGATGCCTTCTCTCCGTCTGAGGATGACGATGTCCGTGAGAACATCATATCCTACGATGACGAGGGGGGGGGGGAGGCAGACACCGCGGCTTTCGACATCTTGGCGCTGCAGAGCATGCACCGAATGCAACGAATGCAGCGAATGCAGCACATGCACAAGAACAGGACCATGTGAGCGCCCCCTCCCCCCCCCCCCCCCCAACACACACACACACACACACACACAAAAAACACCCTTTGCCGAGGTGGCTTGTGGGTAGTGCGTGCTTGACCGTGTGCTTGTCTGACATTTTTCTCTCGGCACAGATGGTACACCCAGCAGAACGTGCCGAGAGCCAGGACGTACAGCTGGAACCACAACTCGGGCCTGGACCCCCATCAGAGGCCGGGCCTGGACCCCCAGCAGAGGCCCGGCTCCGCCCCTCTGTACGGGCGCCGCTGCTACGGCATGCACACGCTACCCGTCCTCAGGGACTACTTTCCCGGTCTGCAGCTCATGCAGATGACCCGCGGGCTCGCCGGAGGTCGGGTCCAGAACCAGAACCAGAGCCCTGAGCCGGACACGAGCAGCGGCCACGCAGCTGAGCCGGCGGAGAGCAAGGTCGCGGGCGGAGAGGTGAGGCATCCGGCAAAGGTTAGACCACGGGTTACTGCTGACACATGAAAAATTACAAAGCAAAGAAACGGCAAAAAGGATTTGAGTTGTGTTATAGTAATAATAATAATAATAATAATAATTCAAACTTATATAGCGCTTCTGGACACTCAAAGACGCTTAGGAAGTGAATAATAAAGTTTCCCAATGAA
The DNA here is from genome assembly GCA_023566465.1 of Cottus gobio. NCBI lineage: Eukaryota > Metazoa > Chordata > Actinopteri > Perciformes > Cottidae > Cottus > Cottus gobio. The sequence continues at coordinate 441,715 of CM042217.1, forward strand.
ATATTCAGTGAGATTCAGATTCAGATGTTGCTGCAGACAGGAAGTGACATCACAAGTCAACTAAATGACGAATGCAGAAATCTGTGAAAGAACCAAATAAATAAATAAGAAGCTGTTCAGGGCATTTTATTGTTGAGATTTAAAATGTAAATATTTTTGTTTGTTGGTATGTTTTCAAAAATGAACTTGAAGTGTACAATATTTAAAATGCTGTATTCTAGTTAAATATTACATTTCTTTTATTTAAAAATTCAAGTCAGGTCAAAAAATCTGGTTGTTTGAAATCAGACACCAAAATGTATTCTTATTTCAGGTCCTTGTATTGATTATATCTGAAAGCAGTTTGCCAATATTTAAGAAATGTTTGTTGTTATTATGATAACAATGTTATTATTATGATACTAATGTTGTTATTATGATACTAATGTTGTTATTAGGATAACAATGTTGTTATTAGGATAACAATGTTATTATTATGATAACAATGTTATTATTATGATACTACTGTTGTTATTATGATACTAATGTCTAATGTTGTTATTATGATACTAATGTTGTTATTATGATAACAATGTTATTATTATGATAACAATGTTATTATTATGATACTAATGTTGTTATTATGATACTAAAGTTGTTATTATGATAACAATGTTATTATTATGATACTAATGTTGTTATTATGATAACAATGTTATTATTATGATAACAATGTTATTATTATGATACTAATGTTGTTATTATGATAACAATGTTGTTATTATGATAACAATGTTATTATTATGATACTAATGTTGTTATTATGATACTAAAGTTGTTATTATGATAACAATGTTATTATTATGATACTAATGTTGTTATTATGATAACAATGTTATTATTATGATACAAATGTTGTTATTATGATACTAATGTTATTATTATGATAACAATGTTGTTATTGTGATAATAATGTTGTTATTATGTTAATAATGTTGTTATTATGATAGTAAAGTTGTTATTATGATAACAATGTTATTATTATGATACTAATGTTGTTATTATGATACTAATGTTGTTATTATGATACTAATGTTATTATTATGATAACAATGTTGTTATTATGATACTAATGTTGTTATTATGATAATAATGTTGTTATTGTGATAATAATGTTGTTATTATGTTAATAATGTTGTTATTATGATAACAATGTTATTATTATGATACTAATGGTGTTATTATGATAACAATGTTGTTATTATGATACTAATGGTGTTATTATGATAACAATGTTATTATTATGATACTAATGTTGTTATTATGATAGTAATGTTGTTATTATGATAACAATTTATTATTATGATACTAATGCTCAGTGGTTAGCAAGTCCGTCTTTCAATCAGAGGGTCGGTCGTTCGATCCCGGGCTCCACTAGTCCATGCTGTTGTGTCCTTGAGCAAGACACTTAACCCTCACTGCTCACCGTTGCTGTGTCTACTGTATAGCATGTAAGACGCTTTGGATAAAAGCCTCAGAGAAATGAAATGTAATGTAATTAAGGATGCAACGATACCATTTTTTACAAACCGATACGAGTACGAGTATTTTTATTTGTGTACTTGCCGATACCGAGTACCGATACTTCTTAGATTTGGTCTCCATGAAAGTGCAATTAATTTGGAGGCAGATTTTATTTTATCCTCTGCAGATTATGTCAAGCCTATAGTACAAAATTAACAGAAGGCTATCCCAAGCTTTAAACTTCTTGTGGAAGTCCCTCTAATGTCGGACCATAAAACGCCCCGTGTCCGGGTTCATAATGTAAGCGATAATATTAGGGATCGAGCAATTATATAGGAAGCTGTGTTCCAAGTTATGTTTCCAGTGCTTTTATTGTGGAGGGAGAAACGGAAAGGAAAAGAGGAGTGGAATTGTGGGATATACGTGTGTGAAGGAGATAAACAAGTGGTTCAAGTTACCCTGCAGCGTGTTTTCATTTTATTAGAATTACAAATATAGACACACAACAGACACTCGGCTACAATAATATCATCCGTAGCCGCACAACAGCGTCTGAATGAGGCCGCTGCCAGCGCTACTTCTGGTGGATCAGCAACAGTTTGATTCAAACCGGCAGGACGGCAGTCATTTGTGTCACGTTGGATGTGAACGCAGCATAACTCTACACACCTTGCTGCAAGAGCCGCAAGAGAGCGACGAAAGAGCCGTATGCGGCTCTGGATCACGGGTTGCCGACCCCTGCCCTAGACGTTGAAGTCAGGTAGGACAACAAATCTTTTTCTCCACAAAGCGCGACCAGTTTGTTGTAGCGAAATACTGTTGAGTGGTATCGGTTCTTGGTATCGACAATTGAAACCGATACGAGTACGAGTATTTTAACGCAGTATCGGCCCGATACCCGATACCGGTATCGGTATCGGTGCATCCCTAAATGTAATCATTCAATTTCATGAATAGTCATTTTTTCAGCTGCATAAAGTGTTTCACTCAACATGGCGTCTTTCTTCCTCCAGACTTTAACCCTGTGTGAAACGTCTAATATCGCCCTCCTAATCTTCCTCCTCCTCCTAATCTTCCTCCTCCAAATCCTCCTCATTCTCCTCTCTTTCAGATGAACCCATCAGTCGACGCCGCTGTCTCTCCGACCAGCTGCGACCGGATCCGGTCTTCCTGCCGGAGTCCCTGCAGCTCCTCGTCGAACCAGCAGGGGGTCCGTCCGGGCTCGTCTCAGACCAGTGCCGCCGGCTGCACGTTAGTCGACACCGATTCCTCCATTCCCTCCGTTTCAGAGAGAAATTTCTCAACCGGCGGTGAGGTCCAGACCGCGGACCCTCCTACCTCCCTGAAGGCGGACTCGTTCAGCATCGTGGGCTCGCTGAACCCAAGCGGCGGCGGGGCGAGCGGCGGCGGGGCGTCCCCAGCGGTAGGGCAGCTATTGAGCATGTGCGGCCTCCAGAGACAGGACCTGACCCCTCTCTTTGGCGAACACAGAGACGGATGGGCGGCGTGTGGGGCGGAGCTAACCGCGAGGGCGGAGCCCGCCAACGTGCAGCCCCTCCGCATGGAAGACCTGCTGAACATCCGGCTGGACCAGGCGACCTTTGACCTCTCGCAGCCGCCCTACGACTCGCTGCAGACTTACGAGTTCGAGGGCCGCGACTCGAGGGCCGAGTCGCTGAGCTCGCTGGAGAGTGATGGGGGGGCGGCGGGGGGGATGGAGGAGCTGAACCAGAAGTTCTAGAGGCTGGTGGAGATCATCCGGGAGAGGGAGAGGGGGGGCGAGGGGGAGGGGGAGGGGAGAGAGACTCATAAACCAAAGGACAACAACCAGCAGAGATGGGATTTCTAGGCCCCGCCCCCGTGGAAACCAACCCGTGCACAGAGTATAGTTTTCACCTTCCACTGTGTTTATGAACTGCATGTGGAATCTGTCACTTTTCACACAGCTCTTGTATTAATAATAATAATAATAATAATAATAATAATGCACTTGGGCTTTTCAAAGCTATGAAAGATTAACTTTTATTTTTTTTAAATATTGATTTGGAAGCCCTGAAAGCTGCATCGTTAGAAAAAAGAAAAAAAGACCTCATCAAATATTAACCAGAATTGTGAGGATTAATATTGATATTAATAGGGGCACGCTCACCAGGAATCCTTTTGAATTTGTGTGTTTTTACGGTACATTGCTGTCAGCCGGTGGGTGTACGTTCATATCCTGTAATCCGGCTCACGATGCAGACAGACAAACAGTTTTCCACATAATTTCCCCCACGTCAGATTTATTAATGCATAATTGGCTCGTCCAGAATATCTCCAAAGGCTCGTCTTCCTCGTTTTAAAATATACAAAAGACGAAGCAGCGAGTGTTCCTGTGATGAGGCGGCGGCGTAATATTATTCATTTGACTCATTTGAATATTGCTATTTCAAAACTCATTTAATATTCAGAGAGGTATCAGGACGAGTGATTCCAACGATGACTTTAATCTCAATAATGTGATAAAAATGTCCTGACAGTCGGAGAGAAAAGAGGCTCAAGAAGCTGCTTCAAGGTCAAGAAGCTGCTTCAAGGTCAGCTGACAGGAAGTCTTTCACAAGAAACATGACAAAAACATAGAAAAGAACAACTGAACTCCCAGCCGAGAGGGAGAGAGTTTCTTCTTCTTCTTCTTCTTCTTCTTCTTCTTCTTCTTCTTCTTCTTCTTCTTCTTCTTCTTCTTCTTCTTCTTCTTCTTCTTCTTCTTCTTCTTCTCCTTCTTCTGTAACGTCTGCCGTCTGTCCGGAGAGGACTCACATACTGGCACCATAGGGCCACCTAGTGGCCAACACAAGCACTACATGGACGAGAGCAGCTGGACATATTGGTGATAGTATAATAACCAGATGATATAATATTAGACAATAACTAAGAGCATTTTGGAACATCTGGACTTTAATAGTTTGTATGTGTCTCAGCAAGATGTCTGTTCAAAACATAATCCCACATTTATGAGAGAATAGTCAAAATATTTTGAGAAAAAAAACAGTTTAATAATAGGAGAATAAAGTCCTAATATTTTAAGAAAAATAATCTAACAGAGAGAGCGCGAGAGAGAGAGACAATCAACACAAAAAATATCAACACAACAACAAATCAACACAACAAACATAAACCAACATCAACACAACCTCCAGAGATCTGCAGTCGATCATCAACTCAGACTTTGCTTGTTTTATTTTTAAGGCGGTTTGTGAAGAGAGAATATGAATGTTTATAATCTCTCCTCAAGAAAAAAATTAATCATATTAAATTATTTAAATGAGAAATTTATGATATATTACAATTTTAAAATGATTTTGATAAATTGCAACAGAAGTCCACCTGGAGCAGCTTAATAACCTTTAGTGTATATATATATATATATATTTATATATATATATATATATATATATATATATAGTTCTACATCTGCGTCACAGGCTCATCGTCTGAGAACGACATGTTGTAAACGCCGTCATTTGCGGCGCCATTTTCCTCTGTTTTCACCCGCGTCTCCTCCTCGCCATCACTCTTCTGGTTCGTTTTCCTGGGAGAAAAAACAACAATTCCATTGACACAAAATAAAAATAAAAAGATGAATATGGAACACGTAAATCATCTGCTTACCGATTCTTTTGCACCAGAGAGGACACGAGCAGGACGACGATGCCGGCGCCCACGGCGCCCATGACCACCCCGAACGCGATGAGCCACGGAGGCGTATCTGGGAGGACCGGGGCCGCCAGGGTGGGGGGGATGCCGAGGAACTCCAGGGTCTTATCGGTCAGCAGGAAGGCGCTGTTGATGCGCTTCCTGGACTTTCTAATTGAAAACAAAACTCGGGGGTTAGAGGCCAGGACGCATCCAGGCAGTCTAAACTAATCTAAGCTTCAATTAAACCAAAAACACACGTGCTATAGTTTAGCTAACAGTCATATTCAGGAGTTTACAGCTACTATTTACATGTTGTATTACTTAGCAGGGACGATGCACACCAATCAGTGCGCCAGAGTTAGCCAAAGAGGCTAATTTTCATCTGGTCTGGAATGAGTTTATATGGCTAATATTAGCTCATGTTAGCCAAATAAAATATAAAAATATACACATTCTTCTTTATGAAAAGTGAAAAGTTATATTCACACCACTTCAACACACGTTAGCTAAGCTAACTATAATACTAACTATAAAAAGTTTACAGCCTCACTCGCTTTATGGTCGCTAACAATAGCTCAAATTAAATGTGTAGCTGACACCCTGAACTTTATCTGCAGACAGACAGTTTTATTGTTATTATCTGGAACCAGGTCAGTGATTTGTCATGTTGGTACTATTTATGGGGTCCATAAAAAAAAAGTATTGTATAATCAATAAAGATTTTGCAGCCTCAGTGCACAGTAATACAGTTACAGCAATGATGTCACTGTAGCGCCAAACAGGATGACACTACATCAAACCCAAAGAAACTAATAGTTGAATGTGACCTCTGACCTCTGAAAGAGCGACCAGGGAAGAAAAGAGAGCATCCATGTCATGTGACAATTACCTCACCGCCTCCTCCACGAGGCGCTTCTCCACGAGCCGCGAGGCGTCGAGCGGCGACGTCACCACGAACCAGAAGGACACTCGGGGAGTCTCGTTACACACGACGACGTTGGACACGCTGGTGAAGTTCCACGAGACGATAAAGAGCATAAACAACACGTAAAGAGCATAAACAACACGGTAGAGCATAAACAACACGTAGAGAGCATAAACAACAAGTTAGAGCATAAACAACACGTAAAGAGCATAAACAACACGTAGAGAGCATAAACAATACGTAAAGAGCATAAACAACACGTTAGAGCATAAACAACACGTAGAGAGCATAAACAACACGGTAGAGCATAAACAACACGTAGAGAGCATAAACAACACGTTAGAGCATAAACAACACGTAAAGAGCATAAACAACACGTTAGAGCATAAACAACACGTAAAGAGCATAAACAACACGTAGAGAGCATAAACAATACGTAAAGAGCATAAACAACACGTTAGAGCATAAACAACACGTAGAGAGCATAAACAACACGTAAAGAGCATGAACAACACGTAAAGAGCATTAACAACACATGAAGAGCATAAACAACACATAAAGAGCATTAACAACACATAAAGAGCATAAACAAAACGTAGAGAGCATAAACAACACATAAAGAGCATAAACAACACGTAGAGAGCATAAACAACACGTAAAGAGCATAAACAACACGTAAAGAGCATAAACAACACGTAAAGAGCATAAACAACACGTAGAGAGCATAAACAATACGTAAAGAGCATAAACAACACGTAAAGAGCATAAACAACACGTAGAGAGCATAAACAACACGTAAAGAGCATGAACAACACGTAAAGAGCATTAACAACACATGAAGAGCATAAACAACACATAAAGAGCATTAACAACACGTTAAGAGCATAAACAACACGTAGAGAGCATAAACAACACATAAAGAGCATAAACAACACATAAAGAGCATAAACAACACATAAAGAGCATAAACAACACGTTAGAGCATAAACAACACGTTAGAGCATAAACAACACGTAGAGAGCATAAACAACACGTAAAGAGCATAAACAACACGTAAAGAGCATAAACAACACGTAGAGAGCATAAACAATACGTAAAGAGCATAAACAACACATAAAGAGCATAAACAACACGTAGAGAGCATAAACAACACATAAAGAGCATGAACAACACGTAAAGAGCATTAACAACACATGAAGAGCATAAACAACACATAAAGAGCATTAACAACACGTTAAGAGCATAAACAACACGTAGAGAGCATAAACAACACATAAAGAGCATAAACAACACGTAGAGAGCATAAACAACACGTAGAGAGCATAAACAACACGTAGAGAGCATAAACAACATGTAAAGAGCATAAACAACACGTAGAGAGCATAAACAACACATAAAGAGCATAAACAACACGTAAAGAGCATAAACAACACGTAGAGAGCATAAACAATACGTAAAGAGCATAAACAACACGTTAGAGCATAAACAACACGTAGAGAGCATAAACAACACGTAAAGAGCATAAACAACACATGAAGAGCATAAACAACACATAAAGAGCATAAACAACACATGAAGAGCATAAACAACACATAAAGAGCATTAACAACACGTTAAGAGCATAAACAACACGTAGAGAGCATAAACAACACATAAAGAGCATAAACAACACGTAGAGAGCATAAACAACACGTTAGAGCATAAACAACACGTAGAGAGCATAAACAACACGTAAAGAGTATAAACAACACGTAAAGAGCATAAACAACACGTAGAGAGCATAAACAATACGTAAAGAGCATAAACAACACGTAGAGAGCATAAACAACACGTAGAGAGCATAAACAACACGTAGAGAGCATAAACAACACGTAAAGAGCATGAACAACACGTAAAGAGCATTAACAACACATGAAGAGCATAAACAACACATAAAGAGCATTAACAACACGTTAAGAGCATAAACAACACGTAGAGAGCATAAACAACACATAAAGAGCATAAACAACACATAAAGAGCATAAACAACACGTTAGAGCATAAACAACACGTTAGAGCATAAACAACACGTAGAGAGCATAAACAACACGTAAAGAGCATAAACAACACGTAAAGAGCATAAACAACACGTAGAGAGCATAAACAATACGTAAAGAGCATAAACAACACGTAAAGAGCATAAACAACACGTAGAGAGCATAAACAACACGTAAAGAGCATAAACAACACGTAAAGAGCATAAACAACACGTAAAGAGCATAAACAACACGTAGAGAGCATAAACAACACATAAAGAGCATGAACAACACGTAAAGAGCATTAACAACACATGAAGAGCATAAACAACACATAAAGAGCATTAACAACACGTTAAGAGCATAAACAACACGTAGAGAGCATAAACAACACATAAAGAGCATAAACAACACGTAGAGAGCATAAACAACACGTAGAGAGCATAAACAACACGTAGAGAGCATAAACAACACGTAGAGAGCATGAACAACACGTAAAGAGCATTAACAACACATGAAGAGCATAAACAACACATAAAGAGCATTAACAACACGTTAAGAGCATAAACAACACATAAAGAGCATAAACAACACATAAAGAGCATAAACAACACATAAAGAGCATAAACAACACGTTAGAGCATAAACAACACGTAGAGAGCATAAACAACACGTAAAGAGCATAAACAACACGTAAAGAGCATAAACAACACGTAGAGAGCATAAACAATACGTAAAGAGCATAAACAACACGTAAAGAGCATAATCAACACGTAGAGAGCATAAACAACACGTAAAGAGCATAAACAACATGTAAAGAGCATAAACAACACGTAGAGAGCATAAACAACACATAAAGAGCATAAACAACACGTAAAGAGCATAAACAACACGTAGAGAGCATAAACAATACGTAAAGAGCATAAACAACACGTTAGAGCATAAACAACACGTAGAGAGCATAAACAACACGTAAAGAGCATGAACAACACGTAAAGAGCATTAACAACACATGAAGAGCATAAACAACACATAAAGAGCATTAACAACACGTTAAGAGCATAAACAACACGTAGAGAGCATAAACAACACATAAAGAGCATAAACAACACGTAGAGAGCATAAACAACACGTTAGAGCATAAACAACACGTAGAGAGCATAAACAACACGTAAAGAGCATAAACAACACGTAAAGAGCATAAACAACACGTAGAGAGCATAAACAATACGTAAAGAGCATAAACAACACGTAGAGAGCATAAACAACACGTAGAGAGCATAAACAACACGTAGAGAGCATAAACAACACGTAAAGAGCATGAACAACACGTAAAGAGCATTAACAACACATGAAGAGCATAAACAACACATAAAGAGCATTAACAACACGTTAAGAGCATAAACAACACGTAGAGAGCATAAACAACACATAAAGAGCATAAACAACACATAAAGAGCATAAACAACACGTTAGAGCATAAACAACACGTTAGAGCATAAACAACACGTAGAGAGCATAAACAACACGTAAAGAGCATAAACAACACGTAAAGAGCATAAACAACACGTAGAGAGCATAAACAATACGTAAAGAGCATAAACAACACGTAAAGAGCATAAACAACACGTAGAGAGCATAAACAACACGTAGAGAGCATAAACAACACGTAAAGAGCATAAACAACACGTAAAGAGCATAAACAACACGTAAAGAGCATAAACAACACGTAGAGAGCATAAACAACACATAAAGAGCATGAACAACACGTAAAGAGCATTAACAACACATGAAGAGCATAAACAACACATAAAGAGCATTAACAACACGTTAAGAGCATAAACAACACGTAGAGAGCATAAACAACACATAAAGAGCATAAACAACACGTAGAGAGCATAAACAACACGTAGAGAGCATAAACAACACGTAGAGAGCATAAACAACACGTAGAGAGCATAAACAACACGTAAAGAGCATAAACAACACGTAGAGAGCATAAACAACACATAAAGAGCATTAACAACACGTTAAGAGCATAAACAACACGTAGAGAGCATAAACAACACATAAAGAGCATAAACAACACGTAGAGAGCATAAACAACACGTAAAGAGCATAAACAACACGTAGAGAGCATAAACAACACATAAAGAGCATTAACAACACGCCCATAAACCATGAGTCACTGACTCCATTACGGTCATGTGACATCTTTATTGTTTTATTTGCAGAAATAAAAATGTAATCGTTTTCTTACTTGTATTCTTGGCCGTTGGAGAGCGTCCTCATGGCGAAGGCCAGAGTGGCTCGAAAGAGGAACATTTCATTGTCATTCCAAACATACTGCAACAAACAACAACAACAGCAGATCACATGCTTTTCTTTTCTTCAGGAAAACACTATTAAGGTTAATTGATGACCAGATTGGACCTTTGTCCTCATAGACACACACACTCACTCACTCTCACACACACACACACACACACACACACACACACACACACACACACACACACACACACACACACACACATTCACACACATACACAAGCACACACACACTCAGTGAGTTATGCACATATTCAGCATGTTTCTATTTATTGGAGCATCCGGCTGCTTGAATGATCAGCTGATGATGAATAATATAGTATTATCACAGCATTAGGACGTTAAACACAGCAGTGAACGTCAGCTCATTCCTGACAGGAATGTTGATGACAGGAATGTTGATGACAGGAAGGTTGAAAGCATGAATGTTGAAGGTGTGAATGCTGAAGTTGTGAATATTGATGACGTGAATGCTGAAGTTGTGAATGTTGACAGCGTGAATGCTGAAGTTGTGAATGTTGATGACGTGAATGCTGAAGTTGTGAATATTGATGACGTGAATGCTGAAGTTGTGAATATTGATGACGTGAATGCTGAAGTTGTGAATGTTGACAGCGTGAATGCTGAAGTTGTGAATGTTGATGACGTGAATGCTGAAGTTGTGAATATTGATGACGTGAATGCTGAAGTTGTGAATATTGATGACGTGAATGCTGAAGTTGTGAATGTTGACAGCGTGAATGCTGAAGTTGTGAATGTTGATGACGTGAATGCTGAAGTTGTGAATATTGATGACGTGAATGCTGAAGTTGTGAATATTGATGACGTGAATGCTGAAGTTGTGAATGTTGACAGCGTGAATGCTGAAGTTGTGAATGTTGATGACGTGAATGCTGAAGTTGTGAATATTGATGACGTGAATGCTGAAGTTGTGAATGTTGACAGCGTGAATGCTGAAGTTGTGAATGTTGATGACGTGAATGCTGAAGTTGTGAATATTGATGACGTGAATGCTGAAGTTGTGAATGTTGATGACGTGAATGCTGAAGTTGTGAATATTGATGACGTGAATGCTGAAGTTGTGAATATTGATGACGTGAATGCTGAAGTCGTGAATGTTGACAGCGTGAATGCTGAAGTTGTGAATGTTGACAGCGTGAATGTTGACAGCGTGAATGTTGACAGCGTGAATGTTGACAGCGTGAATGTTGACAGCGTGAATGTTGACAGCGTGAATGCTGAAGTTATGAATGTTGACAGCGTGAATGTTGACAGCGTGAATGCTGAAGTTGTGAATGTTGACAGCGTGAATGTTGACAGCGTGAATGTTGACAGCGTGAATGCTGAAGTTATGAATGTTGACGCCGTGAATGTTGACGCCGTGAATGCTGAAGTTGTGAATGTTGTGGGCATGCATGTGACGGCATGCATGTTGACAGCGTGAATGTTAACGGCGTGCATGTTGACGCCGTGCATGTTAACGGCGTGCATGTTAACGGCGTGCATGTTAATGCCGTGCATGTTGACGGCGTGCATGTTGACGGCGTGCATGTTAACGGCGTGCATGTTAACGGCGTGCATGTTAACGGCGTGCATGTTAATGCCGTGCATGTTGACGGCGTGCATGTTGACGGCGTGCATGTTAACGGCGTGCATGTTAACGGCGTGCATGTTGACGGCGTACGTACAGCCTGATCTCCCAGAGCGGACCTGATGCTGAGTCGGACCTTGTAGCCGTCTGCGGCGCCTGTGGAGACATGTAAACTCACCGTGAGGAGCGTCAACGTGAGGCCTGCAGCCGACCCACTGGCTTCAGATTACTGTGAACACACCTGAGCTTGCAACAACTCCTATGTTGTTGTTGTTGTTTTGCTGACAGTGTCCTGGCGGAACAACAACGTGAACAGTACATACCTGGCGTGCAGAGCTGCTGAGCCAAAGCAGCCGACAGAGCGAGCAGCAGGAGCACCGTCTGCAACATCTCTCCAGAGAGGAAAGAGGGCTGGACTGAAACTCTGAGATTTCAGCAGGTCAGCGGAGGAGCGTCATTGGAGGAGAGGGTTAGGGTTAATGGTTAAGCCGGGAGGCCCCTCCCCCTCCCCCCTCATGAACCAGCTGCACAGCATGGAAACTCTAAAGGGCTCCAGTGAAGGTGCTCTTTGTTCAAGCCTCCACAAGGCCAGATAGCTGGAGAGAGAGAAGGAGGGGGAGAGGGAGCGGGAAAGGGAGAGGGAGAGGGACAGAGAGAGGGAGAGCGAGAGGGGGAAAGAGGGAGAGAGAGAGGGAGAGAGAGAGGGAGAGAGAGAGAGAGGGAGAGAGAGAGGGGGAGAGAAGGAGAGAGAGAGAGAGAGAGAGAGAGAGAGAGAAAGAGAGGAGAGAGAGAGAGAGGGAGAGAGAGTTTCATTTAGTTTGTGTGAATGTAATATTTCCCTTTACTTGAAATGAAAACTTGTTTCAAATACAGAATCAAAGGCGCTCTGACCTTCTGTCTGAGATAAGAGACATTCCTGAGGAGGCGTGTTCTCATCCACACATCTCGTTCTATTCATCTTCATAACTCGACTTCTTTCATTCTAGAGGAAATACAACATTTATTGTACTTCTTTGTTTGTTTACGTCTGTAGATTTCTCTTAAACTCACCAGAACCATTACATTACATAACGCCTCATTGGCATATGTAAACACAACATTTCATAAAACCTGTAATAGAATAAATGCTGGTCCTAGTATCGGTGATGAAGTGGAGTTCGTGGTGATATCTTTACTCTCGTGGGGCCCTGGAACAGGAAGTCTCTTCTTCAGTTAATTGATGATCCATTCTGTCCTGCCAGCTGTTAATTGTTCAACCGTTAAACTGACTTCATAAGAACCGGAGCTGGCTGACTCGAGTCTCTCGTGACCGCCGACATTTAAAACCCTCGTTAACCGCTCCAGCCCGAGCACTCGGCACGATAAGCATCTTCTGCTCCCATAAAGGGTCAAATGGGTTATTCATAAAACAACAAAATAAAAAAGCCCATGAGGAAACAATGTGAAAACAACCTATTGTTATATATATATATATTTGTAAAAGTCTTATGAAGATGAACTCAACAAACGGAGCAAAACACGAGTAACTTTATAATATTTGTCATAATTTGCAGCAGACTTTTACTCATTGATGTTGTTATGGACTTACAGGTCAGCTGACCAGTAAGAGGCTTATTTCCATTTCTTCCTTTTCCAGTAGAACCTCAGACTGCACTTCCTCCCCTGACCAGATGGTGGCAGCAGAGACGTTGGATTGAAGAGAGCTTGACTGAATGCAGGCTTTTAATACCCTAATAATAAAAGACTAATAATAATAATCGCGCCTAGACTACTGTAACTCCCTCCTGGTGGGTCTACCTGCTGGTGCCATCCGACCTTTGCAGCTCATCCAGAATGCAGCAGCTCGACTGGTCTTTAACCTGAAATTCACCCACACTACTCCGCTCCTCCGCGACCTTCACTGGTTACGGGTGGCCGCCCGCATCTGCTTCAAAACATTAGTACTGGCGTACCGTGCTACGAACAGATCTGGTCCAGTCTACATCCAGGACATGGTAAAACCTTACACCCCAACTCGTGCGCTCCGCTCGGCTTCTGCCAATCGCCTTGTAGCTCCGTCACTGAGAGCTAAACACTCCACAAAGTCTCCACTGTTCTCTGTCCTGGCTCCTCGATGGTGGAATGAGCTCCCCATTGACATCAGAACAGCAGAAAGTCTCTACATCTTCCATCACAAACTAAAAACATATCTTTTCCGACTATACCTTGAATAAAGGATGTAGCACTATAGTAGCACTGAAATGGCTCTTACTGATAGCACTTTGTAGTTGAACTTTATTGATGAAATTGTACCTTCTTGATTCTTGTTGTTCTGATTCTTGTTTGTAACCGTAGAATGCACTTATTGTAAGTCGCTTTGGATAAAAGCGTCAGCTAAATTAAATGTAATGTAATGTAATGTAATAACTAACTGTGAGTCCAGTGTTGGCGTGACTGGTTTCATTCACGAGACTTACTTATATTCTAACGTTATTAAGTACAATAACCGAAAGACAATTCGAAGAAACTTGTAATTACTTTTATCTGACAGCTGTACGGTTCCTTTTCAGATTAAATAATAATAATAATAATAGAGTGACTTTCTCTGTGGATCAGTGGAATAATAATAATTTCATGAAATCATTCAAACAAATCAGTTTGAATTTCATCAAACACTAAAACATTTATTTATGGAATTTCTTAATTTATGGAAACGTTCTCATAATAATGACGTAGTACCTCATAATTATGACTTTGTGTCTCAGGATATGTATATTATGACTTATCTTAGCCAAGTCATAATTATGAGAAGGTTTCTGGTTCTAATGACTTCCGGGATCTTTATTATTCGTCATCACGTGGTCAGCAGTGGGCTCGAAGCCCAGGCTCAGACCCAGAAGCTGCTCCTGAGGAGAAGAGCCTCTTCATCGTGGACCGAGAGGACGAAGCGGTGGTCTTCCTCCTGCGCTCTGGCGCCCCCGCGGGCTCAGCTCGGTACTGCTACAACCGGCCATAACGGGTGGAGCTCAGCAGTCCGATCCGCAGCCGGAGCTCTCTCCCCGGGAGCCGACACCTCGCGCTGCTGCCAACCGCCAACAGGAGCGGGTGTCCGGTGCCCGGTGACCGGAATGTGTCGGTCTGTGCGCTCCTAGTTTCCCCTCTCCAGAGGCGGTGCCCTCCATGCGCCAGCCCCCCTCCTCCACCATGGAGCCAGAATCCGGTGCGGCGGCGCCCTCGGGGAGCTTCATCTCCCTGAGCGAGCAGGAGCGGCGGTACTACGCGGGTCTGCACAGCCGGTGCCAGGCCGACGCCTCCGGGACGCTGTCGGCCGGCAAAGTGGCGGAGCTGCTCCAGGCGGCCCAGCTGCCGCAGGAGGCGCTGCTCAGGGTGAGGGTCCCGGTGTGGAGGCGCTGCGGCACCGGTCTGCAGGGGCCGGTCTGCATGGGCTTCTACTAGTTTGAGTAGTGAGAATACATATTACATGTTAATCGTAGTGAACAATCTGCATTCCAACCAAATGCTTTTTCATTTCAGTTTCATTTCATAATAATTTGGCAGCATGTTTAGTACCAAGTTTGTGGAGTTGTCGAAAAAGAAAACCAAAACTTTATTAATACTCTCTGTTTAAACAGGGTTCACTTTGAGGTTTGGCTCACTTTTTAAGGCGATCAGTCATGTTCTAGAGACTTCTATACAACCAGAGAAGTTGCCCCCTGGTGGTCAGGAGAGATTATGGAGCTTTAACACTTGAAGCATAGACTTCTATACAACCAGAGGAGTCGCCCCCTGGTGGACACTAGAGATAATGGAGCTTTACATTACATTACATTACATTTCATTTAGCTGACGCTTTTATCCAAAGCGACTTACATGATATACAGTAGACCGTAGACACAGCAACGGTGAGCAATGAGGGTTAAGTGTCTTGCTCAAGGACACAACGACACGGACTGGCTGAGCCGGGGTTTGAACCACCGACCTTCTGATTGAAAGACTGACTTGCTAACCACTGAGCCACAGTCGCCCCACTTTAACACATGAAGCATAGACTTCTATACAGCCAAAGTTGTCAGACGTTAATGCTAAACTTCTCGTGAGTCCGCGCCTTGCCGCATATCTTTTTAGTTTGAATACAGAGGTCAGTCTGCAACGGTACATACATGACTGTCCGGCTTCGTGGATTTGAGTGGAAATGTTCCTTCTGCTCTCTACGGTTGACAGAAGAGATCTTAGTCGACTCACAGGTTGCAGCCCGAATAACATTTTGATTGCACCACCACCATCACCACCACCACCACCACCATCACCACCACCACCACCATCACCACCACCACCATCACCACCACCATCATCATCACCACCACCATCACCACCACCATCACCACCACCACCACCACCACCACCATCACCACCACCACCACCATCACCACCACCACCACCATCACCACCACTACCATCATCACCACAATCACCATCATCACCACCATCATCATCACCACCACCATCATCACCACCACCATCACCACCACCACCACCACCACCATCACCACCACCACCACCATCACCACCACCATCATCACCACCACCATCAGTCCCACCACCATCATCACCACCACCACCATCACCACCACCACCATCACCAGCACTACCATCATCACCACAATCACCATCATCACCACCATCATCATCACCACCACCACCATCACCACCACCACCACCATCACCACCACCACCATCACCACCACCACCACCACCACCACCATCATCACCACCACCATCAGTCCCACCACCATCACCACCACCACCACTACCATCATCACCACAATCACCACCACCACCACAACCACCACCTCCATCATCATCGCCACCATCACCACCACCATCATCACCACCACCCCATCACCACCATCACCACCACAACCATCATCACCATCACCACCACCACAACCACCACCACCATCATCACCACCATCACCACCACCACCATCATCACCACCACCACCACCATCATCACCACCACCGTCACCACCATCACATGGGGTGATTGACACGCGGCCCTCTAAGCTGAGCCCGGTCCGGCTGCAGGATGTCTGCAGGATCGCCCTGCACTGACCTCTGACCTCTGACCTCTGGGTCATTCTGTCAAAGTGTTTCCTTCCGGGACGGAGACGAGCGTCACTGTGAAAACACTCTCTGGTTGTTCGTCAAAACAAGGTGGAATGTTTTTGGCGAGTCACGTTCCCTATGATGCGAGCAGCTTCCCAGAGGAAGGACCTTCCCGGTGAAATTACTGAAGTCTGTTTTTGTGCTGACTTCCTGGACTGCAGATGGGTCCCATATTGATACTAATAACCATAACAGCTTTATTCATATAGCGCCTATAAAAACAGAGTTAAACAGAGCTTTGACAGATAAAGCAAAGCAGAAGTGAGAAAATTAAACCACATAAAGGCAAACACGGAGAACCAAGGTCAAATATAAACATTAATAAAACAGAACAATAAGTGAGATAATTAAACCAATTGATACAATAAGAATAACCTAATCAAATACAAGTTACAAGACTTGACTCGTGTCACTTGTGTAACTCGAGCCTAGGCCGAGTCCCCCGGTCATCCGCCATCCTCATTCTCACTCGAGTAACTTGTGTCACTCGTGTAACTCTTGTAACTCGTGTCACTCGTGTAACTCGTGTAACTCTTGTAACTCGTGTAACTCTTGTAACTCGTGTCACTCTTTTAACTCGTGTCACTCGCGTCACTCTTGTAACTCGCGTCACTCGTGTAACTCGCGTCACTCTTGTAACTCGTGTCACTCGTGTAATTCGTGTCACTCTTGTAACTCGTGTCACTCTTGTAACTCGTGTCACTCGTGTAATTCGTGTCACTCTTGTAACTCGTGTCACTCGTGTCACTCGTGTAATTCGTGTCACTCTTGTAACTCGTGTCACTCGTGTAACTCGTGTCACTCGTGTAATTCGTGTCACTCTTGTAACTCGTGTCACTCTTGTAACTCGTGTCACTCTTGTAACTCGTGTCACTCTTGTAACTCGTGTCACTCGTGTCACTCGTGTAATTCGTGTCACTCTTGTAACTCGTGTCACTCTTGTAACTCGTGTCACTCGTGTAACTCGTGTCACTCGTGTAACTCGTGTCACTCGTGTAATTCGTGTCACTCTTGTAACTCGTGTCACTCTTGTAACTCGTGTCACTCTTGTAACTCGTGTCACTCTTGTAACTTGTGTCACTCGTGTCACTCGTGTAATTCGTGTCACTCTTGTAACTCGTGTCACTCTTGTAACTCGTGTCACTCTTGTAACTCGTGTCACTCTTGTAACTCGTGTCACTCGTGTAATTCGTGTCAGACGTGTAACTCGTGTAACTCGTACTTGTTTAACTTGTGTAACTCGTGTAACTCGAGTAATTTGTGTAATTCATGTAATTCGTGTCTCACTTCTCAAGAAGCAGCTTCTTTGTTTCAACACATTTCTTTCTGTCGTCATTTGAGGACTTCGTCCCCGATGGTCCGCCATAACTAATCTTCTTTTCTCCCCGAGGGTTCTTTGTGCCTCCGGTGAACACACATCTCTGTGCTCCTGATCCCTCACTTCCTGTTTCTTTTTTATAGCTTCATTGTTAGTGCAGCTTTTACAGCACACGTCAGCGTCAGCGTGCACACGTCAGAGTGGTGTACGATCAGCACGTTAACCCTTTAAGCCAAGAGAGAGAACCAATCAAATTGTTTGGTCTCCTGCCAAGATAATATTTGCAATTGTTTTTTATCTGTGAAAAAAAGGCCTGAAAAAGCTTTGCCAGAAAAACTAAATAAGTAAATGTTTCATGCATGAAACCCCCCCAAAAAGCATTTAAAAATAATTTTGAAATTATGCTGATTTAAAAAATAAATAATAACCTAATAAAAGAAATTTCACAGATACATTTTTTTTTTTCAGCTGGCAAAACTTTCCCCCTCTTAGAAAAAATTGATTAATTCGGGAAAAACCTTGAATCCCTTTTCTGAAAAGAGTTTTCTGAAAGATGATATTAAATATAATATATTCTTAAAGCATAGTTGTCCTTTTTAAAGGTGACTGAGCTGTGCGGGGCGAAGCGGCTCGGCTACTTCGGCACGCCTCAGTTCTTCGTGGCCCTGAAGCTGCTGGCGGCGGCCCAGTCGGCCCTGCCCATCCACCTGGAGAGCACCACGGCCAGTAAGTGTGTGTGTGTGTGGTGGGGGGGATCAGGAGATTATCCCAACGTGGGTTCGGTCTAATCTGGATAAACGGGCTAAGTGTTGCCCTCATTAGCAGCCGCAGTCTGTTTTCCACAAGTTTCCTTGAAGGATTAGAAACCTCACTAAGGAAGCACTCTGGCTTTAACCTCTGATTGACGAGCTTCTCTTCTAGATCTGCCGCTTCCCCGGTTCGCCGGGCTGAAGAACGAGCCTGAGATGCGATACGCTGTCGTCCCGCCGAGCGCAGACGGCCAGGGGGCTCAGACCAGGACCGGGTCCGTCTCCTGGACTCCAGCAGACCGGAGACACCCAGAGGACCACGTAGACAGGAAGGTAAGCTCAGGGGATCGACCTCTCAGAGACATCCAGCCGGCTTTAAACGCCGGAGCAGAAAGGCCTCGTTGTTTGAGAGATTAGAGGAGAAGGACGAGCCTCCTGCAGGCCTGCGGACCGGCTGCAGACCGGCTGCAGGCCTGCAGACCGGCTGCAATAATAATAAAATTAGACTTTGTGTCCCTGAAGGAACCTGGTTCTCCGCCTTGCTCCCCACCAGCGTACCGCGGCTACCCGTACGGCAAGCAGAGGAACGGGGCCGCCTCCCTGACCGGTAGGACCACGCCCACTACAGCAGCGACACGCCCTCCTTATCCTCATACACATCCCCATCCTCACCTTCATCCCCATCCTCATTCTCACCTTCATCCTCATCCTCACCTCATTCTCACCTCTTCCTCATCCTCTTCCTCACGTTAGAGCTGACCCTTCAGGGTTATGGTCATGTAACTTCTCTTAGTTTCCAATGAACTGAGCCGTGAAGGACTCTCTCAGTCCTTCTCTCTCTCTCTGGATCACATGTTTCAGTTCAGAACTCAATTATAGAGTCTCAGCTGTCTCCTTCTCTCCCCTCCTTCCCTCCCTTCCCTCCCTTCCCTCCTTCCCTCCAGCCTATGAGAGCAGGCCGTCCTCTCGGCCGATGGTTCCCCCGGAGCAGCGCTCCTCGCCAGGCGGCTACGGGACCAGAGCGGCTGCAACGAGGGTAACGCCAGAATCCTGTAGCTCCGCCTCCACAGCAGACGGCTGTCAGCTGTTCATGGTGATTTCTGTGTTTCCGCCCTCCTTCCCTCCTTCCCTCCTTCCCTTCATCCTCTGTAGGCCTCCTCATCGGAGAGGCTGGACCAGCAGGGCCTCGGGGACTATCCTGACGAGGACCCCTGGAGGATCACAGAGGAACAGCTGGAGTATTACACCAATCAGTTCAAGAGCCTGCAGCCCGACCTGGGGGCTCTCATCCTGGGTATGCACCCCCCCACCCTCCCCCCGCTGCAGCACCTGTTTACTGTTTATTATTATTTTTCAAATCACATTGAAACTATTTCACAACTTATTTCTCTTTTCTAGGAACCATTGCCAAGAACTTCTTCACCAAATCTAAGCTCCCCATTCCAGAACTTTCCCACATTTGGTGAGTGTCTAATGTCTGTATGACACATATATATTTAGTATTACACGTTTTCTAAAAATGTTATGTTTTTATATGCAAATGAAGCATTATTAATTTGGTGAATTTAGGAGAATTCTACAGATGTAAATAGAGAAAGTAGTCAAATAAACCCCTGAATGTGCCATAGCCACCAGACTCCATTCATAAAAACAGTGATTTAAGTTCTCAGGACACAGGAGCTGCTCTACTGCTGTCAGTGTACAACAGATCAGATAATGTATCTATAAATACAAAAATGTAGCTTTTGTTTAAAAAAAATTCTGATATTTACTCAAATTAAATACTAAATTAAACAGGTTGTTGTATATAAATTAAGAGGAAATGATGGAGCCACGTCCTAAATTGAATTACCAGCACCATTCTTTGTTTTTCTAGACATTTTAAATATTCTAAATATGTTTTTCCCTCTGAAGGGAGCTGAGCGACGTGGACCGGGACGGAGCGCTCTCCTTCCCCGAGTTCTGCACGGCCTTCCACCTCATCGTGGCACGTAAGAACGGCTACCGGCTCCCGGAGCGCCTCCCCCCGGCTCTGAGGACGGGCCTCCTGCAGCCGGAGGGCGAGGACCCGCCGGACACCCCCGAGGTGAGCGGCAAGGGTCCGGGAGGTTCTGCGGGTTCTGCGGGTTCTGCTTCAGTTGCTTTACAATTAAACTCTGTTTTTTCAGAGTGCAGAGCCTCTCATTGTCTTTGAGGATGCAGAGTCGAGGCCGAGTCCCCCGGTGAGCTGCAGCCTCCTGTGAAGAAACCCTCGATGTGGAGTCCTGGGTGCTGCCCGTAGGGGGCGCTAGCGTTCTGCGTCTAATGGTAAAAAACATCCTTCTTTTGGTTTTTGTTCTTTAGAATCAGAGCGTCATCGAGCGCCTCCAGCCAGGTCTGACCTCAATGACCCAAGATGTGAAAGAGGACTCATGTAAACAAGGTAAACATCATGTAAACAAGGTAAACATCATGTAAACATGTAAATATCATGTAAACATGTAAATATCATGTAAACATCATGTTAATATCATGTAAACAGGTAAATATAGTATAAATATCATATCAACAGGTAAATATAATGTAAACATCATGTAAACAAGGTAAACATCATGTAAACAAGGTAAACATCATGTAAACATGTAAATATCATGTAAACATCATGTTAATATCATGTAAACAGGTAAATATAGTATAAATATCATATCAACAGGTAAATATAATGTAAACATCATGAAAACAAGGTGAATATAATGTAAACATCCTTTAAACATAATGTAAACAAGGTGAATATAATGTAAACATCATGTAAACATTGTCCAGTGTTATAGTTTATTAGACATATACTAGAATATGGCTTCAGCATGTTTCTAATAAACTAATAAATAAAATAACACACATCGTACTTTAAAAGCTTGATGTCCATTAAATTCAGTGAAGTTAAGAGTTATTGGATACATTTAAAGAAGATTAAAGAGATACAGAAATGCTGTTTGTGTTTGTCAGTGTATTAATTACTTTAATTCATTATTTTGTTACAATTATATTCATCTTTTTAGTCCTATAATTATTGCTTCTATCTGCATAAAAGACAAATCCTGTTTGACTTGACAATGTGGGAACAGCAATAAACAACTGTATTAATATATATAATGTAGTGTTCAATAATATAATATATCATATTTATATAGTGTTGAAAACGAACTATTATAACAATGTGCTTTTGTTGTTCAGTTATTAACGTAGAAACTGACTCGGCTGATGAAACTATAGCGTCCATGTTTGTTTCTTCTTCAGATGTCGTGAAGACGGCGACGACATCTCAAGAGAAACGGATTCTCCGTCTCGGTGCCTTCGCCGAGCGGCCAGGTGGGAAGACCGTACGTTCGATCCCACAGCCGGGATTCAAACTGGGAACCCGACGATCAAATCTCACATAAACACTATATTCATCTTTCACATATTTATTTAACACATTGAATAGTTGCATCTCTAGTGTGCAACATTGTACTATATGAATACAAAATATCTATGAATACTACTGGTTTATTATTACATTGTTATGATCCAGAACTCTAAAATAAAAACTAAACTAAAAGAATGGGTTAGAAATAGTGAAAAATAAATGAAAAAAAGAATGAAAATAAATTCCAATACTTTTTACTAAATAGTTAGTTTTCAATACGCTGAACCTCCAGCAGATGGCGCTCTGCTGCAACGCTTCACGTTCAATAACGAGAGAGAGAATATATATTCAACCTAAACTGAAATCAAACTTTCTTCTGTGAGATGCGTCTCAATGCTTTTATATATTTTCTTTTATTAAAAAATAAAAAGCAAAGTGCACCAGAGGCTTGAGAGGACGTGTGTCATGGAACAGCCTGAGCTTCCTCGGGAAGTAAGTGCTTCTCATTGGCAGCCATTCAAACGAGATCTAAAGTGTGACGTGTTCCTCACAGAGCCACCTCCGGACCTGGACCCACACATGAGGGCGCGAACTAGACCGAGGTAAGAACCCCCCCCCCCCATTATTCCAGTTATCTGAACTCATTGCTCCTTTAAAACCTCTTGTTTTGTTTTGTTTCCATCCATGTGACCTCTGGTCCAGGTCCTACTCCAGCACCTCTATCGAGGATGCCATGAAGAAGGCAGAGGAGCCTCCCACCCCCCCACCTCGACCCCAGAAGACCCACTCCAGAGCCTCCTCGCTGGACCTCAACAAGCTCTTCCAGCAGGGAGCTGCAGGTACGACCAGGAGATCACCTCCAGTTCTTTAAAGAGAAGTCTATGCTTCATGTGTTAAAGCTGCATTCTCTCTCCTGACCACCAGGGGGCGACTCCTCTGGTTGTCCATCATAGGTTTCCTTGTAAAGAACCATTCAGATAAACCAAAAGCTATACTATTTGTACACGACAGAATAAGTTCTCACTTAAACTTCCTGCAGCCGCGGTGCGTTCAAGGTTATTATGTTTTGTAAAACTGTTCTCCTTTCATGGGAGAACATAAAGTGGAACTGAAGTTTGTACTGTTCAGTCGGAAAGGAGAGGCTGTCCGTCGGTGTCTGATCATGAAAATGTGGGCTATTTATTTGTGTTTTTAAAGAGTCAGAACCGACTCCCGAGAGGACAATGGAGGTTAGGCGCTCTAGTTAACTCCTCTGTGATGTTTTGTCTGGATTTTAGGCATAAAAAGTGGATGGTTGCCGCCTCCTCCTGCCCTCCCTCCTCGACCATTAACCTCACAGGTGAGCCTGGTTCCATCGCTCAAAGCCCCTTTTTGTCGCTCAATGTCTCCGAATCCCCGATAAATGAAAGTCCTCTCATCTCTCGTCAGGTTTCTCACTTCATCAGCGTTTCAGAGAAAACTCCCCAGAGAAAAGTGCAGCAGCCAAACTTTGCTGACTTCAGTCACTTCAGAGAAGAGGTGGGAACAAACTTCTGTTTTTCATCATTGAGTTGTTTTTTGCAAATGAAGCGACTTGTCTGTGAAACGGGGTAAAAAAGGCAGGAAAATGAAACGCTCCCGCCAAGATTCTCTAGCTACCAAGAAAATCACATGTCAAGATATTTTTTAACCAATAACTTGATATCAATATTGCAAATGTTATGGCTTCCAAGCTTCATGTGGCTTAAGAGGCGACTTCTCTGGTTGTATAGAAGTCTATGCTTCATGTGTTAAAGCTGCATTCTCTCTCCTGACCACCAGGTGGCGACTCCTCTGGTTGTATAGAAGTCTATGCTTCATGTGTTAAAGCTGCATTCTCTACTGACCACCAGGGGGCGACTTCTCTGGTTGTATAGAAGTATATGCTTCATGTTTTAAAGCTGCATTTCTCTCCTGACCACCAGGTGGCGACTCCTCTGGTTGTATAGAAGTCTATGCTTCATGTGTTAAAGCTGCATTATCTGTACTGACCACCAGGGGGCGACTCCTCTGGTTGTATAGAAGTCTATGCGTCATGTGTTAAAGCTGCATTCTCTCTCCTGACCACCAGGGGCTACTTTACTTTATTCTACTTTACATTACTCCTCTTTGTCTAACTAATGGTTCCAACCCTTCCCAGTGATCCCAACAGGTCAGTTGTTGGGCAGTCAGCCACTAACGATGCTGCATCTTTGTTGTTTTTCTTTTTTTGTTTGTTTGTTCGAAGCAGAACTGAATCCACATCTTCTGTCATCCGAACCCAGCGGGTTCCACTCAGTCAGACTGGGTTTGTTGTTTGAATGTATTCATTAACCCATCGGGTTTTGCTCTAGCTGGTTTGGTGCAAAGAGCCCGGTTGTAAAGTCTGTGTGACCTTCATCTGACGTGACCTTCATCTGATGTGACCACACAGCTCATGGAGCGCCTGTGGTTAAACTACTCCACAACCTTTTTTAATGTTTCCATGCTGTGGTTGTGTTTCACATCCAGCGGGCGCTGAAGCTCAGGCTCATTATTCGTGTCTGTCAGTTGCGTTGCTCAGCAGAATGGATTTCTTTTTTGGGTACAATTTACAGCGGCGGCAATCGCCTGTTTAAACCATTAGGAAGGACCAGGAATTTCCACTTGCCACCGCAATGGAGACGGCAGCTCGTAGAAATGGTTGGATCGAATTCACAGAATCCAACATTACCACATAGGAAACGATGCTGAGGAGAAGAAAGTACAGAAGGTGCTGCCTTCAACTTTCCAAACAAATAATCCTGCAGCCCAGTTTCATGGGAAATAGTCTCAAAATGCAATTTATTGGTTTTGAGTACAGAGACACGAGTTGACTGTTTTTATTTGTGTTTCTCAGCACTGAGATAAAGTCAATGGAAAGTCAACGAGAAGCTTTATTCCCTCTGGGGCGCCTTCAGAGGCGGAGTCTCCAGGAGAACAATGGCTGAAAGGCAGCAAGAAGACTCAATAAAAACACAATAGTCCGTCACGGCCGCCCCTGAAGGCACCGAGCCAATAGGACACATTTCGTCCCGCCCCTCAAAGTCTTTCTCGTGATCTTTAATTGTACTCATTTGCTTCCGTCGGTTCTGCAGGAGAGCAACGTGGAACCAGAGGATCGGGGTTCCCGCTTGAGATTCGGTCCGAGTTCCGAAGACCTGGCGACCGCTGACGTGGTTCCTCTCAGTCAGCCGCCACAGAAGCCGGTTCGCAGGAAATACAATGCGGAGAGCCAGAGCCTGGAGGCCACGCCTCCACCTGCCGGGCCGTTCCCCACCCCCACCAAACCTGCTCAGAAGTCAGTGTGACCCTGATCCTGAAATACTAAGTATTTTAGTAAAATTAACCTACCAATTGTTTTTAAAATGTGAAGAAAGAAAACAGCTTGTTACATCACGAGGTGACTCATGTTACATCACGAGGTGACTCATGTTACATCACGAGGTGACTCATGTTACATCACAAGGTGACTCATGGTGACTCATGTTACATCACGAGGTGACTCATGGTGACTCATGTTACATCACGAGGTGACTCATGTTACATCACGAGGTGACTCATGTTACATCACGAGGTGACTCAAGGTGACTCATGTTACATCACGAGGTGACTCAAGGTGACTCATGTTACATCACGAGGTGACTCAAGGTGACTCATGTTACATCACGAGGTGACTCAAGGTGACTCATGTTACATCACGAGGTGACTCAAGGTGACTCATGTTACATCACGAGGTGACTCATGTTACATCACGAGGTGACTCATGGTGACTCATGTTACATCACGAGGTGACTCATGTTACATCACGAGGTGACTCATGTTACATCACGAGGTGACTCATGGTGACTCATGTTACATCACGAGGTGACTCATGTTACATCACGAGGTGACTCATGGTGACTCATGTTACATCACGAGGTGACTCAGGTGACTCATGTTGACTCATGTTACATCACGAGGTGACTCAGGTGACTCATGTTGACTCATGTTACATCACGAGGTGACTCATGTTACATCACGAGGTGACTCATGGTGACTCATGTTACATCACGAGGTGACTCAAGGTGACTCATGTTACATCACGAGGTGACTCATGTTACATCACGAGGTGACTCATGTTACATCACGAGGTGACTCAAGGTGACTCATGTTACATCACGAGGTGACTCATGGTGACTCATGTTACATCACGAGGTGACTCATGTTACATCACGAGGTGACTCATGTTACATCACGAGGTGACTCATGTTACATCACGAGGTGACTCATGTTACATCACGAGGTGACTCATGTTACATCACGAGGTGACTCATGTTACATCACGAGGTGACTCATGGTGACTCATGTTACATCACAAGGTGACTCATGTTACATCACGAGGTGACTCATGGTGACTCATGTTACATCACAAGGTGACTCATGGTGACTCATGTTACATCACAAGGTGACTCATGTTACATCACGAGGTGACTCATGTTACATCACGAGGTGACTCATGGTGACTCATGTTACATCACAAGGTGACTCATGGTGACTCATGTTACATCACAAGGTGACTCATGTTACATCACGAGGTGACTCATGTCACATCACGAGGTGACTAATGGTGACTCATGTTACATCACGAGGTGACTCATGTTACATCACGAGGTGACTCATGTTACATCACGAGGTGACTCATGGTGACTCATGTTACATCACGAGGTGACTCATGTTACATCACGAGGTGACTCATGTTACATCACGAGGTGACTCATGTTACATCACGAGGTGATTCATGTTACATCACGAGGTGACTCATGTTACATCACGAGGTGACTCATGGTGACTCATGTTACATCACAAGGTGACTCATGGTGATTCATGTTACATCACGAGGTGACTCATGTTACATCACGAGGTGACTCAAGGTGACTCATGTTACATCACGAGGTGACTCATGGTGATTCATGTTACATCACGAGGTGACTCATGTTACATCTCAAGGTGACTCATGTTACATCACGAGGTGACTCAAGGTGACTCATGTTACATCACGAGGTGACTCAAGTTACATCACGAGGTGACTCAAGGTGACTCATGTTACATCACAAGGTGACTCATGGTGATTCATGTTACATCACGAGGTGACTCATGTTACATCACGAGGTGACTCATGTTACATCACGAGGTGACTCATGGTGACTCATGTTACATCACGAGGTGACTCATGTTACATCACGAGGTGACTCAAGGTGACTCATGTTACATCACGAGGTGACTCAAGGTGACTCATGTTACATCACGAGGTGACTCGAGGTGACTCATGTTACATCACGAGGTGACTCTTGTTACATCACGAGGTGACTCAAGTTACATCACGAGGTGACTCAAGGTGACTCATGTTACATCACGAGGTGACTCATGTTACATCACGAGGTGACTCTTGTTACATCACGAGGTGACTCAAGTTACATCACGAGGTGACTCTTGTTACATCACGAGGTGACTCAAGTTACATCACGAGGTGACTCAAGGTGACTCATGTTACATCACGAGGTGACTCTTGTTACATCACGAGGTGACTCAAGTTACATCACGAGGTGACTCAAGGTGACTCATGTTACATCACGAGGTGACTCATGTTACATCACGAGGTGACTCATGGTGACTCATGTTACATCACGAGGTGACTCAAGTTACATCACGAGGTGACTCAAGTTACATCACGAGGTGACTCATGTTACACCACGAGGTGACTGGTTGATTGATTGATTGATTGATTGATTGATTGATTGTAAAACTAAAATGCTTTGATCTGCTTATTTGGGTGTCACAATCGTCTTTATTGTTTCAGAGTTCGTTCATGTTTAGACCCAAATAACAGTGAAAGAAATGGAGTCAGGTGACGTTTATCAAAGTGTTTTCCTTTAGTGGTGCTCCTAACATGTTTCACTACTTTATTTATCCAGACAATTAATCCCAACATTTGCCTGTCAGGCTGCTGTCCAAACAGAAGCGGGAGATCCAGACGGTGATCCGAAGGAACAAGGAGGCCAACGCCGTGCTGACGCGCCTCAACAGCGAGCTCCAGCAGCAGCTCAAGGTCTGTTTCTGCTCATGCACCCATCCCAGTTTCCTGTGAGCGCCGCAGTGGAGGCTGAGCATAGCAGCTTCCTGGCGTTCCCTCCTCTGGGGGGCGGGAACGATAACCAGCTCCACAGCTCGTAGAGTGTCAGAAGTGAATTTTTGATTTACCTTTTTGTTTCCTTGTTCCCTGGAGAGCATTTATGCGTTTGTTCCTTTACAGTTTCTTTATGAACCTCACAATAGTTGTGCAGAACAAAAATAAGCATTAATAAGAAAAGGAAAATTGCAAACCGTGAACATATCAATATTCTGTTACTGCTCGGCCATCATGTTGAAAACAGTACGAAAAACATGAGTTTAAGTCTTCTTCAATACAGCATGATGTTCATTTAGTAGATTATGGTCATTTAGAGTCAAACAGACCATAAAGCAGGGGATGCTTTAGGGCGGGGCTACCAGGTGATTGACAGGTCGACACCAGAGACGTATTCAGCGTCTCTACGTCATTCCTCGGTCCATATATGGTCACTTCCTGTTGACTGTTTGCAAAAGGCCAAGATGGCGACGGCCAAATCGTTGAACTCAAGGCTTCAAAACGTCCACAAACTAACGAGTGACGTCACGACGACTACGTCCTCTTCTTATAAACAGTCGAGACCTAACCGGACCGCTTGGGGCTCCGTCACATCTTTTCGTTGGTTGGACTCATAAAACCAACCGGGCCGCGAGCATCGTGCGGACGCTCGGCCTCAGCGTAGAGAACGTGCTGCGACCGCAGCCTGAAGACCACAAACAGCCTCCATTCCAGCGTGGTGCCGACCTCTCTGGCTCAACTGCCTGCTCCCTTCAGCCGCCACTCAAAGCTGAACTAGTGCCGCATGCCGCATGCCGCATGCCGGTGATCCGGTATGCGGCATGCCGGTCATTCCCCTCGTCGGTAATCTGGTGGTGAAACACAACACACAACAAAGGAATAAAACAGGTTTTTAATCTTTTGTCAGTCGCCTTCCGGAGCGACTTGGTGATCCGGGACGTGGTTTGTTGGCTCTAATTCTGCTGGTTCCTCAAAAGCATCCCAGGAATTCTGTGGGGAAAGGCGTACGCGTCTTTATATAGACTCCAGCATTTGGCATTCTCAACTGTCTTCTTTAAAATAGAGCCTGGGCTGGTCAGCAGGCCGGGACAGGAAAGAGGAGGAACAGCTCCTTCTCGGCTTTTCTTTCCTAGAGTTGAAGTTATGGGTATGAACTCAGATCAAAAACTATAATCCGACCTTTGTTATTTCCTATCGATCGCCCTGAAGGACGTTTACTGAAAACTATTCATTGCGGACATTCAAATCGTTTTTTTCGTGTTCATGCTGAAAACTCTTATTGATGAGTGACCAGGAGACCCTGAAGTGGACTGGTTCTCAACCTCTTCAGGGTTCATCTGAGGGTTCACAAGAAGATTTAGGTTTAAGACACGTTTAGCCCATCAGGCTTAAAGAAACACAATGAAACAAAACAAGCTTTGTAAATGAAATGTAATATTAACCTCAGATCCATTGGATCCGTACGCCTTCGTTATGTTGTTGTTTATTGCAACCAGTGAACAGGAAGTGACCAAATATGGACTCAAGAGTGACGTAGAGACGCCATATACGTCTCTGGTGTCGACCTGTCAATCACCTTGTAGACCCGCCCTAAAGCACCCCCTGTCAATCACCTTGTAGCCCCGCCCTAAAGCATCCTCTGTCAATCACCTTGTAGCCCCGCCCTAAATGAACATCATGCTGTATTGAAGAAGACTTGAAACCAGAGATTGAGACATAAACTCATGTTTACAATGTTTACTGAGGGAATACATCAAGAGAGAAGTAGAGTCATTTATATAGACTTCTATACAACCAGAGGAGTCGCCCCCTGGTGGTCATGAGAGGGAATGCAGCTTTAACACATGAGGCATAGACTCTATACAACCAGAGGAGTCGCCCCCTGGTGGTCAGGAGAGAGAATGCAGCTTTAACACATGAAGTATAGACTTCTATACAACCAGAGGAGTCACCCCCTGGTGGTCAGGAGAGAGAATGCAGCTTTAACACATGAAGCATAGACTTCTATACAACCAGAGGAGTCGCGCCCTGGTGGTCATGAGAGGGAATGCAGCTTTAACACATGAGGCATAGACTTCTATACAACCAGAGGAGTTGTACCCTGGTGGTCAGGAGAGAGAATGTAGCTTTAACACATGAAGCATAGACTTCTATACAACCAGAGGAGTCGCCCCCTGGTGGTCAGGAAAGAGAATGCAGCTTTAACACATGAAGCATAGACTTCTATACAACCAGAGAAAACACGCACACCTGTAGAGGCTGTTTTGGGGTGTAATGGATTTGAGGGATTCATTTTCTTAAAAAGCTATCTAAAGGAATACTTCACCCTCTAAATGACCATCTGTAAGTCACTTACGCCCCCACCCCCCCTCCCCCCCATTCGAGTGAAATGTCGTGGCTGTACATATTCTGCATTCTCAGCATATCCGCTCCCTGTGAGCCGGCTGATGGAGTTGTTTCCTCTAAGTGGCTCTCCAGGGTTCACTGTCGAGGGTTCAAACAAACAACCTAATGACTGCCCCAGGTGCCTCTTGTGTTCTAAGGTCGTGTTGTGTGTGTTCTTTCTGCTTTTGGCTGCAGGTGGTTCACCAGGAGAGGGTCACCTTAGAGACCCAGCTGGAGCTCCAGCGGCCTCTGGCCTCCACGTGACGGAGCCGGCAGTCCGGTTCGAGTCCCGCTTCTGTAAAACAGGAACGTTCTTGGTCAACGACAGGAACAAACGGGATTGTTACTCATACTTTTAATAACGTTCTGCAGGTTATAACCATGCATTTTTTTTAAAAGAAGAATCACTGTCTGATAAAATACCTTGTAATTTATTTTTCCTCTTTTGACTTATGCACAAACTGAAGTTGTTCCTCTCTTCATGTAGATGAAGTTCATTCCATGAGGTCGAAAGCAAGTAACGGGGCTACGGATTAGTTTCTGAATACCGTTTTGCACTTGAAAGATTAAAATAAAAATGCACATCTTAGCTTCGGACTACCAGCTTTACATATGATTGTTGTCGCTCTGTAGCACAGACACGAGGACATGAGGACACTGGATTTATCTTGTTGACATTTTCTTTAATCTTTAATTACAGCACTGCATTATTTCATGTTTATGAACAATGAATAACCTTGGAAAATAAAAATAAATATTTTCAAGACCAACAAAAAAAACTCATCAGTTTGCATTTTCACTCCAGAAAAAGAAAATAAAAGAGCACAATGTTCCTGTAATGTTTCGGCAGATTGATTTAACACGGATGTGGGGGTTTGATTTGATCTATGCAAAGACGTGGCTTCGCCCCCGCCCGCTTTTGACCACGACCCATCAGGAGCAATGACACGCTTGATACTGCATGTTGGCTAGAATGAGCATTGCTGTAAAGACAATAATCAAAACTAATCAATAAAGTTGTCTATTTTTATTGCGTGGGATTCTTTTTGTTGTTTGTATTTCAGTAGAGATGTTAAAGTCGCTCCGACGTGGAAAAACCTGCAAAACGTTTTTTGAAATACTTCTCATATGATGCGTTTCATGAGAGCAACAAGAGAGGAAAAACTGCACTAAAACACTAAAAGTGTTTCTTCTCACTTTTCAAGACTCAAAAGAAGGTGGAGCTCCTGGTATCGCTGGATGAGAGCGACCCCCCTGATCAGTTGTTTCCTCCCACGCAGACACAACAAACCCAGGGTCAAGCGGATCGCCAGCGATGGCCGTGTTCCCAGACCCTCGTCCTCCAAAAATATCCACTGACACACTTGGCTCCCATTTACACACACACACACACACACACACACACACACACACTCTGATAGACCCACTTCTCTCTGACTCATGTCACACTCACTACGTCCTCCAAGAAGCTGCTTTGATCGCCATCAAGGACTTTGATATTCTTCCAACTTCCTGTGCTCAGTTTCCAGGGACGGCAGCGTCAGAATGAGAGAAATCGATTGACGACACCTGCCATGAAGCTTGGTGAAGCATTCGTGTTCTCCAGAGGATGAACCCTGTGGACTTCTGTGATCCCCTGACTTTTTATAGCGCCACCAGCAGGTCAAACGTTCCTAATTATCTAGGGAATTATCTCAACGTCTACAAGATGTATTGGCACCAAATATGGAACAGACATTCATGTTCTCCAGAGGATGAACCCCAATGACTTTGGTGATCTCTTGACTTCAGACATGAGAGAGAATGCAGGACTTCTGCACTAAGCAGAATCGGAGGGTTCCGACTAGATTGCTAATGTTAGCATTTAGCTCAAAGCCCTCAGAGAGCTGCTAGCACGGCTGTATACGGTTACACGTTGCACGGTTGTTATATTTTGCTTCTCATTTTTCCTGGAAATAGCTCATAAATCATATTCAGGACATGAAGAACTGGTCAGGACTCGATTGAGCCAAGCAGAGCACCAAGTACAACTGATGGAAATCACAGGATATACATATATATATTTATATAAAGAGCAAAAGAAATTGGGTTTTAAATCCACAAAAAAACGCTGAGCGGCATTTGAGCCCTGAGTTGAAGGCATTCAGGAATAAAGCGCCGCTCCCACATCTGAGAAAACAAACGTCGAGAAACTGAGTTCAGACGGACGGCGACGAGGAGCTGCAGCGCCGCCGGGCCACGACCAACACCTGGCTCGGCCCGGCGGGTCGGTACGCGCTGGGCCAACAGGGCATCTCCTCCCACTTCCTCCCATGTCCTCCCACCTCCTCCCATGTCCTCCCACTTCCTCCCATGTCCTTCCACCTCCTCCCATGTCCTCCCACCTCCTCCCATGTCCTCCCACCTCCTCCCATGTCCTCCCACTTCCTCCCATGTCCTCCCACCTCCTCCCATGTCCTCCCACCTCCTCCCATGTCCTCCCACTTCCTCCCATGTCCTCCCACCTCCTCCCATGTCCTCCCACTTCCTCCCATGTCCTCCCACCTCCTCCCATGTCCTCCCACTTCCTCCCATGTCCTCCCACCTCCTCCCATGTCCTCCCACCTCCTCCCATGTCCTCCCACTTCCTCCCATGTCCTCCCACCTCCTCCCATGTCCTCCCACCTCCTCCCATGTCCTCCCACTTCCTCCCATGTCCTCCCACCTCCTCCCATGTCCTCCCACCTCCTCCCATGTCCTCCCACCTCCTCCTCCCATCCAGCAGGCTGTGTGTGCACATTATCTCAGTCAGACGGAGCGCTATCCTCCAGCTATAAATAACACTTAAAAGTGTTTGTCTTGCACTTCCAGATGACAGCTGCACGTGACGAGGGAACTCTACGTGTCAGCCATGTGTTGCCTCTAAGTATACGCCTGCTTGATATAATTGCCGTATAGCGACCTCTCACACACAGTCAGCAACGTGGTCGTTAGCCGCTGCTGATTTGTCTGGCTGGAGACGTTCAGCAACACTGCAAATACACTGTACATACACTGTAAATACACTGTACATACACTGCAAATACACTGCAAATACACTGTACATACACTGTAAATACACTGTACATACACTGCACATGCACTGCAAATACACTGCAAATACACTGTACATACACTGTAAATACACTGTACATACACTGCACATGCACTGTACATGCACTGCAAATACACTGCAAGTACACTGTACATACACTGTAAATACACTGTACATACACTGCACATGCACTGTACATACACTGTAAATAGCCTGTACATACACTGCAAATACACTGCAAGTACACTGTACATACACTGTAAATAGTCTGTACATACACTGCAAATACACTGTAAATACACTACAAATACACTATACAAACACTGTAAATACACTGCACATACACTTTACATACACTGTAAATACCCTATAAATATCCTATAAATACCCTATAAATACACTATAAATACCCTATAAATACCTACCCTACAAACGCAGTACATACACTATAAATATCCTATAAATACCCTATAAATACACTATAAATACCCTATAAACACACTATAAATACACTATAAATACCCTATAAATACCTACCCTATAAACACAGTACATACACTATAAATACCCTATAAATATCCTATTAATACCCTATAAATACACTATAAATACCCTAATAAACACAGTACATACACTATAAATACCATATAAGTATCCTATAAATACACTATAAATACCTACCCTATAAACGCAGTACATACACTATAAATACCCTATAAATATCCTATAAATACCCTATAAATACCCTATAAATACCTACCCTTTAAACACAGTACATACACTATAAATACCCTATAAGTATCCTATAAATACACTATAA
Source organism: Cottus gobio (assembly GCA_023566465.1). Classification (NCBI taxonomy): domain Eukaryota; kingdom Metazoa; phylum Chordata; class Actinopteri; order Perciformes; family Cottidae; genus Cottus; species Cottus gobio. Next base: position 476,811 of record CM042217.1, read on the forward strand.
ATACCCTATAAACACAGTACATACACTATAAATACCCTATAAATATCCTATAAATACACTATAAATACCCAATAAACACAGTACATACACCGTACATGTTGGACAGCCGTCCTGTCCAACATGTACGGTGTCCAGAGCTCCTGTCAACTCTGCGGTGGCTGAAAGTTAAAGCTGACTCTTCTCACAACAAAGATTAGCAGCTTTTGTCCGTTCAAGTTGGGCCCTTGTTGTTGCGGCTCCATTACTCAAAGATGACGCCATACATGGTGTCTCTTTTGTCCCCGGGGGCTTTGCCAGGGCAGCACTTCTGGTGTCGGCATTAGTCGGGCCACAGGAAGGGCTTTTAGGCCGTCACCTCGGCCCATTCTGGCCCCGTCAGCTGCCAGGATTTAGTCGAAACACTCATTCAGCAAATGTGAATGAAGCCGGGTTCAGAGAGGGAAACACGGGGACTCGTCACAGTTTCATCACCAGATATTACGTCTGCAAGAAAGGCAAGAAATGTGAGATGTGACCGGATGTAGTGAAACATCCTGGATTCGACATCCTGTGTAGGGACGTACTAGATGGTATGGTAGCATGGGTACTGGTTTGTCTGTTCTGGGCTACTGTAGAAACATGGCGGGAGGCTCTGCTCCCGGAGGTAAAGGAAATACAATGGTTCACTCTTTCCCACCCTCTGTGGGGTATTGTGGCTTTTATACTTCTTCGATCATGATTACATGGATAACATTGGAAATCATTTTGTGGGATATCTACAAATATTTTTATAGGTATAGCTAAGAATGCTGTATGAGAACAGCCTCAGAACCTTTAAATTCCCCACACTGTACCTTTAAATGCCCCACACTGTACCTTTAAATGCCACACATTGTACCTTTAAATACCACACATTGTACATTTTAAATGCCCCACACTGTAACTTTAAATGCTAGAAATTGTACCTTTAAATGCTACAAACCGGACATTTAAATGCTACACATTGTACCTTTAAATGCCACACTGTACCTTTAAATGCCACACACTGTACCTTTAAAAGCCCCACCTACCTTTAAATGCCACACTGTACCTTTAAATGCCACACACTGTACCTTTAAATGCCACACTGTACTTTTAAATGCCACACTGTACCTTTAAATTTTTTTTTTTTTTTACATTTCATTTTGCTGACGCTTTTATCCAAAGCGACTTACATGCTATACTGTAGACCGTAGACACAGCAACGGTGAGCAATGAGGGTTAAGTGTCTTGCTCAAGGACACAACGACACAGACTGCCGGAGCCTGGGATCGAACCACCGACCTTCTGATTGAAAGACCGACTTGCTAACCACTGAGCCACAGTCGCCCCTAAATGCCACACACTGTACCTTTAAATGCCACACACTGTACCTTTAAATGCCACACTGTACTTTTAAATGCCACACTGTACCTTTAAAAGCCCCACACTGTACCTTTAAATGCCACACACTGTACCTTTAAATGCCACACACTGTACCTTTAAATGCCCCACACTGTACCTTTACATGCCACACACTGTACCTTTAAATGCCACACACTGTACCTTTAAATGCCACACTGTACTTTTAAATGCCACACTGTACCTTTAAATGCCACACTGTACCTTTAAATGCCACACACTGTACCTTTAAATGCCACACACTGTACCTTTAAATGCCACACTGTACTTTTAAATGCCACACTGTACCTTTAAATGCCACACACTGTACCTTTAAAACACTAAATCCGTTATTACACTATTTTCTCACTTCCTTGAGTGTCGTATTTCCCGTTTTCCCACCACGTGACTACCCTTCACCAACATGGTCCCGCTTCCTGCGACCCAGAGGCCGTTCGGGAGTCCGGGTCCAGTCCGAGCGGAACTCCAGTCCGCGTTTCACCTCCGCCTCCAGTCCGGTTTTTAAACCCAGCTCTGGTTCCCGGGACCAGTGGCGCCCCCAGTCCGCCGTAGTGGCAGCAGATGACCCGGCGCAGCAGCCAGCAGCGCAGCAGTCCAGGAGAGGATGGGGGGCCCCGGCAGCAGCTGAACCCCGTGGACCGGACCAGGGCCGAGGAGGGCCAGAACCGCTCACTCTTTGGGTCACTTTCTTCTTCTTTCTTTTCTTGGATTTACTCCGCGGGCTGAACCGACAACATGCCGTTCGCCAAACGGCTCGTGGAGCCGCAGCTGCTCTGCAGGCGGCGGCCCGGCGACGCGGAGGCTCCGCCGGTGGAGGACCTGGTCTCCGTGAGTAACGTGGCCCTGTCCCGGACCCTGCGGCAGCTGTCGGATCTGGCCAAGCATGCGTGCTCCGTGTTCCAGGAGCTGGAGGACGAGCTGGCGGCGACCGGCCTGCGGGTCCGCGGGCTGCAGAGCCGGATCACCGGAGTCCAGCAGGGCTGCGCCGAGCTGGACCCGAAGCAGGAGGCCGTGCGTGAGTGGACTACTTTCTGTCTTACGGGGTTCACGCGCACGTGTGCACGGGGTGGGGGGGGATCACTACCTTCACTCTTTACATCTTCTTTAAGTCTTTGTTGTTGTTATTGTTGTTGTTGTTGTTGTTGTGAGACATCTGCTCCCGCCGAGGGGCGTGTTCACACACAGGTAACACACTTTTATTAACATGTCTCCATCTGTCTTTAAATGACGTCACACAGATTGAACACTATGATATCCAGATATTACAGCTTGTTGTTTCACGTGTTTACTGTTAAACATGATGCATACAATGGATGATGTGAATATATTTGAATACTTTTCTTTTTTTCATTAATTGGCGTGAGAACAAAACAGTTTTCTCCGAAAGTTTTAGTTTTTGTCTTTTTTGGGATTTATGCTTTGACGGAGTAACATTTTAATAATAATAATAATTATTATGATTTAATGTGGTTTACTGATGAATCGATGAACAACCAGTCGACTCCTTTAGACTTTTCAAACTATTGTTCTATGATTATTGTTATTATTGTTATGACCTACGTCTGGCTGTGACATCAGTATTCATACTTCTGATCTCTTATTGATTATTGATAGAAACACCGGTTGCTTCTCACGTTGAACTCTGTTTGGCCCTCCGGTGAGAATGCAGGACCTGATAACCCCCCATGGGGCCCGGTCCCCTCCCCCATGGGGGGTGTTTATGTTTAAACTCTCCAGGAAGCACTTAGAGAACCTGTGTGCCCCCCTACGCCCCACCCCCCCTACCCCCCCAGCTGGGACAGACCCCGGTGGATCCACCCTGTGATAGTTGTGGTTCAGCAAGTCCTTGCATGCCCCCCCAACCCCCCATGGTCTGGTGGTCTGGGACTGGGTTAGTCCGCCTGTAGGACCTTATCAAAGACCAGGACCTTATCAAAGACCAGGACCTGACCCCTCTTCACGTCTTGTTTACATCCAGATGGGCAGAAAAGTGTGAAAGCAGTCGGTCTGAAGAAATATATATCTGATAAGATAAGATATGATATATAAGATATATTTACAGAAGGAGGATATCTATCGACCTTATCGATACACACACACACACACACACACACACACAGAGCTCTGCTGGGTCTTAGGTTACCAGCTCAGTGGGGGGGGGGGGGGGGGGGTACCACATTCCTCCAACAGTCTCTCAGTAGAACACAGAGATCAGAGAACAGCTGCATTCAAATATATATACATAATGTTATTAATCATATATATATATATATATGTATATATATATGGTATTAATCATATATATATATATATATATATATATATATATGTGTTATTAATCATATATCATATATTAAGTTCTCCACTGGAACCGGTTCTTGGTTCCTCTGGTTTTACCCATCATGCATCAGTGCTGCAGACTGTGTGCTCACAGGAGAGACTTGTTGTTATTTGTTGCAGCATCGGAACATAAAACATTTAATTCACTGACAAGGCATTGAGTTATGATTCATAATTAATAATGTGTCGATCAATATCTTCATCTTTAAGATGAAAGATGTATCTTAAATAACTAGCAGAGTTATGAAGCAGAGTTATGAAGCAGCCTACAGTAGCTGTCACTTTGGCTCCACACTCGTCTACTCCGTGTTACGTAACCTTTAGGAAGCAGGCCGGAGCCGCGTGTTCGAGCCCTGCAGCGTCCGGCCTGCACGTTGCTGTAGTCCGCACCTCGCTGACCGCTCATCACGAGGGAGGCGGAGCTCAGCTGATGCAGGAATGGAAAGGGTTTATCAGTAACTCATAAATACTAAAATAGGGAACAGACCAGGTGTGGAGGGAACACACCAGGTATGGAGGGAACAGACCAGGTGTGGAGGGAACACACCAGGTGTGGAGGGAACAGACCAGGTGTGGAGGGAACACACCAGGTATGGAGGGAACAGACCAGGTGTGGAGGGAACACACCAGGTGTGGAGGGAACAGACCAGGTGTGGAGGGAACAGACCAGGTATGGAGGGAACAGACCAGGTGTGGAGGGAACAGACCAGGTATGGAGGGAACAGACCAGGTATGGAGGGAACAGACCAGGTATGGAGGGAACACACCAGGTGTGGAGGGAACACACCAGGTATGGAGGGAACAGACCAGGTATGGAGGGAACAGACCAGGTATGGAGGGAACAGACCAGGTATGGAGGGAACACACCAGGTGTGGAGGGAACACACCAGGTATGGAGGGAACAGACCAGGTATGGAGGGAACAGACCAGGTGTGGAGGGAACAGACCAGGTGTGGAGGGAACAGACCAGGTGTGGAGGGAACAGACCAGGTGTGGAGGGAACATACCAGGTGTGGAGGGAACAGACCAGGTGTGGAGGAAGCGCCATGTCTCCAGAGAACAAAGCCTTCAAAGAGCTCCTCGTCTCTTTCATCCTCAGAACCGTGAGCAGACGTCTGCAGGTCCAGACAAGCCGCTAGACATCGTACCTGTAATTATAGAGCGCCGCCCCTGTGATGACATCATACATCGAGACATTGTGATTGGTCAGAACAAGCACAGACTCAAATTTCCCAGAAACTGATTAAATATTCTGTGCTGAGCTGAAACAACTATTAAATACTTGACAACTGTTTTGATAATCGATTCATTTTAAATATAAATAATTTATGATTTCTTTGAACTGATGGAAAAGTTTCACTGCTTTCTGACACATTTTGTGTATAATGAAGAATGTATAATTCATAATCTTTAGTAAACAAACCCTCGTGGTTATTTTATACCGACGATTTATTAATTTATTCATCATCAACACGCCATCTGTAGATGGAAGCCGGTCATGTGACATCCTTTTGTTGTCGTTCAACAGCTGATCCACTCGACTTCCTGTCGGATCATCGTCACAACTTCATAAACACGTTAATAACCGTAAATAACACTGAAACAAGAAATGCTGTCTTTCTACCACACACACACACACTCTCTCACACACTCACACACACTCACACACATTCACAGACTCACACACACACTCTCACACACACACTCACACACACACACATACATACACGCACGCACACACACACACACACACACATACACATACATCCAGACACACACACAGACAGACAGACAGCCATGCATGGCTGGTGTGATTAGGGGGGGCGGGGGGGAGGAGTTAAAGGGTGTGTGTGTTTATCAAAGGAGACGTTTTGTTAAAATTAGGGTTTTGCATCGTGACGCTTGAGGGAGAATGTGAACGATCTCAGTTTTACATTCCTGTGGCGGGACCCGCTACGAGACCAGCACCCCAAGGTCCTCTGCAGGTTCTTTTTTCTTCAGGTTCCTGCAGGGAAACACATGCATGAGGGTTCCTTCAGGTTCCTGCAGGGAAACAGATCTATGAGGGTTCCTTCAGGTTCCTGCAGGGGATCACATGCATGAGGGTTCCTGCAGGGAAACACATGCATGAGGGTTCCTTCAGGTTCCTGCAGGGAAACAGATCTATGAGGGTTCCTTCAGGATCCTGCTGGGAAATACATGCATGAGGGTTCCTTCAGGGGAAGTTGAGCTCCTGGTTTGTTGTTTGTTGTTGGTGGTCTGGATTGTTTACAATAAGCTCCGCCCTGAGGTGTGTTTTATTCAATAACATTCCCCGGGAGTCATTACTCTTTATGGAGGGGGGGAGGGGGGGAGAGAGAGAGTAATTTACCCCCTGACCTCAAAGGCCTGCTGACTTCTATACAACCAGAGGAGTCGCCCCCTGGTGGTCAGGAGAGAGAATGCAGCTTTAACACATGAAGCATAGACTTCTATACAACCAGAGGAGTCGCCCCCTGGTGGTCAGGAGAGAGAATGCAGCTTTAACACATGAAGCATAGACTTCTATACAACCAGAGGAGTCGCCCCCTGGTGGTCAGGAGAGAGAATGCAGCTTTAACACATGATTACATTACATTTAGCTGACGCTTTTATCCAAAGAGACTTACATGCTATACAGTAGACTTTAGTCACAGCAACGGTGAGCAATTAGGGTTAAGTGTCTTGCTCAACGACACAACGACACAGACTTGTGTCGGGGATCGAACCACCGACCCTCTGATTGAAAGACCGACTTGCTAACCACTGAGCCACAGTCGCCCCCCAGCCACAGTCGCCCACATGAAGCATAGACTTCTATACAACCAGAGGAGTTGGTGTGATTTCAGAATAAAGGTTGTGTGACCTCGTCACAGCAGACGTTTCCTCCACAACATCTGCTCAGACTTCTGTCTGAACCCACATGTGGCTGTTATTCTTAATGCTGCAGCTGAGACTGCAAGGTTATTTAAATAAATACCGGTCAAGTCAAACTAGCGTTACTGTAGCGAGCAGTTTACAACCTCGTCACCGCATTCCTCTTCCGTGGCAACTGGAGAAAACATGGATGGCTCGGAGGCCAGTAAAGCTTTTCTTTGTCTGGTGGTTCAGGGCCACCTGCGAGGATGTCCTCTCCCAACTCCTGTCTGTTAAATGATACGATGTCTGCCGCCTCCCCCACCTCACAGAGACAGACTTAAATATTACGCAATAGAATTACTTTGAAAGGAAATGTTAAGACGCATCTCTGGGTCTTTTCTGGAAGAGAAGATCTTCTTTTTTTAAAGAGCAATTCGTATGAAGTCATTTATTATTTTATTCTTGTTCTTAGAAAGTCGTCTACTCGATATCTGGTGAGAGAGGTTGGAGGAAGTGAGAGATAAAGGATCCGAGACGCCGATGCACAGAACTGATGAGTGAATCCTCCCTCACTTGACTGCAATAAAAAAGTTAGATGTTGACGTGAAGACGAACCTGGGGGGGGGGGGGCGGGGGGGCTTTAAACAGGAAGGAACTGTGAATTTGTAGTCTTTGCCGTGCAGGTGTTTAGACTGGGATCAGACTGGAATGTGAACTCCCTTCACCTCGAGCCAGTGGATCCGCCCGCTTGGGCCTTTTTCTTTTTAAGTGGAAAGAGTTTCATCAATCATCCGACAAAAGAAAACACCTGTGGACGGGTGAAGGTGGCGGAGGCGGGGCTCCTCGCAGACAACACGCCATGTTTATAGCTGCAACTTTTTATTTGAGGAAAAGGTCATGGGAAGCTTTGAGAGTGAGATCAGAAGAACAATGTTTGTTTCTAAATACGTTAGCTTAGCATAAAGACTGGGTTAGCTAGCCCGGCCGGTTCAGTGTTTCAAAATAAGGGTTAAACAAACAAGATAGTAAATAACCCTTTTTTCTGTTAACGTTCAACGTTCTGCACGTCTTGTTGACTTCTTCTCTTTGTTGACCCTGGTGGTCAGGAGAGATAATGCAGCTTTAACACATGAAGCGTAGACTTCTATACAACCAGAGGAGTCGCCCCCTGGTGGTCAGGAGAGAGAATGCAACTTTAACACATGAAGCATAGACTTCTATACAACCAGAGGAGTCACCCCCTGGTGGTCAGGTGAGAGAATGCAGCTTTAACACATGAAGCATAGACTTCTATACAACCAGAGGAGTCACCCCCTGGTGGTCAGGAGAGAGCATGCAGCTTTAACACATGAAGCATAGACTTCTAACAACCAGAGGAGTCACCCCCTGGTGGTCAGGAGAGAGCATGCAGCTTTAACACATGAAGCATAGACTTCTATACAACCAGAGGAGTCACCCCCTGGTGGTCAGGAGAGAGAATGCAGCTTTAACACATGAAGCATAGACTTCTATACAACCAGAGGAGTCACCCCCTGGTGGTCAGGAGAGAGCATGCAGCTTTAACACATGAAGCATAGACTTCTATACAACCAGAGGAGTCACCCCCTGGTGGTCAGGACAGAGAATGCAGCTTTAACACATGAAGCATAGACTTCTATACAACCAGAGGAGTCGCCCCCTGGTGGTCAGGACAGAGAATGCAGCTTTAACACATGAAGCATAGACTTCTATACAACCAGAGGAGTCACCCCCTGGTGGTCAGGAGAGAGAATGCAGCTTTAACACATGAAGCATAGACTTTGTTTTGTTGAGTTCTTCTTTGTTGACAGACGCTTCGTTCGGTGAGATTTGAGGTCCCGAATAGAGGTTTTCTTCCCCTGAACAGGTCGAACTCTCATTTTGCTGTGAAGCTCACTTCAAGTTCACCTTCCTGCTCTTCCTTTTAATACCCTCCACCTCCTCCTCCTGTTCCTCCTCCTCTGGGATATTTCCTCGCCATCCAGATCCATCTTTTATTCCTGCCAGTAATGTCTGTGCCTGCTTCCTCCCTCAGGCATTTTGGTTGTACTTTGTTCTTCTCGTCTGCCTCTCTCTCTCTCTCTCTCTCTCTCTCACGCTGCATCCCAGTTTCTTATTTTGGGACCCAGTCCTGCTCTGAGTGGTCCCACTGGGAGGAGACCATCCAGTAAAGTAAAGAGTGGATGACCTGCTCCCCATTGTGTGTGCTGCTTCTATACAACCAGAGGAGTCGCCCCCTGGTGGTCACTAGAGAGAATGCAGCTTTAACACATGAAGCATAGACTTCTATACAACCACAGGAGTCGCCCCCTGGTGGTCAGGAGAGAGAATGCAGCTTCAACACATGAAGCATAGACTTCTATACAACCAGAGGAGTCATTTTCCATGGACTTCCTATATGGAAGAGGAACAGGGCACAACGTCCCAGTGCATTCCGGTTGTTGGATCCCAACGTTACTGGGAGTTCAGACGCTCCTCGACATCCGAGCTGCATTGTTTCCACATAGAAGGCACAGAGTCGTGTCTATAAAACTTAATTCCACCTCAGAGAGCATGTTCACTGTACACTGCAGAGGCATCGGGAGTCTAGATCTCAACACTAAGCTTATTGGGAGGGAGGGACTGGGAACAAAACAAGGAAATAATAATTGGGACAAACCCAGTTTGATGTCCGCCATCGTAGTGATGGTCTGCCCAGTCTGTGCTGGCAACCAGTCGCAGAGCGACTCGCTGCAGACTTTATGCCTCATTTCCAGTCTCTGTGTCGCATAAATCTCTTTCTTTATCCACAGAGGACAAACCGATCTGCAGCTCGGGGCGGGAAGAGAATTATTCAGAGAGCGCGTCTGAAAGAACCACAAGAAGGACTCCAGACAGGAACCAGTGTGAATAACCCTCACGTTGCGTAACAGTGAAGCCAAAAGGACGGTCAGCCGGCCAGCTTTCCTTTTGTTTTCACATGAAACGCGACCTTGTGGAGGCGTCTCGTCTCCGTGTGCGTTGGTTCATGCGTCCGTAACACTTTGATACGGGTTCAAACCAGATAAACACTTTCAGTCCTGTGGTTTAGAGATAGTTCCTGGAAATAGATTTTCATATTGAAGTCATTTATGGGAAAGGCGAGGCCTGTTGATCTGGGGGGGTTGAAGGTGCTGCTGGGTCGGTACCAGCTGACCAGACCCATCTGTTGGCCGAGCAGCTTCTCTACGTTTGTGTGTTTAAAACTGTTTTCATACGTCTTCGTAATAAAGATGATGACTGAAACGCATGTCGGGGTTCTGAGGAGCTCAGCGTGTAAAGTTTGATTTCTACACAGATTGAAACTTTGTATCTCAGATAGAACCCGACCACCTCCCAATGTGGCTCGACCGGTAGCATCCCAGTGCGTTCTAGAGACGTCCAGTTGGGATTCTCCACGCTCAAGTCAGACGGAGTCCGACGGCCCTCTAGAAACAGAAGCACATAAAAGACAATGAAATGCAAAGCGAGGCTTTGAATGGCTGCCATACTGAAACCGACCTGCGCCCGGTGACGGGGCGCCGGGGGGCGGCCGGTCCGCTCAGATCTCTTTTGTGCCGGCGAGCTTCGTGCCAGCTGGCCGGCTGCTGGGAGGTTTTTGCGTGACTCATTACTCCACTGAGGGAACACAAAGCTCGCACTCGCCCATCGGAGCCGTCCTCTCACCTCTGCGGGGTCAAGGTCGCGGCTCCCCCGCTGGGGAGGGGGCACCGGGACTCCTGTGGATCAGTAGGAAGTCTCTCATTGAGCCGGTGTTTGCACAGTTACCCCGGCAGCACGCTGTCGGCCATTGATTTGAATTCCTCCACTACGCCGTCCTCAAAGTCTCGTTCAGGTTTTTTATTGCCCCTCTTGTTTGTTCGCTCTCAAACTAAACGCCTCGTGGCACCAGCTTGTGTCATTTATCACCTTGATGAGGTTTATTCATTCTGGCCATAAAGGCGTCGGCTTGTTTTTCAGTTGGCCAAAAGGAGCAGGAGGAGGAGGAGGAGGAGGAGGAGGAGGAGGAGGAGGAGGAGGAGGAGGAGGAGGAGGAGGAGGAGGAGGAGGAGGAGGAGGAGGAGGAGGAGGAGGAGGAGGAGGAGGAGGATAAGTTAGTTTGGTGATTTTTAGAGCAGTGTGTTTTATTTTGAAAGCACCTTTCGAGGCGGATCAAAGACTGCTTTACTCTGACGGATGAGAATAACACGCTGAAATGAAAAGCACATGCAGGTTGTAGACGGAGAGGCTGTGATGAAGGTGTAGATACGGGGGATGGGGGGGGGCTGCTGTTCTGGACCTGGAAACCATAATAAACCGCATACCGAGGAGGATTATGGCGGCTTATCCAAAGCAGCAACAGTTTCTCAGCTTTTCCTTTCGCTCTCGCTCATCTGTGTTTGGATTCCTCGTCTCCGTTAAAACACAGAGCTCGTGTCCGGTTTTAACCCTTCGCATGTGGGACCATCTGGGGCTCTGCAGATGGCCCCGCTTGGTAAAGTGGGCCACGGTTAGGACCCTGTGGTCTACCGAGGACGGGACAATGGAGATTACGGGTGTCTGATCTCTCGGTTTAAGGACACGGGGGGTGGGAGGGGGGGCACCCTGATCTTTGCATCACAACACCTTTGTTTTATCCACATCAAGGATTTTAACTTTAACCCCGTCACTGAAGGCCCCTGACAAACGGGACAAACATGTCTGTTGTCTTCAGGCTTACAGAAGGAAACGTGACACCAGGTTGGACACGATGATGTCATGTGATGCTCCATGAAGTGATCATATAATCAATACCATCAAAAGGGGTTTTGGACAATAATTGTTATTTATTAACGTACAGAATAGACGTTAAAACCACCAGCCAGGAAACAGTCATTTTAAACTGAACATAAACAAACGCATGTAAACCATCTTTGTTCATCTTTCCCGTCTTCCAACAATCACCAACTCTGGTTTGGTCCAAAGAAAGAGTTGACGTGAAGAGAAACAGCGTTATATTCTCTCCTCAGAGACGCCAGACTCTGTTGACAGAAACATAATTTTACCTCTATCATTGTAAAACACACTTCTTTGTTGCTTTATTTTCTATGTATGAAATTGGGACTACGATCTACAGTGACAAACATAAACCCTTAAAAAGAAACAGACATTATGCGCTCCCCTCAGAGACACCAGACTCCGTTGACAGAAACGTGAATCCTTCTCAGAGCACATGCTGGTTCTTCTCTGGCCGGACGGACTCACATTCCCACTCCCTGTTTGGCGTTCCCGTCTCTCCTGATTGTTGTTGATGTTGGTGATCCGCCAGACGGATCTCTGTGTGCTCAACCGGCCCGACCGGGAACGCAGAGCTGAGGCAAGGCCAGGAGGCGGGGCCAGGAGGCGGGGCCAGACACGGGAGGCTGGGAAAGCCTTTAGGATCCACGATGTCACCCACATGTGCTCAAAGCTCCTAGAATACACGTAAACACTGGGACCCCTTTACCCCACGTGGGCGGGACGTAGACTCGGCCCACGTCTTGCGGCTCTGAGGCTGATCTTCCCACAGACTCTTGTTTTCGTGACCTCTGCCACGAGAATACCTGAGAAATGTGAGCCGGTGGGAAGCGATCCAAGATGAAGGGTTCCAGAGTGATTTACCTTCATCCTACTGATCCGTGAAACGCTGAATTCATGAGCTCGTGTGAAGGCAGATCTCAAGTTATCGTGACTCTGGACTGAAGATATTCACCACAGTCAACGAGCGGGGATCCACGATCCAGTTCCTTCAAGGCGTCTCCAGTTAGCGAGAACCTCAAACCTGCTGATCGTATCGGGTTGCGTCTCACGCAGCTCCATGTCAGGCGGAACGTTGTGAGCACACACTGGGAAACACATGACCTCACAGTGTCACATGACACTAAGAGGAGGGTTCATTGTGTTATGACTTGATGTGTTTACATATGCAAATGAGGCGTTATGTAACTTCTAGTGAATTTATGAGAAATCTACAGACGTAAACAGACAAAGAAGTGAAACAAATGTTTTATTTCCTCTGGTCTCAGAAGACGAGTCATGGGGAATCGACCCAGATCTCTGGACGCCGCCGCGATGAAGATCTTTTCACTCTTCCTCTCTGAGCGTCTTCTGAGACGAGGTCGCTTCCTCGCTCTCCCAAATGTGAGATGTACACGTTCGAACCCCGGGGTCAGGGGTTCGGTTATCGGAGCGTTGCTTCTTTCTCTTCTCTGTTGCTCAGTGCGAACCCGCCAGCTAGTGGCCAGTGTTGTTGTTGTTGTTGTTGTTGTTGTTAGGCTGCATCGGAGTCTTTTCTGATACTTGTATCGGAACAACTATCACTTTCATTTTATTTTTATATTTTTTTATTTTATATTAAAATATATAATTCTTTTAATTAAAATATATATAAAGAAATTACACTAAAATATTTTTTTGTATTATTCGTATTATTATGAATTTGTTTGTGTATACATTTCGATGCACCTGAAGGACAACCAGGATTTGAACCCGTGTCATCCTGGCGCCATATGTCACAACAATCGTCTCCAAAAGAAACAAACTCTCGTCAGCTGACCTCAGCCCTTAATCTAGCGGCCTGATCTCCTGAGGCGACCCGTATCCGAGCAAAGACAAAGCATCTGCCTCCCTAATTAATATTCAATCACAAGCTCCGCCCCTAAAAACCAGCGAGAGTGACATCTGGTGCATTGTGGGTCGCCAACCCAAGCCCCCTGTTAATCGCATGTTTTATTCCAAACAGAAGCCGCCGTGCTCTCAGACGCTGTTTGATTCATTTCAAAATACTCATATTACACACATTTATAAAATAAATATCAAACACATTTTATTAATTCAAATGTAAAAAGTTGTGAATTCTCGTAAAGTGATGAGACATAATTAATTTTAACAGATATTTTAAATGAGCTGAGCTTTTAGGAATCTTTCAAATGCCTGGACAAGTGAAATATGTCCTCCTTTAATATTAATGGAGATAAACTGTACTAGAGATGGACGCTAACATTTCTAAACAGCGCCGTATGAATTTAACGATCGTTACCAGGAAGAGAACTTGGAATGTTCAAAACACCTGTGAAGTCCGGGGGGTGACTCCTGTGGTTGTATAGAAGTATATGCTTCATGTGTTAAAGCTGCATTCTCTCTCCTGACCACCAGGGGGTGACTCCTCTGGTTGTATAGAAGTCTATGCTTCATGTGTTAAAGCTGCATTCTCTCTCCTGACCACCAGGGGGCGACTCCTCTGGTTGTATAGAAGTCTATGATTCATGTGTTAAAGCTGCATTCTCTCTCCTGACCACCAGGGGGCGACTCCTCTGGTTGTATAGAAGTCTATATAAATGACTCTACTTCTCTCTTGATGTATTCCCTCAGTAAACATAGTAAACATGAGTTTATGTCTCAATCTCTAGTTTCAAGTCTTCTTCAATACAGCATGATGTTCATTTAGTAAATTATGCTCATTTAGAGTCAAACAGACCATAAAGCTGGGGACGCTTTAGGGCGGGGCTACAGGGTGATTGACAGGGCATGCTTTAGGGGCGGGGCTACAGGGTGATTGACAGGTCACTATTAGAGAACTCAGGTTCTCTCTATAAAATATTTGCTCTGAGTCAACAACATCCTGGTCCTCTCTGAGTAAATATACTCTGACATCCTCTTTGATTTGCATGTTTTGCATGTTGAGCTGTGTTCGTGGGTTCATGCCCTAAAGATTGCAACCTTCTGGGAAAACCTTCATCCCAGTTCACGTTCCTGGAGCTTCCCGTTGCATCTTCATTAATAGTCTCCGAGGTTTATTTGACCTGGAGGGCGTGAATCAGAGAGGCATCTGTAACGTGATCCATCCAGATGGGTTCAAACACCAGGCGGCTCGTTTGTTCACAAACACGACGATTATAATCACGGAGCTGAAGGTCAGTTTATGAAAAACATAAAGAATGAAGGTGGAGCCTAATTGTACCCAGACTGGCTGAACCATGGTTTAGTCTCTCTCTCTCTCTCTCTCTCTCTCTCTCTCTCTCTCTCTCTCTCTTTTTCTCTCTCTCTCTCTCTCTCTCTCTTTTTTCTCTCTCTCTCTCCCTCCCTGTTTTTCTCTCTCTCTCTCTGTCTGTCTCTCTCTCTTTTTCTCCCTCCCTCCCTCACACTCTCTCTCTCTCTCTTTTTCTCTCTCTCCCTCCCTGTTTCTCTCTCTCTCTCTCTGTCTCTCTCTTTTTCTCCCTCCCTCCCTCTCTCTCTCTCTCTCTCTCCCTCCCTCCCTCCCTCTCTCTCTCTCTCTCTCTCTCTCTCTCTCTCTCTCTCTCTCTCTCTCTCTCTCTCTCTCTCTCTCCCTCCCTCCCTCCCTCTCTCTCTCTTTCTCTCTCTCTCTCTCTCTCTGACAGAGCGTGTGTGAGCTGAGAGCAGGTGGTGGTGGCAGAGCGTTTGTGTCTTTAGTGTTTTGTAGTTAATGATATATTTTTCACATAGTTTAATAATCACAGGTTCACAGTAGTTTATAGTTTAGCGTTTGGGTATTTTTGTGGGTTTATTTTTTTCTTTTCTTTCTCACCGGCGTCTGCCGGTAGCGTGGCAGGCGCCATGGCTAGCGGGTGCTACAAACACCTCACCCGCAAACACGGTGTAAAGGTGTGTGCCACGTTCCCCTGCAGCGTGGAGGACATCGGCCTCGCTGTGGGGGAAAAGGTCGGCCACAGCGGCGTCGTGTCGGCCGCACGCATGAACAGTGCCGTGGTTGTTTTCCTGGACCGGGTGGAGAAGGTGAACTCGGTGGTCGAGACAGGCATCACCGTGAACAGCTGTTTCGTGCAGGTACTACCTTTATGCCAACCCGCCACCAAGGTAGTCCTGTCGAACGTCCCCCCCTTCATCACCGATGAGTTCCTCAGCAGAGAGCTGTCTAGACACGGGAAGGTGGCGTCCCCGATCCGCAGGATGTTGTCTGGGTGTAAGTCTCCATTGCTGAAGCACGTGGTGTCCCATCGCAGGCAGCTGTATATGATACTGAACAACCGGAACGAGGAGCTCAACCTCCGTTTCATTGTTAAAGTAGATGATTATGACTACACCATATACGCCACTTCAGCGGGCATGAAGTGCTTCGGTTGTGGAGAGGAGGGACACTCGGTGAGGGCCTGTCCGAAGCGGAGCGAGCCGGCTCCGCCCGGCCCGGGAGCGGCTGCTGACGCGGGGGCCCCCGCCGCTCCACCGGTACCGGAGCGGCGGAGGGCTCCCGCCTGGGGGGCCGCTACCGCGGCGGGGACCCCGCTGCACGGGACCCCGCTTGCGGGCGGGGTCCCCGCCGCGGGGGTGGCCGCCCCCATCGTGCGGCCGATCGCGGCTCCGCGGAGCTCTCTGCGGAGATCCGCCGCTGTGGCCGAACCAACACACGGGGTGAGTTCAGTTGGTGCACCGGGGGTGGAGGTAGTTACGGGTGAAAAGGGGGGTTTGGGTGAGGGTATTGTGCGTAAAGAGGGGGTGGTGGGTGAGGAGGTTGTTCGGGGAAGGGAGGGTGTTCTGGGTGGGGTGGGGGAGAAGGAGGTGGGGGGTGGTGTGAGCGGTGTGTGTGGGATACAGGTGGAGGAGAAGGCAGGTGAGGGGGTCGCGGAGGAGAAGGCAGGTGAGGAGGGCATGGAGGAGAAGGCAGGTGAGGAGGGCAAGGAGGAGAAGGCAGGTGAGGGGGTCGCAGAGGAGAAGGCAGGTGAAGCAGGTGGAAAAAAAGAACAAGAAAAAGACGGGGGGGAGCGCAGTGCGCTGTGGAGTGAGCAGGTGGAGGAGGCGGAGATGGAGGAGGAAAACGAGGGGAAAAAAAAAAGTACAACAAAACGCAGGAGGTCGAACAGGGTGGTGGCGATGAATGTGGGTGTGACTGATGAGAGTGCGAATGATGAGTGTGTGTCTGATAGTAGTGATGTTCCGGTTTTTAGCAGTAGTCAAAAAAGAAAGATGTTCACAGCAGAAAAATTAAAATCGTTTTTAGCACAAACAAAGAACCAGCATGGGGTAAAGGTGGGTGAGCACTTCCCAGACCTAGGTCTTTTTATTGCCTCGGCCAGACTCCACATGAGCCAGAGGGAGGAGTCTGGCCTCACAGACCAGGAGGCTTTTAGATTGAAGAAACTTGTGCTTAAGGCAAAGCGTCAGCTGAGCAGTGATGGAAAGGGCAGCTTGGGATATTTTATCTAAGTTACTGTTTTATTGGTTGGTTTTTACTTTAATTTTATCCACCATGGATGTTTTTAAAGTGGGCCTTTCAAATGTAAATGGTGCCAGAGACGTCCGGAAGAGAACGTCTATCTATGAAACATCCAAAATGAAAAAGATAGACGTTCTCTTCCTACAGGAGACACACAGTGATTTTAACAATGAGTCTGACTGGAGGAGGGAGTGGGAAGGGGAAGTCATTTTAAGCCACAACACCTCCCTTAGCGCAGGAGTGGGCTTCCTCTTCTCACGGGCTTTTAAACCCAACGCACTGGAGGTCCAGCATTTTATCGAGGGGAGGCTTCTTTTAGTCAAAGCTCGGTTCGACAAATTTTCTGCTGTTTTTATCAACGTCTATGCTCCAACGTCCGGTGCAGAGAGGAAGCAGTTTTTACTCAAAGTGAATGAGGTTTTAAATGGTTGCTCCACGGAGGATTTTTTATTCTTGGGGGGGGATTTTAACTGCACAGAGAATGCAATTTTAGATCGTAATCACGCAGAGCCTCATCCAGCCTCTCAGCACGCCTTGAAGCAGCTGGTCCGCTCTCACGGCCTGGTGGACGTGTGGAGGAGGATGCATCCAGACTCCAGACAGTACACCTGGTCCCACCTCAGAGAGAGCAGGGTCTCCTCAGCAAGGCTAGATCGTATTTATTGTTTTAAGCATCATTTTAGCATTTTTAAGAGTTGTGTTATTATGCCTACTGGTTTTAGTGATCATTCTCTGGTTTTAGCTCATGTTCTTATCAGGAACATTTTACCCAGAAGTGCGTATTGGCATTTTAATTCTGTTTTAACATTTGATAAGAGTTTTAGAGAGGTTTTTATTTATTTTTGGGGTATTTTTAGACAGAGGAAGGGTGATTTTAGCAGTCTTAAGCAGTGGTGGGACCATGGTAAGACACAAATAAGACTACTGTGTCAACAGCACACTTTAAACGTCACACGTGATAGCACCAGATCTATGAAAGATCTAGAGACCGAGATAGTGGAACTGGAACATTTAAGTGAGTCCACAGGAGATCGAGGTTATATTGAAAACCTCAAAGAGAAAAAGAGGGCTTTAGCCGACCTGCTGGATAGTAAGGTGCAGGGCGCCCTGGTCAGGTCCCGGTTCCTGAACATCACAGAGATGGATGCTCCCTCTAGCTATTTCTTCAGTCTGGAGAAAAAGAACGGGCAGGGGAAAGTAATCCACGCACTGCTGTCTGACACAGGGCAGGAACTGACGGAACCAAGCCAGATACGGGGGCGAGCTGTGAGCTTTTATCAAAAATTATACTCCACGGAATACCAGGAAGAGCCAGCTCTCCTGGAGGTTTTCTGTGGAGGACTGCCCCAGGTCTCTGAAGAGGCCAACTCACAGCTCCAAGGCCCCCTCCAGATGCAGGAGCTGCTGGCCGCCCTGCAACGCATGCAGGGGCGGCGGGCTCCTGGCATCGATGGCCTTACGGTTGAATTTTATAAGGCCTACTGGGACATCCTCGCAGAGGATGTCTCGGAGGTTTTTAATGAGTGTCTGGCCTCTGGTTCCATGCCAGTGTCCTGCAGGAGGGCAGTCCTCACATTGCTGCCAAAAAAAGGAAACCTGCAGGACATCAAAAACTGGCGCCCTGTGTCACTGCTCTGTGTGGATTACAAACTCCTGTCCAAAGTATTGGCCTCCAGGCTGGGAAAAGTTATGGAGCAGGTCATCCACCGGGACCAGACCTACTGCGTCCCCGGCAGGTCCATGGTGGACAACGTCCACCTAATTCGAGATGTTTTGGATGTCTCTAGTTCATTAGGTGTAGACGCTGGTTTGATTTCCCTGGACCAGGAAAAGGCTTTTGACCGCGTTGAGCACAGCTTTTTGTGGAGCGTGATGGAGAAGTTTGGGTTCAGCGCGGGCTTCATAGCTAAGATCAAGGTGCTGTACAGGGATGTTGAGAGTGTGCTGAAAATCAACGGCAGTCTGAGTGCTCCTTTTAGAGTGTGTAGAGGGGTCCGGCAGGGCTGTGCTCTGTCTGGGATGCTCTACGCTCTCTCCCTTGAACCTCTCCTCCACAAGATACGTTCCAGCACTCAGGGTTTGTTTTATCCGGGTTTTAATAAAGAAATGATTTTATCTGCGTATGCAGACGATATTATATTTTTTATTAAAAACCAAAGTGAGGTCAACATTTTAGCAGGTATTATACAGGATTTTAGCTCAGCATCGGCAGCGAGGGTCAACTGGGGAAAGAGTGAAGCCCTCGCTGTCGGTGAGTGGGGCGGCGGTCTCCCAGTTCTCCCCCAAAACCTGGAGTGGAAGAGAGGAGGTTTAAAGTATCTAGGGGTGTTTTTGGGAGCAGACCATATAGTGAAGAAGAACTGGGAGACCGTCACAGAAAAGGTCGAAGGGAAACTAAAAAAATGGAAATGGCTGCTCCCCCAGATGTCACTTAGAGGGAGAGTGCTGGTTTTAAATAACTTGGTAGCATCCCAGTTGTGGCACCGGTTAGCCTGTGTGGACCCCCCATTAGGCCTACTTGCAGACATCCAGAGGAAGATGGTGGACTTCCTCTGGGGGGGTCTGCACTGGGTGCCACAGGGGGTGCTGTTTTTAGCCAGGGAGGAGGGGGGACAGGGCCTTGTCCACCTGGCCAGCCGGACTGCCACTTGTAGACTACAGTTTATTCAAAGGTACCTCACAGGCCCGGCAGATCTGGTGTGGAGAGATGTGGCCAGCAGCATCCTGAGGCGTGCCAATAACCTGGGGTTGGATGATGCTCTGTTTTTAACTGATCCTAAAGTTTTAAAATTAACTATGTTGCCTCCTTTTTATCAGGGTGTCTTTAAGTCATGGGCCCTTTTTAACCATAAAAGGTGCCCGGAAGCCAACTCTCTGCACTGGTTGTTGAGAGAACCACTGGTCAACGGAGCCAGGCTGGACGTCAGCAACCACACCACCCACGGCCTGACGGCGGCGCTGATCCAGTCTGGAACCTTGACCCTGCAGCAGCTGGTGGATGCAGCGGGGCCGGCACTGACCAACACCCAGGCCCTGGGTTCTCTGCTGGGGCTGCAGTCTCTCCGGGTGGCAAGCAGGATCCTGGAGCTCTGGTCCAAGAGGCTAACAAAGAACGACAAAGACCTCCTGATGGGTGGCCAGACCAGGACCAGCCCGGATGCTGCAGACCCCTACCCGGACATCATCCTGAGCCCAGGGCTGGGAGAAAAGACCGGCCCCCTTCTGAGAGTCATCCACGCAGAAAAACTAACAATAATGAGAGCGGACAAAGAGACTCTGTACCGCAACTGCGTGAAGTGCATCCACCAGGCCGGACTGAGCGGCAGGCCTCCAACTGTGTGGACCAAGAGATGGGGACAGGATGGACCCAGCCCACAGTGGAGGATTTTATACAAAGCCCCCCTCAAAAAACGGACAGGTGACCTCCAGTGGAGAATCTTGCACGGTGCCGTCGCTTCCAACGCTTTTATTTCTGTTCTTAATCCAACTGTTTTTAGCGGGTGTCCATTTTGCGGCGTACGTGAGACAGTTTACCACGTTTTTACTGAGTGCAAGAGACTCACCAGTCTCTTCTCTCTTTTAACATCGGTTTTTACACGTTTTAACGTTGTTTTTACTGAGAGGATTTTTATTATGGGAGCTGGCTACAACAAAAATTTTAAAATCAAGTGGCAGCTCCTCAACTTCCTCTCAGCCCAAGCCAAACTGGCCATTTACACCAGCAGGAAGAGGAAGGTGGAGCAGGGGGAGGGGCAGGAGGCGGCGGCAGTGTGGAAGACAAACCTCCGGTCAAGACTCCGGCTTGAGTTCGGATTTTATCGACATGTTTCCGATCTTGAGTCTTTTAAAGAGCGATGGTGTTTTAAAAACACACTGTGTGAGGTTTTAAATGATCAGCTGTCCTTTTCACACTTTTTAACTGACTGATGTATTTTAAAAACAAAAGAAAACAAGTCTTTTAATTTATTTTTTGTATTTATTTACATTTGAGACAGTTTGTGACTGTAAAAATTTAAACAATATGTAAATAAAGTGTTTTTGTAAAAATCTAAATCTCTCTCTCTCTCTCTCTCTCTCTCTCTCTCTCTCTCTCTCTCTCACACTCACACTCACACTCACACACACTCACACACACACACACACACACACACACACACACACACACACACACAAGTTGCAGGGGGATTTCTTGAGGAAGGAGGAGAGAAGGAATCTCCGGCTTAGGATCCGTGTGATAATCTGGAGCTGGAGTCGGGGGAGGGAGGGGGGAGGCGTCTTGTGTCTTCACGGTGTGTGTGTGTGTGTGTGAGAGAGTGTGTGTGTGTGCGCTGAGAGGATCATGACTGCACACACACTTTCACAACGAGAGCAAACAAGAAAACAAGTTTCTTAAAGTGTTGATCTGCACGTGAGGAAATGTTTTATAGTTCTGACGTGGAGCGAAGAGACAACGACATCATCTCGCTCTGATGCTTCGGTATGGAGGTCACACCCCCCATGAAGACACACACACACACACACACACACACACACACACACACACACACACACACACACACACACACACACACAGCAGAGGGACGAGGATGACCGAACACACACACACACACACACACACAGTAACAATGCAGAGCGACGCCATTGGTTGACAGGCCACGCATTCCCGGCCAATAGCATCACCCGACTGGGAATGTGCAGCCTCACTTTGTTTTTTTCAAACGTATATACATATATATTTATTTAAATATCTTATCAAAACCATTTTCCTCTCAGTGAAATGGGAGTTTTGTATTTTTTTATTAAATGCAATGAAATAATCTGAAAGAACAATCGGATGCTTGTTATCGATAAGCTGCCGAGAAGGGGGGGGGGCGTGGTCCACTTCAGAGGAAGCTTCTGGGAAGTTGGCCGTGTCTTTGAAACATGAGATTTCCTCCTGGACCGTTTCTTTAGTGACGCAGGAGCTTCTTGAAACATGACCTGAGATGTCTCCGTGAAACTTCACCACTTCATCATCACATTCATTCATTACGTTAATGGTTTTATGACAAAGACTTCTATACAACCAAAGAAGGCGCCCCCTGGTTGTCAGTAGTGAGAATGCAGCTTTAACACATGAAGCATAGACTTCTATACAACCAGAGGAGTCACCCCCTGGTGGTCAGGAGAGAGAATGCAGCTTTAACACATAAAGCATAGACTTCTATACAACCAGAGGAGTCTCCCCCTGGTGGTCAGGAGAGATAATGCAGCTTTAACACATGAAGCATAGACTTCTATACAACCAGAGGAGTCGCCCCCTGGTGGTCAGGAGAGAGAATGCAGCTTTAACACATGAAGCATAGACTTCTATACAACCAGAGGAGTCTCCCCCTGGTGGTCAGGAGAGAGAATGCAACTTTAACACGTGAAGCATAGACTTCTATACAACCAGAGGAGTCGCCCCCTGGTGGTCAGGAGAGAGAATGCAGCTTTAACACATGAAGCATAGACTTCTATACAACCAGAGGAGTCACCCCCTGGTGGTCAGGAGAGAGAATGCAGCTTTGGCTTCACTTTAAAGAACCAGAGGTTGTCTCCCTCACTGCAGGAATCTGCGGTGAGACTTGGCGCTGAGCTCTGCCGACTCTGCCCAGTCGGCGTTAACATCCCGAGCCAATGAATCCATTATAAACTCTGTGTGTGTGTGTGTGTGTGTGTGTGTGTGTGTGTGTGTGTGTGTGTGTGTGTGTGTGTGTGTGTGTGTGTGTGTGTGTGTGTGTGTGTGTGTGTGTGTGTGTGTGTGTGTGTGTGTGTGCGTGAGTGCGTGAGTGCGTGCGTGCGTGAGTGCGTGCGTGCGTGCGTGAGTGCGTGCGTGCGTGCGTGCGTGCGTGCGTGCGTGCGTGGGGTTAATGTGTGAACGCGCTTCAAGAACAAGTCTGACCATCGTGGTGACTTTCTTTCCTTTGAGGGGAAACCAGATGATGCGGAGCGGTGCTTCAGAAGTTGGAGAAAGTAATGAAGACATTCCTCTCCCTCCTGCTGGTCTCTCCCTCTTTGCCTTTTTTATTTCGTACTGGCCCCCTGTGCCCAGTTGATCCTGATGTTATGAGCAGGGCTGGGCCGTATTCCTGGGAGTCCTCCAGGCCTCAGCTCCTACGTTAAGGACCGAGTGTTATCTATATAAGGTAACGGAAACAAGCCTCGGTTCATAGAGGGGGGACATAAACAGATGTCCAGTGATGCATGGAGGATCCTGCAGGATGAGGAGTCCCTGTAGACTTCTTGCTTCTTACTGGGGCGACTGTGGCTCAGTGGTTAGCGGGTCGGTCTTTCAATCAGAAGGTCGGTGGTTCGATCCCCGGCTCCGGCAGTCTGCGTCGTTGTGTCCTTGAGCAAGACACTTAACCCTTAGTTGCTCCCCGGGCGCTCCACGAAGCTGCCCACTGCTCCTTAATACTAAGGATGGGTTAAATGCAGAGAATAAATTCCATGTGATTGTGTAAATGGCCAATAAAGTTGATTCTTCTTCTTCTCTTCTCAAACTCATAAACACACACCGATTATCTGGCTGCCCAATGAATCGTCTCCATGGTGGTGTGTTCTAGTGCCGCTTGTAGTGCTGTAATCAGTGATTATGCAGGAAAAAATACAGCAAAACGTTTGAGTGGATATTCAGATCTGGTTCAGCAAAATAACCATCAACCTTCAGGTCTGAAAAGTAAAGAAATGCTTCATGTGTTAAAGCTGCATTCTCTCTCCTGACCACCAGGGGGCGACTCCTCTGGTTGTATAGAAGCCTATGCTTCATGTGTTAAAGCTGCATTCTCTCTCCTGACCACCAGGGGGCGACTCCTCTGGTTGTATAGAAGTCTATGCTTCATGTGTTAAAGCTGCATTCTCTCTCCTCACCACCAGGGGGCGACTCCTCTGGTTGTATAGAAGTCTATGCTTCATGTATTAAAGCTGCATTCTCTATCCTGACCACCAGGAGGCGACTCCTCTGGTTGTATAGAAGTATATGCTTCATGTGTTAAAGCTGCATTCTCTCTACTGACCACCAGGGGGCGACTCCTCTGGTTGTATAGAAGTCTATGCTTCATGTGTTAAAGCTGCATTCTCTCTACTGACCACCAGCGGGCGACACCCCCCCTCATGAGGACAGTGGGCGTGTCCCTCCCCTCCCTCCTCATGAGCACTGTGGGCGTGTCCCTCAGACACACACCTGATTGGCTGGAGCCCAGCTTGTGAGAAAGGCCACGGCAACGTCTGACTCCCAAATTTAAAGGCGACCCCGATGGGAACGAAGCTCTCTGGAAACTCGACGCTCCCTAACATACAGCGCCGCCGCCCGGAGGCGTCCGGGGGACTCGAGGTATTTAGTGCGTGCGTGCGATCAGTCCTTTTTTCATCTTCTCGCTGCGCAGGCTAACTACTATGTTGGCGTCAGCTAAAGCTGAATTTGTTTAAAGAAAAGAGCTCGTCGCTTGTAGCCTTGTGACCACCGGTCGGAGTCGCAAGTCTCTCGCCCGCCAAAGGCTGCGACAGGCTATACCCTCTAGGAGGAAACGGTGCGCTCTACGCCGGCCCGTCGAGCCGGACGGCGCACCCATCTGCGAATCATCACCAGGTTGGCCACCTCGACAACGAGTGAAGCACCGGGTGAGATCGACTAACATTGTTTGCCTACAGCCGCGTATCGCGTACAAGCTTCAGTTCCGTTGCCGGCCCCCAACCTTCAGCCGGGTCAGGATGACTACCATCACCTCTTCCGAGGGGGCAGGCGGTTGCATACCTGCAAGGGCATACCTGTCAAGGGGCGTCCCCATGGGCGTGGTCCCATCCCGGCGGGAGGTCGTCACAGCAGACGCCTGCCTCTCAGGGTGGGGCGCAGTGTGGCAGAACAGGACTGCTCAGGGGCAGTGGTCAGCTCAAGACCACAGGGAGCATATCAATGTTCTGGAGCTACAGGCCGTGCACCTAGCGCTCAGACATTTCCTGCCACACCTGAGTGGGAAACATGTACTTGTTTGGTCGGACAACACCTCGACCGTTTTCCACATAAACCGCCAGGGGGGCACCAGGTCTGCAAGACTGCTACGGGTGTCCCGTGCCCTTCTGATTTGGGCAGCCCCTCGCCTGGCCAGCCTTCGGGCGATGTATTTACCAGGAGAACATAACCAGGTCGCGGACTCCCTCTCCCGTCACACGCCCCCACCGGGGGAGTGGCGGCTTCACCCAGAGGTCGTGCACAGTATCTGGGGCCTCTTCGGCAGAGCAGAGGTGGATCTCTTCGCCTCAGAGACGACAACCCACTGCCCCCGCTGGTTCTCCTTGATGGAAAGGACCAGCCCTCTGGGTCAAGATGCCCTGGCTCATGCGTGGCCAGAGGGCCTTCTTTATGCTTTCCCCCCATTTCCATTGATCTTGCCAACGCTCCTCAGGGTTCTTCAGCAGGGCCACAGTCTGGTACTGGTGGCCCCCCTATGGCCCGCCAGGATTTGGTTTCCCCTGCTGCACAGACTCTGTTGCGGGACGCCATGGCGCCTCCCCGACAGGCGGGATCTCCTTTCCCAGCTAGGGGGCCGGATCTGGCATCCCGACCCCAGCCACCTTCAGCTATGGGCCTGGCCTCTGCAGGGCCCGACCAACTGCTGAGAGACTGCACAGAATCAGTCAGGAGGACTATTCTGAATGCCAGAGCGCCATCTACCCGTCTACAGTACGGATGTAAGTGGAGGCTGTTCTCTGACTGGTGTGCAGTTCACAACGAGGACCCAGTCCAGTGCCCCGTGCCAACTATACTCGGGTTTCTGCAATCCCTCTTAGATAAGGGCCGGTCCCCCTCTACCCTGAGAGTGTATGTAGCAGCTATCTCATGGCAGCATGCTAAGGTCGACAAGGACACCGTTGGGAGCCACAGGCTGGTGTCCTCCTTCTTGAGAGGGGCTCGGCGACTGTGCCCCCAAGCACCCCGAAGCTCCAAACAGCGCCTGTCCCACTGGATAGTGGAGGCCATCGCCTGTGCATACAGAGCGAACGGCCGTGCTCTGCCATCCGGCATAAAGTGCCATTCTACCAGGAGTGTCTCCACGTCATGGGCAACCCTGAGAGGTGTGCCTGTGGAGGATATATGTGCGGCAGCCTCATGGGCATCACCAAGCACATTCACCAGGTACTACAGAGTAAACGTTGCCACCCCTCACCCACTGGGGGTGGTTCTTCGTCGAAACTCCTCGGCCTGAGTCGGACGAGGTAGGTTTCTTGGCATTCCTCGTGACTCTGTTGATATAAGTCATCCAGTGTGAAACACTGCCTCTGGCGGTCAGTAAGCATGAAATAGAACGAAAGTTACGACGGTAACTACGGTTCTATGAATCCTGGATGACCGCCAGAGTTCTTGGTCACTCGGAATCTCGTAAGCTCGCGAGAAGATTCCGCAGGACTGATCTCAGGATGACGCCGGAAGTTATACCCGGCCGGGGGTCATCCGAGGTCACAGGTGACTTTGTTGTTATAAGTACTCGAACTGCGCATGCGCGAGACGGAAGATATCCAGTGTGAAACACTGCCTCTGGCGGTCATCCAGGATTCATAGAACCGTAGTTACCGTCGTAACTTTCGTGTTCGTGTGAGATCCAGTTTCAGTGAAGGACGGCGCCGCCCTCCAGCACCGCAGTAGTGTAGTCACGTAACTGGAGATTTAAGAAGTATTCATGTCACGGGATCCTCGTTTGCCTTTTATTAAAAAATATATTCAAAAGAAATCTCCCACTTTCTTTCAATAAATTAGGAAATAAACAACAAAGATCTTAAGTATTAACACACATGTCCTTGTCAAAGACAAAACAAATGTATTTATATAAATTACAAATAATAAGTAATAAAAAATAAATGAAAGATTATATAAAAATATATAAAAATATATTAATATATATGAAATATATATATATATATATATGTGTGTGTGTGTGTATATATATATTATATGTTGCTCCCGTAGCTATGAATGTGTGTATGAATGTTGGGAGGAAGGAAGTGCTACGTCTCTGTGTCTCCACTTCCTGTCAGCCATTGAGCTCCATTAAAAACACTTGATCCCTTGCTCCACACACACACATACACACACACACATACATACATACACACACGCATACACACACACACACACACACACACATACGCACATACACACATACACACACACACACACACACACAATCTCACACACACATTCACACACACACACACACATTCACACATAGACACATATTCACACACACATATTCACACAGACACACACACACACCTAGATGCTTGTTTGTTCAGCTGTAGAGGAGATCCTCCTCCACCTTTTTTCCTATTTGTAATTGTTTATCTGCTCTGGTTGTGTTTTTTTGGGACACTATACGACTGTGTAGAGAACACACACACACACACACACACACATACATACACACACATACACACACACACATACATAAATACATACATACACACACACACACACACACTCAATATTCAAATTGCAGACTTAAGTTCAAAGTTCCAAGCTTGTTATCTTTCAGATAATTCTTCTTCTTCTGTTCTTCTTCTTCTTCTTCTTCTTGGCTTTTAGGTAGAAACGTAAATTCACTCTTCCTGTCTGGACACTTTAGTCTCACCTTTCTTTTCTTTTCCTTTTTCTTTCTTTTCTTGTAAAAGCATCAATATTCCCGTAAGCTGACGAAGCAGAAGCTGCTCACATGATCTGTCTTCCTCCTCCTCCTCCTCCTCCTCCTCCTCCTCCTCCTCCTCTTCCTCCTGGTTAACTCTTCCCTTCCTTCCTTTAAAAGCAGGAGCTCTTTTCTTCTTCTCTTTTAGCCGCCCTTTCTCGAGGCGTGGCGGGCGCACAGAGTGAACAAAAGCAGGTCAAAGGTCACACATTTTAATTTGTGAGACTAATAGGCCAGGTGTACCTGGAGGGACACACCGTGTGTGTGTGTGTGTGTGTGTGTGTGTGTGTGTGTGTGTGTGTGTGTGTGTGTGTGTGTGTGTGTGTGTGTGTGTGTGTGTGTGTGTGTGTGTGTGTGTGTGTGTGTGTGTGTGTGTGTGTGTGTGTGTGTGTGTGTGTGTGTGTGTGTGTGTGTGTGTGTGTGTGTGTGTGTGTGTGTGCACTTCAAAGGTCTAGAGAAAGCAGCAGTCAGCTGGATGAGACTGCTGCAGCCAATCAGGAGGCCGAGCTGTAACATAACCTTGCTGATTTAAGGGGCAGAGGAATTTTTAGTGTTCTTAGAGAATAGGCTGGTTTCTTTACTGTTATTTCTCTCTCTCTCTCTCTTTCTCTATCATTTGTTTCCTTGTTGGTCGGTTGTGCTGAGATCAAAAAGATGTTTTCATAGTGAAGTTTAGATGTTTGTTTGTCGTTTTAATAATAATAATAACATTTAACAGACTAACTCGTCATGTGACTGCAGTAGAGGCTGAGAACTCTGTGGAGTCTGATCACATGAGAGATAATCAATAAGAGATAATCAATAAGAGATAATCAATAAGAGATCATTAATAAGAGATAATCAATAAGGAGGACAAGTTCCTCCTGAAGAACGAGTTCCTCCTGAAGAACGAGTTCCTCTTGAAGAACGTGTTCCTCTTGAAGAACTTCTCCTCCTGCTCTTCCTCCTGCTCTTCCTCCTGCTCCTCCTCCTCCTCCTCCTCAAAGTGTGACCTAATGACTGACATCTGCTGCTGTGTGTTCTCACCCGACTAAATTGTAGGTGTTGGAGAGCGTGAAGGGTTCGGCTCCCGTCTGGCGGCTCGGGAAATTACAAGGCAGAGGGGAGCCCTGCTCTTCCTCCTTCTCCTCTTCCTCCTCCTCCTCAGCCCTGCATGCAGGCTGAGGAGGAGGAGGAGGAGGAGGAGGAGGAGGAGGAGGAGGAGGAGGAGGAGGAGGAGGAGGAGGAGGAGGAGGAGGAAGAGTTGATTGATGGGTCGGGAAAGTTCACCGGGTGACTCTTAGAGGGATGAGAGAGAGAAGCAGAAAGACTCTCGTTGCTCTCGTTGCTTGTGAAACGTATTATTATTATTATTATTATTATTATTATTATTATTATTATTATTATTATTATTATTATTATATTAGTAGAGACCGACTATGTGTATAAACTAGGGCCGGGACTTTAACGCGTTAATTAAGATTAATTAATTACGGGACTTTAGCGCGTTAATTAATTACGCAAAAAATAAATAACATAATTTTAACCACACTTATTTTTGCACCGCGGAACGTTTTTCAATGAATGAGTTTCGACAGACCGATTATACTGGAGCACCAACTAGCGTTCTCGACTTCCGACAACAACAAACCACAGTGAACATGAACGAAGAAGCTGACGAGACCGCTTTGCTTGGCCCCGTGGATGGGACATTTTATTTAAAAAAACGAAAGGATGGAAGCGTCGACAAGAGCATGGTTGTGTGCAAGCTATGCAACAAGGAATTTGCGTATCACCGCAGCACATCGAGCCTCAAATATCACCAGAACGCAAAACATATAGGAGTTAGCGTGGACCTTAGCCCGACTCCGAGTAAAGTTACAAGGACCCACTGTAGCTATTGCTACACTTAATGGCAAACATTGCACTGGTCTGCTGGACTGAAACAAATAAACAATATTTTGTTGATTAAGCTTATGTATTCAGTCATTATTCAATGGTATACTACAAATCCATGTGAAAAAAATTACTTCTCACTGTTCTCAGGTCAAATATTTATATGCAATTAAAATGCGATTAATTTCGATTAATTAATTACAAAGCCTCTAATTAATTAGATTAATTTTTTTAATCGAGTCCCGGCCCTAGTATAAACATATAAACATGAGGCACAAATAATAACCACGCTGCCGCATTTACATGTATTTTGACCGTCGATGGAGCAGCTATGAGCGTTTTAAGAGTTGTTGTTGTCTCGGTGTTGTTGTCTTGTTGTCGTCGTCTTGTTGTTACCGTCTTGTTGTTCTCGTCTTACCGTATTGTTGTTGTCGTCTTGTTGTCGTCTTGTTGTTGCCGTCTTGTTGTTGTCGTCTTGTTGTTGCCGTCTCACCGTCTTGTTGTTGTCTTGTTCTTGTTGTCTTGTTGTTGCTATCTTGTTGTTGCTATCTTGTTGTTGTTGTCTTGTTGTTGTTGTTGTCGTCTCACCGTCTTGTTGTTGTCGTCTTGTTGTTTACGTCTTGTTGTCGTCTTGTTGTTGCCGTCTTGTTGTTGTCTTGTTGTCGTCTTGTAACTTTGTTGTTGTTGTCTTGTTGTTGTTGTCTTGTTGTTGCCGTCTTGTTGTTGTTGTTGTCGTCTTGTTGTTGTTGCCGTCTTGTTGCCGTTGTCTTGTTGTTGTCTTATTTCTTGTTGTTGTCATCTTGTTATTGTTGTCGTCTGGTTGTTGTTGCCGTCTTGATGATGTTGCCGTCTTGTTGTTGTCTTGTTGTTGTTGTCGTCTTGTTGTTGTTGTCGTCTTGTTGTTGTCTTGTTGTTGTTGCCGTCTTGTTGTTGTCTTGTTGTTGTTGTCATCTTGTTGTCGTTGTCTTGTTGTTGTCTTCTTCTTGTTGTTGTCTTCTTGTTGTTGTCCTATTGTTCTTGTCGTCTTGTTGGTCTTAATGAAGTCACACAGCGTGAGCGCGGTGGACACGAACACACACAACCCGGCGGTTTGATTCCCAGATATCTGAGACTTTAACCACGAGAGCTTCTTCAGCCGGTGGAAAAACAATAACAATATAAACACAAAAATTTTATTGAGCAAATACTTAGCAGCCAAATCTAATATTTAATACTCAGCCTTTGTTTGTTTACAACACATTTAATACTCAACTTGCTTCTCTACAGGGTTTGTAAAGTTTGTAGTTTATGAACATGAGTTAATAACTATAACCCCTCCTCTCTAGTGGAGGTTGGTTTATGGAGTCTCTTATATATGTATTTAATAATCTGGTGTGTAAACAGGAAGTGGATTGTCTGCTGAGGATTTTCTACTTATATAAAAATAAAAGGTCTTGTTTGAAAGATATTTTAATGTTTCTTTTGAGCTTCGTTACAATCAAAGTTTTAATGGATCAAACAGGAAGTAGTTTGATGTAACCTGATAAAGTCTGGTGTGTGTGTGTGTGTGTGTGTGTGTGTGTGTGTGTGTGTGTGTGTGTGTGTGTGTGTGTGTGTGTGTGTGTGTGTGTGTGTGTGTGTGTGTGTGTGTGTGTGTGTGTGTGTGTGTGTGTGTGTGTGTGTGTGTGTGTGTGTGTGTGTGTGAGGTGGAGACAAAGGAAGAGTTCTTGTTGTTTTTGGGGGAGGGGTTTTAATCTATTTTTTATTGATAACCGAACATTTATTTCACCAGATTCTTCCTATAGTATAATTATTATTCTTCCCCCCCCAGCCGTGTCAGACCTGGACCTGGAGAGCAAGCGGACCACACACTTCCGGGCCCCGTGGCCCCAGCAGAGGAGCATCCTGCGGCCCTCCTCCAGGCCGCCCTGCGTGGAGGACCTCCACCGGGAGGCCTGCCTCAGCCTGTGGGCCCCGCACCGAGGTGAGGCCCCTGCAGGACACCCTGGTGCTGTTCTGACCCCTGGTGGCGCGCTGCAGCTACTGCACTCACATTGTTTTTATTTAGTTGGTTGTTTCATTTAATTGTTTCTTAAAGGGCCAGTACAGATGTTTAGAGCTTCTCATGCAGACTCAAGGTTCTCCAGCAGACTCAGGGTTCTCCTGCCGACTCAAGGTTCTCCTGCAGACTCAGAGTTCTCCAGCAGACTCAGAGTTCTCCAGCAGTGTTTGAGTTGTTGAGGATAGTGAACCTGAACTAACTCTTTGAATCACTAAAGTCCTCAACAGAACCTCATTAATACAGAACCCACCAGGTGTGTGAGCAGACAGCAGAGAGAACAGCTTGACTCTCGGCCTCAGAGATGATTTATGATATTTAATGTCTTCTCCATGTGGACATTGTTTCAGGTCCCCAGAGGAGGCGAGGCAGCAGAGTGAGCATCTGGCTCCCGGCCGCCCCGGTGAGGAGACTCTTTAAGTTCATGTTTGTTTATGGCCACGTTTGGTTTTCACAAGTTATTAAAGTCACATTCTATTTTACATTCACTACTTTTATCATTTTTTTTTTTTCAAGTGTATTTTTTTTTTCTTCTATTTTTAAATATGTTTTCTCCTTTATTTGGGATTGTCTTCCTCTTCGTCTTCTTTTTCATTTTCTTCATCTTCTTTCTCTTTGTCCTCTTCTTCTTCTTCCTCTTTGTCCTCTTCATCCTTTTTCTCTTCGTCCTCTTCTTCCTCTTTGTCCTCTTCTTCCTCTTCTTCCTCTTCTTCCTCTTTATCCTTTTCCTCTTCGTCCTCTTCTTCCTCTTCTTCTTCCTCTTCTTCCTCTTCCTCTTCTTCCTCTTCCTCTTCTTCCTTAGCTCAGGTAACCACGGGGACGAGGATTTATCTGTTATGTTCCATCCTCTCGGGAATAAATCATCTCAAGTATAGTTTATAGTTCACCCCAGTGATGTTGTTGTTGTTGTTGTTGTTGTTGTTTCATGTCCGTGTTTCTGTTAATGTTTCATTTCTTCATGTTCATTTTGTTTTGTTTTTGCTCTGTACTTCAGTTTGAATCCCGTTCACCCTCCCCCACCGAATGCTGCCGCTTCTCTCCCTGGAGCAGAAAGGTAGTCCTCCTCCCTCCATCTCTCCCTCCACCCCTCCCTCCATCCATCCCACCTCATCCATCCATCCCTCCCTCCTCCTCCCTCCCCCCTCTTGCTCCGTCCTCCCTCCACACTTCCTCCACCCTCCACCCTCCTCCCTCTCTCCCTCTAACACTTCACTAACTTCTCCTTCTTTTGACTCCTTGCATATTAACTTAATTTACCTCCAACCGCCAGACACCGCTGTGTGTGTGTGTGTGTGTGTGTGTGTGTGTGTGTGTAATGATAGGGGTCGACTTCCAGGAGCTTGCTCCCGTTATTACCCATGATCCTCTGGTGCTGTGGTTTCTCTCTGTGCGCCCGATTGGTCGATGCCCGCTGTGACGTCGATCACTGCCACTCGTTTCCTTTCCTTCATCTTTCCTCCATGTTCCTTCCTTTTTCTTTCTTTTTTTTTTTCTCTTACTGGTCGGCCAAGTTTCCACGGAAACCAGTTTCTTTTGTGACTTTTTCTGTGCTGGTCTGATTGGTCAGCTGGGAACAGAGAGCACAAAGGCTTTAAATGGGAGGGAGGGGTGGGAACCAGTTCAGCCTGAGAATCACTCCCAGTTTCACATGTGCCTCTCTGGAGGAGCCTGAAGGTAAGAGCTGGAGAGCCGTGTGTGTGTGTGTGTGTGTGTGTGTGTGTGTGTGTGTGTGTGTGTGTGTGTGTGTGTGTGTGTGTGTGTGTGTGTGTGTGTGTGTGTGTGTGTGTGTGTGTGTGTGTGTGTGTGTGTGTGTGTGTGTGTGTGTGTGTGTGTGTGTGTGTGTGTGTGTGTGTGTGTGTGTGTGTGTGTGTGTGGAGGGAAACGTAGCCGGGGGTTAGAGTCCGGAGGAAAACACATTTTTTGTATTGGTCTGAAGCTGCAAAAACAATATTTCCTCATGAACTTTCACTTTCCATTCGCTCTCCCGGTTCCTGTCTCTAACGCATGCTTTTGTATTGATTCAGAGTTTCCAATAAATCCAACCCGGGCTGGTCAATAGTCCCAGCCTCTCCCAGA
This sequence comes from Cottus gobio, assembly GCA_023566465.1. Taxonomy (NCBI): domain Eukaryota; kingdom Metazoa; phylum Chordata; class Actinopteri; order Perciformes; family Cottidae; genus Cottus; species Cottus gobio. The sequence continues at coordinate 510,352 of CM042217.1, forward strand.
TGACCTCCACCCTAACGTGCTCCCCGTCTGTTGCAGGCCGCGCCCTCTGACCCCGACACCGACCAGGTGACTCTGGGCCACCGGCACCGGTTCCCGGTCCCCAACACCCCCACCACCCTGGACAAGCAGACCAACTGGTCCAGAGCGCTGCCGCTGCCCACCCCAGAGGAGCGACTGAAAACCAGTTCCCAAGTCATCGCCTCGTGTGTCATCCCCATCAACGTGACCGGTAAACCTAAACCCGGTCTCCAGTCCGCTGGTTCTGGTCTTCTTCAGCCCCAAAGGGAGCGTTCAGGAAATACGTTGGCTTTGTTCAGTTTTTAGTTTGATGGGAACGTTGATGCCTCGTCTGTGAGCTTAGCATAAAGACTTAGCATAACGACTTAGCATAAAGACTTAGCATGAAGACTTAACAAATACTTAGCATACATACTTAAGCGTCTTTGAGTATTCAGAAAAGTGCTATATAAAATTAAAATAGTATTATTAGCATTAAGACTTAGCATGAAGACTTAACATAAAGACTTAGCATGAAGACTTAGCATAATGACTTAGCATTAAAACATAGCATGAAGACTTCTTATCTGACTGTCTGCAGGAAAAGAAATAAGCATATTTCCAAAAAAAACTTTAAATTATGGTTCTGATTTCCATCATATCGCTCATCCTTGTGACCAAACACCTTATCTTTTTATGAAAACATGATATGACGAGTCAGAGCGTTAAGCGAGAGGAACCGAGCTAACAAGCTAACTGTTAGCAGAGAAAGCTAACAAGTTTAACTAACGACATCAAAGCCATGAGAGCTGCTGCAGAGGGAGTCGATGGTACCCCCCCTCCCCCCCTTGTACTGTGTTGCTGCGACACGAATGCCAATTAGTTCGGTCCGAACTGCTGAAAAGGCCGGAGCGCCGTAATTTACTGTCGCTCTCACCGAGTCAAAGGAAGAGTTGTACGACGGCGAGCTGGAGTCAGGCAGGCGGGCTCATTGTAATCAATGTGCAGTTGCTATGGTGCTGTCACATGACGGTCATAACGGAGGGCGGGGAGGAAGCATAAGAAGCAGCATTTGTTTATTTCATATTCAGTAAATAACTGTTTCTGCAGAACTTGTATTCAGTGTTTAGTCCAGCGAGAGCTCCAGAGCCAGCACAGCCGGGTTGGGGTTGGGGTTGGGGTTGGGGTTGGGTTAACCCTAACCCACACAAGGACAGCTCATCCCACAGTCCTCACACGTGTCTGTGTTGCAGGCATCGGCTTCGACAGAGATGCCAGTGTGCGCTGCTCACTCGTGCACTCGCAGTCGCTGCTTCAGAGGAGGAGGAAGCTGAGGAGGAGGAGGACCGTGGCCGGCGTGTCCCGACAGCTTCAGCGAGATCTGGGTACGTGACTCCTCTCTCTCCCTGAACCAGACCTCACAAGTTTCCTTCATAGCTGCTGGAGGAAAAGAAAAGTTTGTTATCCATGTGTTCGTGTGCAACAGAAGCAAAACGCTTCTCTTTCCCACAAAGCTGTGCTGAAATGTTCGGTTTTCTTCTGTCGTGGAAGACAAGCGGGGATCGTCTTTGAAGAAGGTCGACAGTAATATGAGAGTGAGGCGTCTTTTCTGTGTTATTTTTGGGGCATTTCATGCTTTTATTAGCCGAGCGACAGAAGAGAGATGACAGGAAACGAGGAGGGGAGAAGACGAAGGACATGAAACAAAAGTTAGCAACCGGACTGGAAATGTGGTTGACACTTAGAGACAAAAATATGAGTTAAGGAACGAGAGAAGAGTTGAGATAAATAATATGAAATAATATGAGGTAATATGAGATAATATGAGGTAATATGAAATAATATGAGATAATATGAAATAATATGAGATAATATTAAATACTAGAAAGAGCATTTCCTGCTGAAAATGCGTTGGAGTGCTAAAAGCTGAAGCTTAAAGCTTAAATATTTGAAAAGAATAAGTGAAAAGAAAATTGCTAAATTAAGCTGAAAATAGCTCAATATAGATCAAAGACAGAGCGAACATCAAAGACAAAAAACCCACACGCGCCATGGTTACCATGGCGATTGGAGAAGCACAGCTCTGCCCCGTATTCATAGTTTAAAATCCTTAAAAGATAGAAAATATTTAAAAATATGCAGTCATAGATGAAAAATATGTCTACATTTTAAAGTTGAAATGGTATATTTAGCTGAAAGTATGCTGAACCTATAAGCTGTTAAAGTTGAGGATTTTCTCCATAGGAATCCCATGTTAAAAAAAAGCATAAAAAGATTAATATTAAGAAAAGTTGAAAAGTAAAAAATATGAAAGGTCATAGCACCCCTCTCCTGAAGGAGCTGAATTTTTTAATATTTGAAGAGTTTCTGTAGCTGAACATATGAAGGAGGAGAAACCTTTCAAAATACGTACGGAAGAAATAGAATAATAAAGATTCGAAGAACAATAGTTGGGTGCTTCATGCTGAAGCACTCCAACTAATTATGAGATAATATGAGGTAATATGAGATAATGTGAGGTAATATGAAATAATATGAGATAATATGAAATATTATGACATAACATGAGATAATATGAGTTAAGGAACAAGAGAAGAGACGAGATGAAATAATATGAGGTAATTGAGATAATATGAAATATTATGAAATAATATGAGTTAAGGAACAAGAGATGAGATGAAATAATATGAGATAATATGAAATAATATGAGATAATATGAGGTAATATGAAATAATATGAGGTAATATGAGATAAAATGAAATATTATGAAATAATATGAGGTAATATGAGTTAAAGAACGAGAGAAGAGATGAGATGAAATAATATGAGGTAATATGAGATAATATGAGATAATATGAAATATTATGAGATAATATGAGTTAAGGAACAAGAGAAGAGATGAGATGAAATAATATGAAATAATATGCGATAATGTGAAATAATATGAGGTAATATGAAATAATATGAGATAATATGAGGTAATATGAGATAATATGAAATATTATGAAATAATATGAGGTAATATGAGTTAAGGAACGAGAGAAGAGATGAGATAATATGAGCTAATATGAAATAATATGAGATAATATGAGATAATATGAAATAATATGAGATAATATGAAATAATATGAAATAATATGAGGTAATATGAAATAATATGAGGTAATATGAGATAATAGGAAATAGTATGAGATCCCAGCTGTCATTGGGCGAAGGCAGGCTTCACCGGGACAAGTCGCCAGCAGGGCACACATCCGTGAAAAAAATATGGGGGAAAAAAATGAAATAAGTGAATACTAAAGTGTTGCACCTCTTGGCTCCTCCCAGACTCTGACGACTCTCCGGGCTCTAGAGAGCGAGCGCTGACCGTTCACGGCGCCGGCATCACTCCCTCCACTGAGGAGCTGGACGGACACCTCGGCACCAGAGACTCCGGCTGCCAGACCGAAGACTTCCTTATCTCAGGAGCGCCGTCTCGCAGGAGGATCCGGTCCCAGAGAGGCCCGGCCGCCTCCCTCTCGGCGGGCAACATCCTGTTCCTGTCGGACGCCGCCGAGGCCATGTTCTCCGCCTCTGTCGGTGCACACCTGCGCTCCCGGAGTCTTCCTAGAGACGGGAGCCGGATGATGGACGGGCGCAGCGACGACGATGACGAGGAGGAGGACCTCTCGCCCTTCGACGCTGAGGACTTCCTGCCCGGACCCGGGGATCTGATGCTGAAGAACGGAGAGGAGAGCCAGCTGGGCCTGAAGTACAAGCAGCTCTTGGAGAGTCCGGAGCGCAGCTGGATGGAGAGGACCAGGTCCCGGATGCCCAGGAAGGCCGACATGGGCAGCTGCGAGATCTCGTCCAGCTCGGACACCTTCAGCAGCCCCGTCCACTCCGTCTCCGCCGCCGGGGTCCAGATGGACCACAAAGAGGACCACCAGTCCTCGAGCGGGAACTGGAGCGGGAGCAGCTCCACCTGCCCCTCTCAGACCTCGGAGACGATCCTGCCGGCGGCCTCCCCGCCGCTGACGGGCTCCTTGCACTGTGACTCCGAGCTCTCGCTGAACGCCACCGCTCACCACCAGGACGACCACTCCGGCTTCCTGCTGGACCACTACCAGTGTCTCAGGATCCAGCGGGCAGGCTCCTTCTCCTCCACGGCCATGGACATATTAGAGGAGGCGGGGGTCAGCGCTCCCATGGAGGAGTGGAGTTACCCCGACGCGGATCCTCGCCGCCCTCGGGACTTCAGCCCCGAGCCTGGCCGTGAGGCGGAGAGCAGCCTGGGCTGTCCCAGCTTCACCAGCATGGCCACCTGCGAGAGCAGCTTCTCCGACAAGCTGCCGTCGGAGAAGGCAGACGCCGTCTCGCACTACTCCGTGGACACCGAGGGCTACTACACCTCGATGCACTTTGACTGCGGCATCAAAGGAAGCCGGAGCTTCTCCTACGGCTGCTCAGCCCCCGGCTCCGAGTCGGACTTCAGCACTCACATGACTCTAGGGAGGCGCTGCCTCTCTTTAAGGAAACCAAGGGCGAAGCCGAGTCCGCCGAAAAGGAGTTCGTCCTTGAGAAAGATATGCAGTGAGGGACACATCCCCGACAACAGAGAACCAAAGATGTCTTTCAAGGAGAGGAACCTGCAGCTGGTCCCTGAGCCTCTGGTGGTCTGGGGCGTCGAGGGCTCCGCTGATCTGCCCAACTTGGGCGTGTTCGGCGCCACAGACGTGCGTTCGTTTAAGGACGAGGGCGTCGTGCAGTCCGACTATGCAGATCTGTGGCTCCTGAGCGATTTAAAGTCCAGCGATCCGTACCGGTCTCTGTCCAACTCCAGCACGGCGACGGGCACCACCGTCGTCGAGTGCATCAAGTCGCAGGAGAGCTCCGGGTCTCAGACGTCCGGCTCCAGAGCCACCACCCCTTCTCTCCCGGCGGCGGAGGGAGACTTCAAGCTGGCGTCTCCGGAGAAGCTGACAGGCCTGACCAGCCCTTCCAGCGGGTATTCCAGCCAGTCGGAGACCCCGACCTCCTCGTTCCCCTCCGCCTTCTTCCCCGGACCGCTGTCGCCTTCCGGCGGCAAGAGGAAGCCCAAAGTCCCCGAGAGGAAGTCGTCTCTTTCGTCGCTGTCACTGCAGCCGCCCTCCTCCTCCAGGACGAACCTGGAGCTGCCCGCAATCCCCCCCTCCCACCTCGACTTAAGTGCCCTTCACAGTGTCGGAGACAAGTCCTCGGCGTACAGGACCCAGATTCAAACCCTTCACCAAAACCAACACAAAGCTCCGGTGTCGCCCAAAGCCACCCGTCCCATGTTCATCACGCCCACGGTGCTGCACTCGGTCCAGCTCCGGTCCATCGGCAAGGACCACGAGGACAGAACCCCTCCGGCGCTCACGTGTCCCACCGAGAACTTCACCGACACACTTCTTCTCTGCGGTACGTCTTCGGAGCTCAGGAGTCCCTCGCATCTGCATCGCCCGGCCTCCGGCAGCTCGTGTGAATTCTTGTTCACCTCCACCGAAGAGCTCGCGGTCGGAGAGTGTCGGAGCGAGTCGAGGGGCACGCCGGACCGAGAGGAGGCGGCATTCAGACCGCGGCTGGAGACGTCGGCGGATGGAGACGCACCCGAGGCTTTACAGCTGCAAAGAAGTGAAGAAGAAGAAGGAGAAGGAGAAGAAGAAGCGGTAGCTCTCTCTGTACAGCACAGTTCACCCAGCGATCCTGATGAAGCGCTTGCTGCTGACGGCCAATCAGAGGCGTCGGAAGGGAGTCCAATCGGCGACGAAGGCAGCAGAGAGGAGGAGTGTGAGTCGCCAGGCACTTCAGCCCAAAGAGCCTCTCAAGGCGGCCTGGAGGAGTCCACATGCTTCAGCGGAGGTACGTTATCGCCGGTGCTGTTAAAACGACGTCATGGCGTTCGTGGTCCAGTGTATCAGACGTTCCCGGTCATCCAGACTCTAAAGCTGTAAAGCTTTCTTTAGTCACTGAGACACAAAAGGTTGAACAATTCCAAAGTTCCCCTTTAAGTTTGAGCTCATTGCTTCTTTTTAAATAAACAATAAACGTTGCGTCGTGTTCAGCGTTCAAATGTTGGTTTGTGTTGACAGACTCGACAGCCGGTGAAATCTCAGCGTCTCCTCTGACCGACGAGCTCCGGCCCGATGATGATGCCGTGTTTCTGTCTCCCACCAAGACTCGGACCACCGAGGATCTGTTTGCTATGATTCACAGGTGGGCGGTTTGGTCGTCGGCCTCTTTGGCCTCCAGTTTTACACAGAGTCTTAACTTGGATTTCTCCTTATTTTTTTCAGGTCCAAAAGGAAAGTGTTGGGCAGGAAGGACTCCACGGAGCTGAACGCTCGGAAGCGCCTCGGCGCTGCATCGGGCAACACGCCGCCCGGCAGCACTGGGAGCTCTCCAGTCTTGCTGGTGTCGCCGCCCTCTTCCACATCTTCCTTCTCTGCCGCCGCCTCCGCCTCCGTCACTGCTGTGACCCCGCCGGGCCTGCACAGAGTCTCTGGACCCATCTACAGGAGCGCCAAGAAGTCCAGCACCTCCAACGAGGAGTTCAAACGGCTGCTGCTGAAGAAGGGCAGCCGCTCCGAGACCAGCTACCGCATGTCGGTGATGGAGATCCTCAAAAGTCCCGTCGCTCCTAAATCCCTGGCAGACTCCCTGATGGATTCACCCGGACCGCACGACTCGCACGACTTCCACGACTCGCTCGACTCGCACGACTCGCCCTTGCAGCACCAGTCGGGACCGGATCGGCTCTCCAGCCCTTACCCCAAGGCCAACTCCGAGGGCTTCTCCCCGAAATCCTTCCCCCCCTCGTCCACTGCCTCCAGGCAGGGCCGGCCCAGAATCCTGCCGCCCGCCAACAGCAGCCGGTACGGCGCCCGCGGCCGACTGTACCCGGTGCCCATGCAGGCGATCTCCGAGGGCGAGGCGGAGAACTCAGACGGAAGTCCTCACGACGACCGCTCGTCTCAGAGCTCCACGTAGAAAACAGAGGTATGGAATTGTGTTAGTTTACAGTAAAAAAAAAAATTTGAAAATGGACCAGAATGAGTTCTAATATATATACAGTTTGTTTAAAAAATATTCAGAATTTGACTAAATGTGGTTTTATAGATGTCTCCTTTTAGTTATTCTGAGTTATACTTTAAAACTATTTTAGACACAGTATGTCTCAGAATGACCTTTGTGACATGAACACTTGGCATTAAGATAACTTGGATTAATTTGCAGCTGCACATGATTGACTAAATGCAAATGATAAGCAAAACATTATTCTGCAGAATAAAACGCACGTTACCTCAGAGTCCTGCACAGCTCTGATTAAAAAAGCAAATCCTCGCTCTGATTATTTGGTCCATACATGTAAGGCTGAGATGATATATCTCCTCATGAAATTGCGCAGCACATAATGGATAAATAATGGATGAAGCGTCCATTAAAGTGCTTACTCATTTAACGGCTGGCTACTTAGCTAGCTAGCTAGCTTGCTAATTCCGCCACGATGTCATACTACAGGTACAGAATATACAAAACCGACTGCTGAACTTGGTCTACCTTACTTACTAACATGTCGCCACACGTCATTTAAAAAAAGGACCAGTCATGGTAGCCGTTACCCTTTTTAACTAATTGTTAGCGCTAATGCTAATCACTAGAATGCAGACTAGTGCTGTAAAGCGTCTGTTGGGGGACAAAACACAGTATTAACTCTTATTAACATTTGTAAATCTGAGTGCACATGCAAGGCAGGGTAATGTATGTGTGCCACAAGCTGCCTCCAGATCAGTCAACAGCTAAATACAATTGCAATAGTAAGTTTCAACCAGCAGGGGGCAGTCACTACACACATTTTCAACACAATATAGCACTTTGCAATAAATGGGAAGTTTAGGACCTGTATCCATCAACAACACTACCAAATACACGTAAAAAGGGTTTTGAGGGTTTAGTTACTCTTTAAATAGAACATTTTTATTCATATTTTTAATAATTTTATTTGGTATTAATAACCTGTCAGCCTGTTTTTTATCCAACACCTGGGATCCCACCTGCAATTCTTTAAATCACTCAGAACCAAACCTGGAAGTAAAATGAAGACCGAATCTGTGCAGGACTCTGGCTCAGGTGGTTCTAAAGAACTTATATTTAGTTTGTTTATGGCACATTAGCGCCGGCCTTCCTTCAGTCCTACTGCAGTATATTAATGTTCAATCTGCTGTCGCAGTCTGAGAGGTTTTATCTGGTAAAACTAAAAGAAATATATATTGGCTGTATAACTATGTATTCTGTGAATACCTATGCAATTATAGACACTTTTTACATGATTTTGCTAATTATTTTGATAACGCCACCAACTGATCGTCAGGAAAAAACCTGTGTGAGAAAAATAAATGTGAAAGCCTCAAAGCATCTTTTCATATGGGTGCATTTGTATAGTTTACGTATTGTAAATGAAATCAAAGAGGGCTCACTCTTACAATATTTTAGAAGATTCTCATGCAATAAGACGAGTAATTAATGGGGACACAGAAGCGCCAACTTGATGTTAACATGGGAGATGAAACAAGTGATCAAAACGGTCAGAGGTGGTGCAACAGGAGAGCTGGAGGAGAACAAAGGAGGTCATGTGTTTGTTTTAAGGGTCATTGTCTGGTTTTGCTGACTCTGTGTGTTCGTGAATTGTTGAAAGAGGCGACTGGAAGATATTAAGGAGGATCGGATCTGCATTTTTTACTGAGACGGGGTCGTGGGGCAGCTCAAGGCCTCGGCAGGTGTTTTTGTGTGCGACTTTTCGGGGCTTTGCAGAAGATGTCGGGTTAAATATGGAGCCGGGTTTTCATCTGTGATGAAGCAGAAGGAGGTTCTGGATTAGAGACGTGTTGCTCGTCCGGTTTTCTTTATTCCCGTCAAAAATACAACCGGACCGGTTTCTGTGTCGCGACAATCTGAATATACAGTTAGGTCCATAAATATTTGGACATTGACATATTTTTCATTATTTTGGCTCTGTACACCACAACAATGGAGTTGAAATGAAAAAATCAAGATGTGCTTTAAGTGCAGACTTTCAGCTTTAATTTGAGGGTATTTACATCCAAATCAGGTGAACGGTGTAGGAATTACAACAAATTAAAATGTGGCCACCCTCTTTTTAAGGGACCAAAAGTAATTGGACAAATTAATATAATCATAAATCTAATTGTCACTTTTAATACTCTGTTGAAAATCCTTTGCAGTCAATGACAGCCTGAAGTCTGGATTCCATAGACATCACCAGACGCTGGGTTTCGTCCCTGGTGATGCTCTGCCAGGCCTCTACTGCAACCGTCTTCAGTTCCTGCTGGTTCTTGGGGCATTTTCCCTTCAGTTTTGTCTTCAGCAAGTGAAATGCATGCTCAATTGGATTCAGGTCAGGTGATTGACTTGGCCATTGCAGAACATTCCACTTCTTTGCCTTAAAAAACTCCTTGGTTGCTTTCGCAGTATGCTTCGGGTCATTGTCCATCTGCACTGTGAAGCGCCGTCCAATGAGTTCTGAAGCATTTGGCTGAATATGAGCAGATAATATTGCCCGAAACACTTCCGAATTCATCCTGCTACTTTTGTCAGCAGTCACATCATCAATAAATACGAGGGAACCAGTTCCATTGGCAGCCATACATGCCCACGCCATAACACTACCTCCACCATGCTTCACTGATGAGGTGGTATGCTTTGGATCATGAGCAGTTCCTTTCCTTCTCCATACTCTTCTCTTCCCATCATTCTGGTACAAGTTTATCTTCGTCTCATCTGTCCATAGGATGTTCTTCCAGAACTGTACAGGCTCTTTTAGATGTTTTTTGGCAAACTCTAATCTGGTCTTCCTGTTTTTGAGGCTCACCAATGGTTTACATCTTGTGGTGAACCCTCTGTATTTACTCTGGTGAAGTCTTCACTTGATTTTCGACTTTGACACAGATACACCTACCTCCTGGAGAGTGTTCTTGATCTGGCCAACTGTTGTGAAGGGGTTTTTCTTCACCAGGGAAATGATTCTTCTGTCATCCACCACAGTTGTCTTCCGTGGTCTTCCAGGTCTTTTGGTGCTGCTGAGCTCACCAGTGCGTTCTTTCTTCTTAAGAATGTACCAAACAGTTGATTTGGCCACACCTAATGTGTCTGCTATCTCTCTGATGGTTTTGTTTTGATTTTTCAGCCTAATGATGGCTTGCTTCACTGATAGTGACAGCTCTTTGGACTTCATATTGAAAGTTGACCGCAACAGATTCCAAACACAAATACCACACCTGAAATGAACCCAAGACCCTTTTATCTACTCCTTGTAAATGAAATATCGAGGGAATTACACACACCTGACCTTGAAACAGCTGATCAGCCAATTGTCCAATTACTTTTGGTCCCTTAAAAAGAGGGTGGCCACATTTGAATTTGTTGTAATTCCTACACCGTTCACCTGATTTGGATGTAAATACCCTCAAATTAAAGCTGAAAGTCTGCACTTAAAGCACATCTTGATTTTTTCATTTCAACTCCATTGTTGTGGTGTACAGAGCCAAAATAATGAAAAATGTGTCAATGTCCAAATATTTATGGACCTAACTGTATTTATTTTTGTAACCGACACAGAAAATCTCCCAAACGCAAACATTTTGGTTTGGATAAACCTAGATATCTAAATGCAATGAAATTCTAGTATTATTAATAAAATATTTTTTATGAAAATAGTTATTTTGTTTATAAGAGACACATTTTAAATCGGACACTGGTTGCAGAGACAAACAGGGAAATTATACGGACGCCAAAAACAGCTGTTCTAGCAAATTATTATTATTTTTAATTGTATTTTTGAAAAAATTATCATAAGTTAATTGTATCGTTATCTCAAGAAAACAAAACTTGTTCAAACAAAAGGTTGCTTCATGAGCATGATGCCAGTATTCATAGATGACTGAGGCCAATCAACTGACACTAAAAAGTATAATAATACATATTATATATACACACAAAATGTGTGACTACGCCCGGTTTTCAAAAAGGATGCATACAAAATACACAATATGGAAATAAGATTTATTGGATAATATTTACAAGGAAGATAAAACATGTTGCTTGTGTCCCTTTAGATATTAAAAAGAAAATACCATTTAATGTTTAGGGGAGATTTCTTTAATCTTAGAAATGAAATTACTTGACGTTGTTTTTACCGTATCAGTTTGGAGATAGTCCAAAGTAAAAGTCCCACATGTCGTCCAATAATCCAATTAATCTTATTACCAAATATGTATTTTGTGATCACTTATCACTTTTTAACAAATTTGATACCGTCTTGAAAACCGGACGCATGACGTCAGGATATCGGAGATGAAATCTCTAGAGAAAATAAGATGATTTATCTTGTGGAAAATGAACTTGTGATCTTAAGATAACGGCATAAAAGAAATGTTTTTCCGCTTCTCGGCTTCCGTATTAAGCTCATCGATGTCATTAAACGATGGACTCCTCTGGCATAAGCTACTGAGGGTTCAGTTGTTAATCTCTTTATTCTGTCCTACCCGTTCACCGTGTTATTACAGCATAATGACGTTTATCGATGGTACTCATCGCTATGCAGACGATGACGGAGTCTACGCCGCCGTACAGGTACGCTGTAAACAACTCCTTTTGACCTTTATGGCACTCCGTACCAACGCCGTACGACAGGGTACACAATGTGTCTGTGAACCTTCATTCCAACGTTTTTCTTTTTCTTTGCACTGATCCAGTGATGTTTGTGAAGATGCATCTGTCTCCAGCTGTACCTGCGGATATTTATAGATTTATTGTTTTTTACACAAAAGCTGTTTTAATAATATCCACTCTGAGAACGTGCACAGGTGTTTCTCCTCTCGAGTTGAAAGACTTCTGGTACTTGATGCATTTTCATTTTCAAGATTTCAGACCCAACTGACTTCAGATCTGTTTGGTGCCAGCTTTGTATTTTCTTTTGTTTTGTACAAACTTGTAAATGCAATAACTTTTGGAATTGTCATAAAAGGTTGAATTGTTTCTTATGTAGAAAAACAAAACAAATAAAGAAAGATGTTTTCAAAGTTTACATTGATTTTTAAACCTTTGTATATTTCCGAGCTGTGGAACACTTTGTCATGTATTTATTTTCTAGTAAGCATGGTGGCCATCCCATAATAAATCCTATCGAAGCCAAGTGCTCCAAGGACAGATTATTAAATGTGTATAAGAAGATGAATAAATGTGACTGACTGAAAATGACTCTTTGGCTCAGCGGTTCTTATTTGAAAGGTGTTTACTTAACTTTTTACTTTTCAGCTGGATATGAAGTACATGAGGATAAAATGTATTGATGTACTGCAACCTTTGGCTGAAAGTGACTAAATACTTAGTTATACTTCTATTCCACTACATGTATTTGGAGTTACTAGTTACTTTACTGACAAATATATCATAACTGCATAGAAATGGATGAAAAGTTACATTTGCGCCATCTCAGCCAGCTGCAACAGTAAAATGTGACACCTTGATGCATAATAATCTAATATTATAAAATATAAGACATAACGTGGAGAATCTGTCAACATTAAGTACTCTCACTTGTACTTAAAGTACATTTTAAAGATTATACTTGCATCCTTAAAGAAGATTTTTAATGCGGGTCTTTTCCTTGTATTCAAACGTGTAGTTACTTAAAGGGACAGTAGCGTTTAGGGGGATCTTTCGCAGGTTTTCAGCCGGTTGCAACCTGCATCTTCACCACTAGATGGCAGCAGATTCTACAAACTGGCCCTTTAAGTAAGTAAAGTATCTGAATAGTTCGGCAACCGTCTGGTTCTCTTTTTAAATTAAATGCAGACTTCAAATGCTTTTGTCCTGTTACAATACACACAAAAATGGAGAAGTGGTAAAAAAAATAGATAAAGATTTATATCCAGTTTTTAAACATTTGGGTCTATTTTTCCTCCATAACTCGTCTTCTTTCATTCTAGAGGAAAGACATTTTTTTTATTACTTTGTCTGTTTACGTCTGTAGATTTCTCCTAAAATCACCAAAAGTTACCATTACATAATGCCTCATTTGCATATTTAAACACAATATTTCATAAAACTTGTAATTCAATAAATCCTGTTAATGTCAGTGATGAAGTTTCATGGTGATATCTATGAGTTAATGTTTTGATATGATTTATGGAGAAACAAAGAGATTTCATAAACTCCCTCTGTAAAATAATGTAAATAAATAAATATCAAATCAGCCACTGATTTAAGAAGTGTCCCCCAGATGGATCCACAGGGGGATGCTGGGTAATGTTATGCAAATTGCCTGTGAATTAAAATTAGGCCTCTTTGTGTACCGGCCAGAAAAATAACTGCAATCTCAACACAGACTCTCCTCACGTCCACCAGAGTCTTAACCAGAGTCCCCACCAGAGTCCCCCCATCAGAGTCCCCCCACCAGAGTCCCCCCATCAGAGTCCCCCCACCAGAGTCTTAACCAAAGTCCCCCCATCAGAGTCCCCCCACCAGAGTCTTAACCAAAGTCCCCACCAGAGTCCCCCCATCAGAGTCCCCCCACCAGAGTCTTAACCAGAGTCCCCCCACCAGAGCCTCCACCAGAGCCCCCACCAGAGTCCTCCCACCAGAGCCCCAACCAGAGCCCCCACCAGAGCCCCCACCAGAGTCCCCCCACCAGAGCCCCCACCAGAGCCCCCACCAGAGTCCCCCCACCAGAGCCCCTACCAGAGCCCCCACCAGGCCACAGGGTGCATTGTGAGGCTCATTACGGAGCATTAAACAATGAGGGGCCCCCAGGGGCCCTGAGGCAGAGCCCCGGGCTGGCTGGGACTGATATGGAGACCCAGGGGATCCTGCTCACCACCAGACCTTCACCCACAGCTGCCGACTCATCCTCCTCTTCCTGCTCTTATGATATTATTATGACGTTCATCTGAACGCTGGATCATATTTCTGAGCTTTAAATTCACAAAAGAATGAAACGATTGAAGCAAAGCAGGAGAACCAGCAGGTTCTAGTTTTGTGTTTTATTTCATATCCGGTTCATAAGCTCACAACCCCTCCGACTTAACTCGTGACCCCTTCAGGGGTCACGAGGGGGGTTAATATTTAATAATATTAAACTATATATATACATATAGGTGTATATATGTAAATATATATGTATAATTATACATGTAGCACTATAGCACTTATATTAACAATGTTACAAACTACTTCACTGCAAGAAAAAATAAATTGAAACAATAAAATAAAGTATGTAAACATCATAATACAGGAATAAATCATTATAATTATTGGAGGGTCAACATGTTTTATTTTATTTGTTATTTATTTGTAATTTTGTGTTGTCTTCTAAAACACACCATTGTCTGCTAATGTCACGTATCCACCTTTAATTATCATTATTTATGAAATGTGTGCAGAGAAGAAGAGGAGGAGGGGGGAGGGGAGGACCCGCTGACGGAGCTGCGCGCGCAGCTTCAGTCTGGAGTCGCTCGCTCGGTCGCGATGAGCAGATAAATAAAAGCTCTTCTGTCTTCCCGTGAAGCGTCCCGGCTCCCGTCCCGCGAGGCCGCACCGGAACGCGGCGGAGCTGTCGGTGAGTCACCGTCAACCTCACGGTGCTTCCTGCGAGAACGGAACAATTAACGGAATTAACGGAAATAACGGAATCACCGGGCAGCGCATGAGACGGTGAGCCGCCGCTTTCTCTCTCGTCATCACGTGACCTACCTGCGATGTGTTCATCCGCTGGCACGAGCTCGGCTCAAAACGTTTTAAATGTATTTATTTGTAATCAGATTGAGGAGATGACGCTTCAGCTGTCTGTCAGCGCGACGCTTCTTCCCTTCAATGTATTCATTTATTTATTATAAATAAGACGCACAGTTTAGAAATAAAAATAAATAGCATGTTATGATATTTGCGTCTTTAATGGCAGCGAAGCGTCACGCGCCCCAATGCAATTCATGTCGCCGCCGCGCGCGTTCACGGCGCACCGGGGGTCTCGTGGGGGCCAGACCCGGCAGGGACCGGCTCATAGTCCTTTTAGTTCCAGTACTGGATCTGTCTGGACAGCAGAAGGTTTCTGAGGGACACGAGCCCACATATCCTCACATGAACCCGGACGGTGGGACGTTCAGGGCCCTTTAGCAGCCTGTGCTTTTGCCTTCTTATTGTCCCATCCTCCCGGATCAGTGACAGACCTGGGGCCTGTTGCACAAAACTAGGATAAGGGATTAAGCCAGGATATCTTGGTGATCCTGGCTCAATTGATCCGTAATCCGGTTGCACTAAAGATGGATAGGGGGCAGGAGGATATGTTATGGTATAAATTACCATGGAGATTTATTCTGTGGAGCTAGCCTGCTCCAGACCAGGCTAAATTCCAGGATCTATTTAATCTCATCCCTAATGTCAGTCAGCAGTCACCACAAATGGAAACCAATAGTTATTTCACTGCTCACTATACATTGTTATCACATATAACTAGACCCACTGTCATTATTTAAACGTTTGTGATCATTAATTTCAATGATTTTGGATAAAAAATGATTTTTAGATGATGTTGCTATCATTAGATAATTTACAGTTTCCCATAGACTATAAGGCTATATATAAAATGATAGAATATTAGGGCCACAGAGGGAAAAAAAAGACAAGTCATAATATTGTAACCAGTTGTTTTAAAGGAGGACAGTTGTTAAAATGACAGATGTGGGGCATTTCGTGAAATTGTACTTCAGTATGGTTTCATAAACAAAGACATGCTGATGTGCCAGAATATTAAGTATCACATTGTCATAAGTATCAAAACTGTAAAAACAATATGTAGCTTTTCTGCAGAAAGAACCAGCCTCATAAATGTATGACTATCCTTTTTCTTCAGTGTGGCCCTAGTACTCTGTCATATAAACAAATACACATTCCATATGAATATAAAAACACAATGTGTAACATTATGTTCCTTTATTGAATAAGGACAAAACAAAGCAGGTAAACCATCAGCTCCTTTCGAAACTGAAGTCACAGTGACTCTACAAGATGGAAAGCACAGAATCCAAGCATATTATACAAAATTACATACACATTCAAAGGTCTGTATATAACACACCCTGCATGTCTGCACACTAAAATAAATGCAGGACAAATCCATACACATCAACTGAACAGACAAATGAATGGATGCAGTAGCCTCCCTGCAGCCTTGTATTACACACAGTATACCGCACAAACATCATAAGAGGCCAAATTCGTAAAAAAACGAACCCAAAAAAACCCAAATTCCTCTGCCACCGCAGGACATATTTAACCAAAATTGAAAGCACACATAACTAAAATAATTCAACACATATTGGTCCCTCAGCAGCCGACCACTGTCGTCATCAGGGAAGATTGCCGGATTGTCCCAGTCCATGGCTGGTGGCACTCTGGGGGCCCTCTCCTTCCTCAGGCAGGCCACATTGTGGAGGACAGCACAAGCCACAGTAATATCACATGCCCTAACAGGGCTGACCCTTAATTTGTGAAGGCAGTGAAAGCGTGCCTTCAGGAGGCCAAAGGTCATTTCAACTCTGGCCCTGGTCCTGGCATGGGCATGGTTGTAGGCCTGCTGTGCTTCCTGGGGGTCTGTGAAAGGTGGCAGCCATACCCCCTGTCTCCCAGCAACACACCAGAGAATTCACCTGTCAACACAAAATCTCATCATTACTACCTCATAAACACAGTGATATTCTTGACACAGCCATGATGGTTATAAATAGGGGTTGTGTGGCTTACCTTGTGAGGCACTGATAGATTTCAGAGGCCCGAAAGATTCTGGAGTCATGGACTGAGCCAGGCCATTTTGCCACAACATTGCTGATCACACAGTCAGCATTGCAGACCATCTGAAATCATAAGATGAGGAATATTACACCAATCAATGCACATCACTGGCAATGCAGAGTGTTCGTCAATGGACAATATCAAAAAGTTATGTTCACCTGAACATTAATGCTGTGAAAGGATTTCCTATTCACAAAATGGGCCTCATGGGCACCTGAGGGGGCTTTTATCCTTATGTGTGTGCAGTCCACTGCACCAATGACATTGAGGAAACCTGTCACACAAAGTAATGAGTATCCTACTATGTGTTAACAGTTGTCCTGTAATTTGTAGATCCTCTTACCTGCAATCCTATAGAACTCCTCTTTGATGTCACAGAGTCTTCTGTGGCCAGGGAAGGAGATGAAGACATCTGCTAATGCTTTGATAGCCAGACACACACTCCTTATTGTGCGGCAAATTGTGGCCTTGTTCAGCTGTTCTGCATCCCCCACTGAGTACAGGAAGGCTCCACTAGCAAAAAAGCGCAAGGCCACACAAACCATTTGCTCCACACTCAGTGCATGGCTCCGTGCAGTGCGGTGCTTAATCCTGGGACCCAGTAGTCTGCATAGATACCTGATGCCATCTGCAGAAAACCTGTATCTTTCATATAGATGGTCATCAGGGAAGGCCAGTGGGTCCAACCGGTCCCTGAAGACCCTTTCTCGCCTGAAAGAAAAATTACTTGGTATTTTTGTCTTGTTTTCAGTAAAAATATCAAAAAAAAAAAAACTTAAATAAAGATGTATTTTCTTGATTTGCTAAATGACCTAGCAAAATAAGTATAGTTTAGACAAAAAATATAAACTTTAAGTAAATGTGTGCTTAAAACAAGCAAACAAATAAAAAATCTGTCAATATAATAAAAATTCTCTTGAAATAAGTTTACTTTTTCCATAAACACTTAATTTTAGAAAAGTTCTCGTTTCACTGGCAGATTTTTTTGCTTATTTTCCTAGGTAATTTTGCTCAAGAAAATATTTAATATTTTTTTTAGATATTTTTTTTTAACTGAAAACAAGACAAAAATACTAAGTAAGAAAGACATTTTTGCAGTGCAGTGAGCAACCGACCTTGGGTCCTTTGAAAGGCGCTATATAAATTAAAGTGATTATTATTATAGCTCATCTATTTATTCAATTAAATTTTATTTATATAGCACTTTCACAATTGTTTCATTCTGTCAAAGCAGCTTTACATTAATGAAAGCAGGAGAAACACAAAAAAAACGGTGGACAACATAAGAAGCAGAGTACAACGGCTAAGATTAAACCGTACTGAGCGTAGTAACGTTAAATAATAATGTAAGGCTTTAATAATAATTTATCATAGCTTTATACAGTGTGATGGAGTTACTTTACACAATTTCACTCATATCTGCAGTGCATTTCAATTAAAAATTTAACCGTTTCATAATTACAGTACAACTGCATGAATTAAATATTTGAATTGTAATTGTGATGTTTCAGCGGAGCGGTGAGTGTGTAATTGTGCACTACTTACGCATTCAGGCGGTCTGCAATACTTTGCCACGCTTTTTCTCTTTGCTTTATCACTGTGGCGGTGTTGCCTTTCTTCTTAATTATATCTTTTACCTCCTCGTATGCCTCCATGAGGATTTGTGCTTCCGACGGGGAAAAGTACGCGGCTCTAGTTGCCATGGTAAATCAGTTAATCTGTGATCTGTGGCGGGGTCTATTTGAGTGAGCCGTGAGCGCGCACCTATCCAGGATTGGTTTCACCTGGCTTAATGAATCCGTGTCTGCTCATCCTGGCTTGGTCTTTGTGCAACCAATTAAGCCTGGACGCACATGTTTTGGCTTCATTGAGCTCAGCTGAGTCATTTATCCCGGATGTCTTAATTCTACTTTTGTGCAACAGGCCCCAGGAGGAAGGAGATGGGCTCTTCACCCCAAAGCTGCAGAAACAGCTCACACGTGACCCAGCGGTGTTTACATCAAAGCTTCCTAAACAGAGGGAGGTTGTTTTGAACCCTCCAAGCCACCGATTGGCTAACCTATTGGCATCCTATCAGGTATTACATATAGTTTAATGTGGTTCAATGGGGCGTATTGTCTCCATTCAAACAGGCTTTCTCAATTCAAGCCGGGTTAACGCAATGATGAGGATCCAATAGGCCGATGGATACTTGATGGATCTGTAGGCGACCATTCGCTTAAACGACATGCTCAAAACACAGAGAGGGTCAAGAAAGACTGCAACCAGTTCCACCATCTTGGATTACGGCCGTCGCCATGTTGTTGTTTTTTTGCAACCAGTGAACAGGAAGTGACCATATATGGACTGAGGAGGAGTGACATAGAGACACCGTATACATCTCTGGTGTCAACCTGTCAATCACCCTGTAGCCCCACCCTACAGCATCCCCTGCTTTATGGTCTGTTTGACTCTAAATTAACATAATGCAGCTTTAACACATGAAGCATAGACTTCTATACAACCAGAGGAGTCGCCCCCTGGTGGTCAGGAGAGAGAATGCAGCTTTAACACATGAAGCATAGACTTCTATACAACCAGAGGAGTCGCCCCCTGGTGGTCAGGAGAGAGAATGCAGCTTTAACACATGAAGCATAGACTTCTATACAACCAGAGGAGTCGCCCCCTGGTGGTCAGGAGAGATAATGCAGCTTTAACACATGAAGCATAGACTTCTATACAACCAGAGGAGTCGCCCCCTGGTGGTCAGGAGAGAGAATGCAGCTTTAACACATGAAGCATAGACTTCTATACAACCAGAGGAGTCGCCCCCTGGTGGTCAGGAGAGAGATATACTATCACTGTCAGTATAATATGTGCTAATTTGACAAAAGAGTAATTTAAAAGATGAATATTTGAACAAATGCAGATTGTTTATGAGGCTGATGAAGTGAATCTGCAGTCTGAGCTCATGAGGCTCCATGTGACTCTGTAATGAGATGTAATTGGCTACTGGAGCGGGGGAGGGGGGAGGGGGGTGACCTTTAGCTCCTCAGCTGTCTGCTGCTTTGTTCCCTCGTGTCTGAGCTCCAAATCAAACAGAGAAGCATAATGAAAAAATAATACATTCTCGTAATATTTGAACCGTTTAACAGTTGAAGTTGAAGGCGTTGTTGTTCTCTCCCTGTTGTTGACTTACACATTCCATCAAGGAGGAGGAGGAGGAGGAGGAAGAAATGTGGAAATCATTACAGTAGCTGGAGGGATTCTTGTGGCTCTGCTGCGTCTCCTCCTGCAGAAGAGGGTTCTCATCGCTCTTTCTATTTAAAGAGAAGGTCTAAACGTTCTATGAGCCCTGTTCTATGAGCCCTGTTCTACGAGCCCTGTTCTACGAGCCCTGTTCTACGAGCCCTGTTCTACGAGCCCTGTTCTACGAGCCCTGTTCTATGAGCCCTGTTCTGCGAGTCTACAATCGGGCCGAAAGATCAACATATCTTCATATCTACATGCCATGTTTCTACAGCAGCCCAGAATGTACCTGAAGTCCACCGTAGTTCTCTACAGGCTTGTGGAACTGAAAACCAGACTCCATTCTCACCTGCATCACCTGCTGGTGTGTTTGAGTTGTTAAGGACTTTAGTGAACCGGAACTAACTCTTTAAATGTCTGACATCAAGTTAAAGAGGGGAAGATGTTCTAGTCTGCAGGAGAACCCAGAGTCTGCAGGAGAACCCAGAGTCTGCAGGAGAACCCAGAGTCTGCAGGAGAACCGAGTCTGCAGGAGAAGCTCTAAACATCCGTACCGGCCCTTTAAGTGACTTGACTGTGTTGGAAACGAGCACAGAAGCCTGAAACCATAAAGGCACAAAACCCTTTATTGGGATCTCTCCCCCCCCCCCCCCCCCCCCCCCCCCCCCCCCCCCCCCCCCCCCCCGTGAAACAGGACGAGGTTATCAGCGACCGTCTGGCTGCAGGATCCTCGGAGGATCTGATGGCTGTCATCCATCAGAGCCACATTACAAGGCCTCATCTATGCTGCGAACAAGCTGAAAACCAGCCGGGGGGGCGAGGAACCCAACACCACACGAGGCTGCGCAGAGGGAAAGAAAAGTCACGCTTGTGCTAGAAGACTGGAACAGCTTGTGTGCATTTAATTGAGTTTTGTTTATTTATTTATTTCAGACGTACGGCCTGCTTTGTTGCTGCGTGCTCGGTGGTCTTAAAGCCCCGCCCACATTGTCCTCGCCGCTCCATCAGGATGAATAATTGACCTCGCTGACATGGGACGCATTGTGTCTCCGGGCTCCCGAGGGATGTTTGATCCCTGCAGACGGATGAGGGTTGACAGCCGGAGCAGGACATGTGTCGGGGAAGAGCAAAGACAACACACCATAATATATATGACCTCATATGTATGTCCTGAGGGAAGGCAGAGATGGATCCATTATACTCTGAGCTACTCCAGTCAAACCGTTCCTATCTTTCCTGAGACGGGAATCGTTGTGGGATTTTATCCATATAGTCCCATTACTGGTTCTGCTTATCGGTTCGGTTCCTTATCGATCAATACTCTTATTGGTTCTTTCAGATTCTTTTGTGAGGGGGAAAAAAGACAATTAATGAAGAAAAATGTATTTATTATTCTTGTAGGTAAATAAATAAATAATAGATCAAAAAGCGCCATCAAAAGGTTTTGAGTCGCCGGCATCGTTCATGTTGTTGCCACCTTCGTTGTCGTCAGCGTAACAACATTCTCATCCTCTGATGACGGTTTCTGGTTCATCTGAACAAACGATTGAAAATGTTAAACCTGTTTTCCTGTTGCAGGGCCGCGGGAGGAGGAATGGACGAGACCCGTCAGTAGCAGTTTGGACGAACATTCGACGACTCCTCAAACTGAGCGATGGAGGGAGGCGACGCCGCCGCAACTCAGGCGCCTGACGGGGGCCGCGAGGTGGGCGGGCGAGGAACGACCGGCAAAGTGGAGGAAGGAGCCAACCCGCTCGCTCCTGCTGATTCCTGCGGCAGAAAAGGGGTGGAGCCTCCTGCACCGGCGGCGAGTCCCGAGATCGAGTCCCCGGGAGGCGTGGCGCTCAAAGTCGCCACGACCGTCTTGCACCCAGTGTGCCTGGGGGACGGCCCGCTGATGCTGCCCATTCACCTGCAGATGGCCGGAGCCGCCGGGTCCCAGCTCGGCCAGATGGGGGCGGCGCCGTACTTGATAGCGAGCCAGAGCCCGGTTTCGCTCCCCTTGGTCTTGGATCAGCAGGTCCTGCAGCACATGGGCCCTGCCGGGATGCCCCAGACCGCCGGCTGCCCTCAGCTCCAGAGCAACGTCCTGTGTCAGAACCCGTTCGGTTTGCCCCCGGCCGGCGACCACAAGTCGGCAGGGCAGACGCAAGACGCCAATCTGCTCTCCCTCCTGCAGAACCCGGCTTTCGCGGCCATCCTGCAGGACCTCTTCCCCTCCCAGGCGGGCGCATCCGCCTGCCAGTCACCAGGCTCCACCTTCTTCCCACTTCCTCCCCTCACGCCCCCCTATGCCTCTCCTCTGGCGCCCTTAGTGCCCCCCGCCACGCTCCTAGTCCCCTACCCGGTCATCATCCCGCTGCCTGTCCCGCTGCCCGTCCCTCTGCCCATCCCGGTCCCCGCCCCCCAGGCCGAGGACTCAAAGGGGAACATGCCAAAACCGGTTTGCACTGCGAGTAAAAGCACTCAGACGCCTCCTAAAGACACTACCTCTCCGCCGCCGTCCTCACGCCGATACGTGCCTTCGCTTCCGCCGCCACACGCGTCCTCGCTTCCTGTCGATGACGGACAGGCGTTGGACCTCTCGGTCCGAGCGTGCCCGGTCGTACTGAAACAGGAATACCCGAGTCCCCAGCAGGACGACGTGCTCGACCTGTCGGTGCCGGCGGCCGTGAGGAGGAAGTGCGTCCAGTCCAGCAGGGAAGTGTCTTTCCGTGCCGGTCCAGACGCCTCTTTGTCTCTGGCCGTTGACTCCAAACTCCTGGGCAGTCTGGCGTCGCTGGAGTTTAGCCGGCAGCACAAGTGGGTGGTCGACAGCACCGCTGGGGGGTCCGGCTCCTTGAGTCAGCAGAGCGGCGTCGGGAACCTGGAGATAGTCAGCACCTCGCAGACGGCCAAGGTCATCGTCTCGGTGAAGGACGCCATCCCCGCCATCCTCTGCGGGAAGATCAAAGGCCTCTCGGGGGTCTCCACCAAGAACTTTTCCATCAAGCGGGACGGCAGCCAGGCGGCGGCCCTGCAGCAGCTCTACGGGGTGCCGGCGGCGTCCCACGGGGAGCAGCACGACCCCAACAACCCCCATAAGAAGCTCCCCAAGAACCGGGCCATCAAACTGAAGAAGGTCAGCTCGCAGGAGATCCACTTCCTCCCCATGAAGAAGCAGAGACTTGCAGCGCTGCTGCCCAGGAAGTGAAAGGGGGCGGGGCTTTGGACCGCTCTGGTAATCCGCCCAGAGCGGGAAACATGAAACACATGTGGGGACCTTCTGTAATCCAACTCATCTCTTACACGTCCAATCAGAGGGTTTGGCTCCAAACTGAGCTCATGAATGTCTGACGGGGACACAGAAGCTCCAGAGAAGCTTTCTGACTTCCTGTGTTTGTTTGTAATGCAAAGTCCTCTCCGATAAACTGAACCACAAGTGTCGTTGTTGTCTGCCAGCTTAAAGGGCCAGTACGGATGTTTAGAGCTTCTCCTGCAGACTCAGGGTTCTCCTGCAGACTCAGAGTTCTCCTGTAGACTCAGGGGTTCTCCTGCAGACTCAGAGTTCTCCTGCAGACTCAGAGTTCTCCTGCAGACTCAGGGTTCTCCTGCAGACTCAGAGTTCTCCTGCAGACTCAGGGTTCTCCTGCAGCAGACGGAGCAAAGTGATGTTCTGTGTGGACGTCTTCAGACTCCTAAAAGAATCTCATCAGTTTAAGTGAACTCTGTATTCAGAACGTCTTCAGCTCTTGACCTTGATGTCAGACTCACCTTTCTGACCTGAAGCTGTTATCTCTGCCCTCACACCAGACTCCATCCACTAAAACACTGATTTAAGCTGAATCTGAACCAACCCTTTAATTTAAAACACCAAAGCCTCAGAACAGCTCAAACAGACTTCGTCGACTGCAGTAAAACTCTGCAGAAGAACCTACAAACATCCATCCGTCCTTTAACGGGCTCTCGTGGCTTTGATTGTCTTTTCTAAATCAGAGATGTTGAGGAACAGCAAAGACACTTGGGTTCCAGTTTTCCATTTCGGATCACTGTTTTTTTCCACTTGTCCCTTATTTCTTTTTTATTTAAGATCTAAAAAAACAGTTACAAACACGTCCCATGTGGTCACTGGAGCGATTCCCTCTCTTCTGATTGGTCGGGGTTTTGGCAGAAATTCCCTTCAGATGAACGTTGGCGACTTCCTTTTAACGGCCATCTTCACATTTAATCAGAACTTTCTTCGGGCCTAAGGAAACATATGAGGAAAGTTATTTTTTTATTTTTGAAAAAGAGAGCAACGTGCATGAAAGCCCAGAACCCGCCGCTGTTCCTCCAACAGACTGAGGCCGGTTCTCACGTTGATTTCACTTACTACATTACGAGCCAGGTTAAAGACGTTGGTAATATTAGTGAAGTGTTATTAGTCTGTTATTAGACGCATTAGTTCCACGTGGTTTGGTGTCTTTTTTAAATTGATTTTGTAATATTTTTTATGAGTTGTGAATGTGTCGCGTGTGCGTTTTATTCATCCCGTTGAGGGCACTTTGTCACAGTTTAGTTGAAAAGCGTTGCAGGGTGCCTGAAACTGTGGATGCTTCTGGACCGTCTGGATGAGGGACGGACCTTCATTTTATTTATATTCATGAACTTTAGCAGCTGTGCATCTTCAGCTCAGTCAGTTGGACCTGATCCCTTCTTGGGCTGCAGGTTCCACCCTAATTTATTTACCGTGCAACTGTTATTTATATGATCTGTACGGCGGCTAGCGGGCGGCTAGCGGGCGGAAACCTGTTTGTTTGGATCGGTGTCCGATTGAAACATGCTGCCGGG
Organism: Cottus gobio; assembly: GCA_023566465.1. Lineage (NCBI taxonomy): Eukaryota > Metazoa > Chordata > Actinopteri > Perciformes > Cottidae > Cottus > Cottus gobio. The sequence goes on from CM042217.1 coordinate 535,250, forward strand.
TAAATGTTTGCTTTCTGTACAGTTTGTGTGCTTTTCATATGGAAGTGAACTTAAAAATCTCTGAGGTCTGACTTTGTGTCTTTTTTTTGTTTTATATCTCAAGTGTGTTGTTTGTGTTGGAACTGGTTTGAAATGATGTCAGAATTTACTCATTAAAGAAGTTCTGATAAAAACATTCAGCATTAAAAACCCACAAATATTTCATCCCGCAAAACCAATCAGCCGAACAGTCAAACTAACGATTGTTTTCATTGTTTATTGATCAGTCCAGATTATTCTCCATTGATCGATTATTCTTTGATCTACAAAATGTCAGAAACGGGTGAAAGTGTCGATCAGCGTTTGCTGAAGCCCTGAAGATGACGTCCTAAAGTATTGAGTTTACTGTCACAAGAGGAAAGAACTGTCACCAATATGGCGTTCATTAAGGGCAAACATGTTCCATTGAAACCCATTAAAACCACAATGTTTGATTCCATTGCAACTTTCATATCAGACTATATATGGGGTAAGGAGATGAGTTTCCTCTGTAGGGCTCAGCCTTAGAGATAGGGTAAGGAGATGAGTTTCCTCTGTAGGGCTCAGCCTTAGAGATAGGGTAAGGAGATGAGTTCCTCTGTAGAGCTCAGCCTTAGAGATAGGGTAAGGAGATGAGTTTCCTCTGTAGGGCTCAGCCTTAGAGATAGGGTAAGGAGATGAGTTTCCTCTGTATGGCTCAGCCTTAGAGATAGGGTAAGGAGATGAGTTTCCTCTGTAGGGCTCAGCCTTAGAGATAGGGTACGGAGATGAGTTTCCTCTGTAGGGCTCAGCCTTAGAGATAGGGTAAGGAGATGAGTTTCCTCTGTAGGGCTCAGCCTTAGAAATAGGGTAAGGAGATGAGTTTCCTCTGTAGGGCTCAGCCTTAGAAATAGGGTAAGGAGATGAGTTTCCGGTGTAGGGCTCAGCCTTAGAGATAGGGTAAGGAGATGAGTTTCCTCTGTAGGGCTCAGCCTTAGAGATAGGGTAAGAAGATGAGTTTCCTCTATAGGGCTCAGCCTTAGAAATAGGGTAAGGAGATGAGTTTCCTCTGTAGGGCTCAGCCTTAGAGATAGGGTACGGAGATGAGTTTCCTCTGTAGGGCTCAGCCTTAGAGATAGGGTACGGAGATGAGTTTCCTCTGTAGGGCTCAGCCTTAGAGATAGGGTAAGGAGATGAGTTCCTCTGTAGAGCTCAGCCTTAGAGATAGGGTAAGGAGATGAGTTTCCTCTGTAGGGCTCAGCCTTAGAGATAGGGTAAGGAGATGAGTTTCCTCTGTAGGGCTCAGCCTTAGAGATAGGGTAAGGAGATGAGTTTCCTCTGTAGGGCTCAGCCTTAGAAATAGGGTAAGGAGATGAGTTTCCTCTGTAGGGCTCAGCCTTAGAAATAGGGTAAGGAGATGAGTTTCCGGTGTAGGGCTCAGCCTTAGAGATAGGGTAAGGAGATGAGTTTCGTCTGTAGGGCTCAGCCTTAGAGATAGGGTAAGAAGATGAGTTTCCTCTATAGGGCTCAGCCTTAGAAATAGGGTAAGGAGATGAGTTTCCGGTGTAGGGCTCAGCCTTAGAGATAGGGTAAGGAGATGAGTTTCCTCTGTAGGGCTCAGCCTTAGAGATAGGGTACGGAGATGAGTTTCCTCTGTAGGGCTCAGCCTTAGAGATAGGGTACGGAGATGAGTTTCCTCTGTAGGGCTCAGCCTTAGAGATAGGGTAAGGAGATGAGTTTCCTCTGTAGGGCTCAGCCTTAGAGATAGGGTAAGGAGATGAGTTTCCTCTGTAGGGCTCAGCCTTAGAAATAGGGTAAGGAGATGAGTTTCCTCTGTAGGGCTCAGCCTTAGAAATAGGGTAAGGAGATGAGTTTCCGGTGTAGGGCTCAGCCTTAGAGATAGGGTAAGGAGATGAGTTTCGTCTGTAGGGCTCAGCCTTAGAGATAGGGTAAGAAGATGAGTTTCCTCTATAGGGCTCAGCCTTAGAAATAGGGTAAGGAGATGAGTTTCCGGTGTAGGGCTCAGCCTTAGAGATAGGGTAAGGAGATGAGTTTCCTCTGTAGGGCTCAGCCTTAGAGATAGGGTAAGGAGATGAGTTTCCTCTGTAGGGCTCAGCCTTAGAGATAGGGTAAGGAGATGAGTTTCCTCTGTAGGGCTCAGCCTTAGAGATAGGGTAAGGAGATGAGTTTCCTCTGTAGGGCTCAGCCTTAGAAATAGGGTAAGGAGATGAGTTTCCGGTGTAGGGCTCAGCCTTAGAGATAGGGTAAGGAGATGAGTTTCCTCTGTAGGGCTCAGCCTTAGAGATAGGGTACGGAGATGAGTTTCCTCTGTAGGGCTCAGCCTTAGAGATAGGGTACGGAGATGAGTTTCCTCTGTAGGGCTCAGCCTTAGAGATAGGGTAAGGAGATGAGTTCCTCTGTAGAGCTCAGCCTTAGAGATAGGGTAAGGAGATGAGTTTCCTCTGTAGGGCTCAGCCTTAGAGATAGGGTAAGGAGATGAGTTTCCTCTGTAGGGCTCAGCCTTAGAGATAGGGTAAGGAGATGAGTTTCCTCTGTAGGGCTCAGCCTTAGAAATAGGGTAAGGAGATGAGTTTCCTCTGTAGGGCTCAGCCTTAGAAATAGGGTAAGGAGATGAGTTTCCGGTGTAGGGCTCAGCCTTAGAGATAGGGCAAGGAGATGAGTTTCCGGTGTAGGGCTCAGCCTTAGAGATAGGGTAAGGAGATGAGTTTCCTCTGTAGGGCTCAGCCTTAGAGATAGGGTAAGGAGATGAGTTTCCTCTGTAGGGCTCAGCCTTAGAGATAGGGTAAGGAGATTAAAAAAAAGAATTATTTTAAAAGTTCCTAAAAACTAAAGAAAATTATAAATGATCTACATAAGAATGTATCCAAATCGCTCGTTTTAAACAAACCTCCTGGAGTTATATTATATATTACATATAACTTTTAGGTTTATTATCAGTTGTTCTCTATTGTTATGTGTTCAATTTGATTTGAAATATCAGTAAAATATGTCACTCGATAGAAAATGAGTCCCCAACAGTCAGTTTCATGTGAAATAAATGAATTCTTGATCAAATAATCTGCTGCAGTCAGTAAAAACACATCTTTTAGTTTTTGGTAGATTTATAGAAAAAGGAATACACAAGTTCATAAACACACATTGTTTATCAGGCGGAACATGAAATGGACTCGTGACTCGTTGGGTTCAAGTAGTTCTGAAGAAGAGCGGAAACTCCAGCTCTCGACCCTCGAGTCCTCGTTTGGCACAAAGTCTCTTTGTCTCTTTGAGTTTGAATCCAGGAGGAAACCGGTTTGTTATTATAAAGTTTGCTACAAAAGCTCCGACTAGCAAAGACCAGCAGACCTGAGAATGTCGTCGGTGAAGCGACGCGGCGTCTACATCACGTCACTCAACTAAAAAGCCGCCGCGTTCAATAAGATTAAAAACAACAAAACAAAAGGCAGAATGGAAATCTGCCTTTTTTCTTCTTATCTTCACATTTCTAACTCGGGTATATGATCTCCTTTTAAAATATTAGGTTTCTACAAAAATGTACATTCTGTTGCTGATATTCATGGTGAAACCCATAAAGCTGTACACGCGGGTCCTCACTGCCACAGCGACGCGGCGGTCAGAACCAAGAGCCCTTTTGAGGAACCGCCATCCACTCGGATCGGAGGAGGGCATCATGATGATGACGGTGGTGATGATGAAGATGACGTTGCAGGGAACTGGTGAGATTCGATCAGAACGGTCGGAATAAAACGTGACGACGTTCGAGGCGGAAGAAGACGTCCGTCTGAGGCCGCGGGTACACTCGTCTGTTCGGCCGATCGCCATCGGACTAGGCTGACGCCCCCTTCGTCTTTCTCTAACAAAGCCGACGCCCCCTTTGTCTTCCTTTAACAAAGCCGACGCCCCCTTTGTCTTCCTCTAACGAAGCCGACGCCCCCATCGTCTTCCTCTAACGAGGAGAGCCTCCTTCGTCTTTAATGAGGACCGAGGAGGAAGACCTGCTGTCTGAGAAGTTACTGCGGAGGATTTCCTCAAGAAGACATCTTTGAATGATAAGAAAGGAATTAAACTACATTCCACCAACACGGCAGGAAGAATAATTCATTGATTCATAAATCAATTAATTGTCCGAGTCGTGGACTGAAAAGACTTTTGTGGGCTAACGAACGTTTTCTAGACTAAAAATGTATCAATTGATCCTGAAAATGATCGGCGGACCAGCCGACCATGTAATGAATGGTTATTTGCAGCCATATTGTGAAGAATTATTAGTAAAAAGTCTACTGCAACTACTAATTTCATCAGCAGCCATTTTGATTAATGATTATGAGTTATTTGATGGAATACAAAAAGTCACAATGCTTTCCCTATGAAGCTATGAACTATGGAGCCAGTCACCGTCGTATCTCTACATCTAAATAAATCAGTCGACAATGACAAAGTTGCAGCTCTATTGTGAAGAATTCATAGTAAAATGTCTCATAATTCCACCGGGAGGGAGAGGAAGCAGCAGATAAGGAGGACTTAATCGCCAACTATTTTGATAATCGGTTTGCAGATTAATAGTAAAATGAGCGTTGTTATTTATTAAAAGTCCACGAGTCCTGCAGGGAGGAAGAGCAAGCTGCAGAACTGACGTGGGACTTTTATTGTGAAAGAAGAACAGGAAATGAAATGTTTATCTGCTCTTTTTAGCCACGAAATTGCGCCGAGAAGACGAGTGTAACCACGGCCGATAGATGACATCAATCAGCATTCTGCAGGCGATTAAAAAAATTAAACAAGCGAGAGAGAGAGCGCGAGCGAGAGAGAGAGAGAGCGAGCGAGAGTAAGAGAGAGAGCGAGAGAGGCAGAGAGAGAGAGAGAGAGAGAGAGAGAGAGAGAGAGAGAGTAAGAGAGAGAGCGAGAGAGGCAGAGAGAGAGAGAGAGAGTAAGAGAGAGAGAGAGAGGCAGAGAGAGAGAGAGTAAGAGAGAGAGAGCGAGAGAGGCAGAGAGAGAGGCAGAGAGAGCGAGAGAGACTCTCCTGAAGGGAAGAACTTCTGATGGACTTTTCTTTTCTCGGTAAATAAGCAACGTGGTTTGAGAGGAAACGTTCTCCATCTTTGGGGATCAGAAGGTTCCACTCGCTGTGCTGAGCAGAACGTAAACACTGCAGAGGTTCTGTTCCTTTAGGGGGTCCTCCTGACACGGGTTCAGTCCCTCGAGGTGGCGCCCAGAGTCCCCCATGAGTGAGTCCCCCCATGAGTCCTGGTCCCGGTGTCGCTCACGGTTTCCCGTGTTTCAGCCGCTCGATGTGGTGACACAGCTTGAGGGCGGGGCCTAGTTTCAGACCCATGTACTTCATGATCATGTCGCTCCGCAGCAGCATCAGAGCTTTACCGTCGATCTCCTGGGAACGAGAGGAGACCATGAATAAATGAGCGAGACCCGAACCATCCATCAATCATCCATCAATCATCCATCAATCATCCATCCATCATCCATCAATCATCCATCCATCCATCATCCATCAATCATCCATCAATCCATCAATCATCCATCCATCCATCAAACCTTTCATCCATCAATTCATCCATCCATCAATCAATCAATCAATCCATTCATCCATCCATCCATCAATCATCCATCCCATCCATCAAACCTTTCATCCATCAATTCATCCATCCATCATCCATCATCCATCCATCCATCCATCAATCAATCAATCCATTCATTCATCCATCCATCCATCAATCATCCATCCATCAATCCATCAATCCATCAACCCATCCATCAAACCTTTCATCCATCAATTCATCCATCCATCCATCCATCAATCCATCCATCATCCATCAATCAATCAATCAATCCATCAAGCCATCAATCCATCAAACCATCAATCAATCCATCAATCAATCATCACCAATCGACCAAAACAAAAAGGATCAATTCAAACTATTTATTTATTGATTTACTTTATTTAGTGCATTAAAAAGAAAATAAGGAACAATTAGAGTAAAAAAAACATACTAAAAACCACAGAATAAAAACATCATTGTGTATTAAATAAATAAAACCATAAAATATTAATTTTTTTTAAACGACGGCGCCAAACGTTCCGGTTCCGTGTGGTGGAACCGCTAAACATTCTGGGTCCGTTTGGTGGAACCGCTAAATGTTCTGGTTCCATTTGGTGGAACCGCTAAGCGTTCCGGTTCAGTTTGGTGGAACCGCTAAATGTTCTGGTCGCGACGCAGGAAACGATGTCCCGGTCCTAAAAGAAGAAGAAGAAGTGAACTCACGTGTTTCCTGAACAGCTCGGCGTGGGGCGCTAAGGCCGTCGGGTCGGCGTCCCTCACAAACTGCATCACCTCCTCGATGGACCAGGAGGACGGGGGTTTGCCGGGCGGCTCTGAGCCCGGCGCCTCGGGGCCGGTGGTGGAGCTGGCTGCTGCCAAAGCACAACGGACACACTGAGCACCGGCGCGTTCACACCCACACCCATGGACCACCCGCCCACCGGTTCCCACCGGTTCCCACCGGTTCCCACCGTACCTTCTACTCGTCTGAGCGGCTGTTTGGTGCCGAGCTCCGCCGGGTTGGAGGAGAGCCGGCGCACGGCCGCCGCGCCATGGCGGTAGCGGGCGACGGCATGGGAGTGGTACTCCGAGGAGCTGGTGCTGCGCGCCGCCGCCTGGGGTCGAGGGGTCATGGAGTTGGAGGCCGAGTCCATGAAGCGCTGCTCCTTTAAGAGGCCGTTCTCCTCATGAGGCAGAGTCTCTGCTGGAGAGAGAACCGCTGACTCTGAGACCACGTCCAGGGAGATATTATGTACATAATATATATATATATATATATATGCACTTAGAGGGCGTGGTTATGAACCGTACCTTCTGACGGATGAGCTTCGGTGCGTAAATGTTTCGGCGACAGAGGAGCCGCGTACGGCGGCGAGATCCCCGAGAGACTCCGCTTGCCCCCCCGAGCCAGAGACGGAGCGTCCAGCGCCTCTTCTTTCACTGCAACACATGAACAAAGGGCGTGACCGCCTCGCCTCGCCTTAACTTTACCGTCGGGGCTCCGGCAGCACAGGCGTCACCTGACTTGGTCCGGTCGTAGGCGGCGTAGTGGCTGAACGGCTGGCTGCTGAACAGGTTGTCGCACTGCAGGTGGCGGCACATCGTCTCCAGGAAGCGCAGCACGAAGGACGCGCTGGAGGCCGCCGGCAGCTTGACCACGCGGACGCCGCCGTCCGTTCTCACTGCGATCGAGGACACGGAATATTTAAAATTACCTTTTAGTTCTTACACATCGGCACGATAAATGATAAAAATACACAGAACTCAGCAAGACACACTTACAATCAAATAAACAACAATGACCATAAAACAACGTAAGTAAACAAACAGGGCAGCCGCTCGTACCGAGGATCAGGATCACAAACTCAAGATTTACAAAGTAAATAAAAGGGACGCCATATCTTATATCTTATAATTATCTTATATCATTCCTCAAACAATAAGGTATCTTCTCTAAACGGTAAAAACTATTCACACATCCAAGTTGAGACGTTACATCTGATTTAGATTAGATTTAGTAAAGTTACTCAATAAACAAGTCGCCAGGGTCCAAAAGAGTCAACACCATGAATACTGGATAGGGTGTTAGGGCTACTATTATGATTATTATGATTTGTATTAATCTAATAAAGCCATTGCCGGTGACTCTACCTCTGACCGCCTCTCCTCCTCCCGAGTGGGTCTGCAGGGCGCCCAGCAAGACTTTGGGCTGGTACGCACAGTCGATGCAGGACTGGACCACCTGCTGCAGCACGGCGTTCACCGGGCCCGGCCCGAAGTGGTCCGGCAGGCGCTGCATATGCTTCCTGTCCAGGTGGGGGCCGCAGACCCCCTGCTTGTTCACGTACACGCACACTGGAACAACACGTGGGGGAAGGCAGCGAGCTGATGAGACGTTCTAATAGTTTTAGATGCATAGCTGGTTATTGGGGGGGGGGGTTGGGGTACCTGTTGAAACCACAGAGTTCAGGCTGCCGGGGCTTTCTTGAGGAACCTGGATGCTCAGCAGCTGTGCCGAGCTTTGGAGAATCTTGGACTTCCTCTGAAAAAAGGACACATTCATTTGCACCGTGGCAGTAAAAGAGTGATGCCATGGGGGGAGGGAGGGTCTCACCTTGCTTCCTGGCTTGGGCCCCCTCTTCTTGTAGAGTCGGGGAACCAGCTGCGTGCTTTCAGGCACGGCTCCGTTCTTTGCGACGCTGCTGGTGGCGGCGGCCGCTGCAGCTGCTGCTTCCGCCACGGCTTTGAGCAGAGCGATGGTCTCGCTCTTGGGCCGCCGGCCTCGGACCCCCTTCCTGACGGGCAGGGCGGGCAGCGGGTTGGGAAGTCTGTAGGGCGACTGCATGGAGCGCCTGCTGGGCTTGGAGGGCGACGCCGGGAGGATCGGCACCGCCTTCGGCAGGCTGACTGGAGGAGGAACGGCGGGAAGACGGCACGATTTGGTTTGAAGGGTCGATATCAAAAAGGCAAGAGAGCAAGTTGTGATGTAACGAACATTAATGACTGGTTAACGTCACAGAGTGAATAAAGGAGAAGAGCTAGTAATGTTAGCAGCGCTAGTAACGTTAGCAGCGCTAGTAACGTTAGCAGCACTGGAAATGTTAGCAGCGCTATAAATTACTACAACAAAGTAAAAGTATTTTAGAGTTTAAATAAATGGCTCCTGGACCAGCTGCTATAATCAAAACCAGTAAAACATTCCGTCTCTGTAATATGGATCATCTCTGATCGATAATTCAAGACCTAAAGTATTATTTTAGGCTCCGCCTCCTCACCGCTGTGGCCCGGCGCCTGCAGGCTGTGCTTGGTGAGCGAGCACCAGCCCACTGGGAACACGTCCCGGGCGTCGTACTGGCACCAGTAGTCGAAGGCGCCGCGCCACCCGTCGAACATGATGAAGACCTCGTCGCCCTTCACCTCGCCGATGGTGGCGGGGCAGATGAGGTACGGGTTCTTCTTGTCCACGGCCTCCAGCTTCATGCCGGGCTTGAAGAGGTTCTGGGCGGGCCTCGGAGGTTCCTTTAAAATAAAGACAGTAGGACGGCGTGTCACAGCGCTGTTCTGTGTTTGTGTTACGGGTGTTGTTGTTTGTTTGTTTGTTTGTTTGTGATGCGGCACAAACCTTTTTAAAGGCGATGGCCGGAGCCATCTCGGCCCCGTTCAAGGTCCTCAACAGAAACATGGGCCACGAGGAGGCGTTCATCCGGAAGCCTGGGGGGCATTGATCATGGGTAGTTGGTAGTTGATCATTGGTAGTTGATTATTGATCATTGGTAGTTTGTAATTGATCATTGGTAGTTGGTAATTGGTCATTGGTAGTTGGTCATTGATAGTTGGTCATTGGTAGTTGGTCATTAATCATTGGTAGTTTGTAATTGATCATTGGTAGTTGGTAATTGGTATTGATCATTGGTAGTTGGTCATTGATCATTGGTAGTTGGTAATTGGTATTGATCATTGGTAGTTGGTCATTGATCATTGGTAGTTGATTATTGATCATTGGTAGTTGATTATTGATCATTGGTAGTTGGTAATGGATCATTGGTAGTTTGTAATTGATCATTGGTAGTTGGTAATTGGTATTGATCATTGGTAGTTGGTCATTGATCATTGGTAGTTGGTAATTGGTATTGATCATTTGTAGTTGGTCATTGATCATTGGTAGTTGGTAGTTGATTATTGATCATTGGTAGTTTGTAATTGATCATTGGTAGTTGGTAATTGGTCATTGGTAGTTGGTCATTGATAATTGGTAGTTGGTCATTAATCATTGGTAGTTTGTAATTGATCATTGGTAGTTGGTAATTGGTATTGATCATTGGTAGTTGGTCATTGATCATTGGTAGTTGGTAATTGGTATTGATCATTGGTAGTTGGTCATTGATCATTGGTAGTTGGTCATTGATCATTGGTAGTTGATTATTGATCATTGGTAGTTGATTATTGATCATTGGTAGTTGATTATTGATCATTGGTAGTTGGTAATGGATCATTGGTAGTTTGTAATTGATCATTGGTAGTTGGTAATTGGTATTGATCATTGGTAGTTGGTCATTGATCATTGGTAGTTGGTCATTGATCATTGGTAGTTGCCTGGTCCCTACCCAGCGGCGGCTGCAGCATGTCTCCGTTCTTCTCGCAGCTGCCGATCGGCCATTGGTAATTGGTAGTTGGTCATTAATCATTGGTAGTTTGTAATTGATCATTGGTAATTGGTAATTGGTATTGATCATTGGTAGTTGGTCATTGGTAGTTGATTATTGATCATTGGTAGTTGATTATTGATCATTGGTAGTTGATTATTGATCATTGGTAGTTGGTAATTGATCATTGGCAGTTGGTAATTGGTCATTAATCATTGGTAGTTTGTAATTGATCATTGGTAGTTGGTCATTGGTAGTTGGTCATTGATAGTTGGTCATTGGTAGTTGGTCATTAATCATTGGTAGTTTGTAATTGATCATTGGTAGTTGGTCATTGATCATTGGTAGTTGGTCATTGATCATTGGTAGTTGGTCATTGGTCATTGATCATTGGTAGTTGGTAATTGATCATTGGTAATTGATCATTGGTAGTTGGTAATTGATCATTGGTAATTGATCATTGGTAGTTGGTAATTGGTCATTGGTAGTTGGTCATTGATAGTTGGTAATTTCTCATTGGTAATTGGTCATTAATCATTGGTAGTTGGTAATTGGTAGTTGGTAATTGGTAGTTGGTCATTGATAGTTGGTAATTGATCATTGGTAGTTGGTAATTGGTCATTGGTAGTTGCCTGGTCCCTACCCAGCGGCGGCTGCAGCATGTCTCCGTTCTTCTCGCAGCTGCCGATCGGCTGGATGTCGGCCGAGTCCACGAGCCTCCAGAAGTCGTTGCTGTTGTCGCTGCCGTCCAGACGGAGGCGGAGGCGGACGCCCGTCAGGCCCATCACCGTGGCGATGCACACCGAGGTGGAGTTGCGCGGGTCGTGGGCCTCGAGCTTCATGCCCACCTTGAAGTCGTTGGAGGGCGGGACTCGAGCCTGCAGACATATATTAGATTAATATATTATATTATATTAATATACGAACATATTAAAATATATGAAGATATGAATGCAAGAAGATAAAACATTTTAGGAATCATACCTGACGAAAGCAGCCTGGTGGAGCCGGCAGAGAAGACGTCTCTTTTAGATATTCTTCCCAGCTGAAAGCATCTAAATACAAAATAAATACATTTATTTGAACAATTACTGTTAAATGCAAAATATTAACTATTTCTTTTTTTTTTAAATCCCTTTTTATTTGATTTAAAGGTTTAAGGGTTCCGTAAACTCCTTCGCGAATCGCCACCTTAACGCGGTGAAGGAGTTTGAGTGGCTCAATGATCCTGGGAGCTATGTTGTCCGGGGCATCTGCCCCTGGTAGGGTCTCCCAAGGCAAACAGGTCTCGGGGGAGAGCCCAGACTAAGAGCGGTTCAAAAAACCCTGATGAATAGCAGCACACGGAATGTAGCTACCTCGCCCGGACCAGGGAAACCGGGGCACCCTCCCGGAGCCAGACCCGGGAGGCGAGCTCGTCGGCGAGCGTCTGGTGGCCGGGCTTTCGCCCATGGGGCCCGGTCGGGCTCAGCCCGAAGAAACATCATGGTGCAGCCACCCTGTGGACCCACCACCCGCAGGGACAGACATCGGGGTCGGGTGCTATGTAGACCGGGCGGCGGGCCGGGCAGGGGGCCTGGGCGAGCCGATCGCCGGCGACATAGACTAGCTCTAGGGACGTGGAACGTCACCTCGCTAGCGGGGAAGGAGCCGGAGCTGGTGAGGGAGGTGGAGCGGTACCAGCTAGATATAGTTGGGCTCACCTCCACGCACAGCGCTGGCTCTGGAACCAAACTCCTGGAGAAGGGTTGGACTTTGTTCTTTTCTGGAGTCGCCCAGGGTGAGAGGCGCCGGGCGGGAGTGGGGATACTCACGAGTCCCCGGCTGAGCGCCGCCGTGTTGGAGTTTTCCCCGGAGAACGAGAGGGTCGCCTCCCTGCGCCTACGGGTTGCGGGGAGTAAGGCTCTGACTGTTGTTTGTGCTTATGCACCAAACAGCATTTCGGAGTATCCGGCCTTCTTGGAGTTGGTGGGAGGGGTCCTGGAAAGGGCGCCGCCTGCCGATTCCATAGTTCTCCTGGGAGACTTCAACGCTCACGTGGGCGACGACAGAGAAACCTGGCGGGGAGTGATTGGGAGGAACGGCTTGCCTGATCTGAACCCGAGCGGTGTTTCGTTGTTGGACTTCTGTGCTAGCCACAGTTTGTCCATAACAAACACCATGTTTGAACATAAGGTGGCTCATAAGTGTACCTGGTACCAGAGCACCTTAGGCCGGAGATCAATGATCGACTTCGTAATCGTATCATCTGATCTGCGGCCGTATGTTTTGGACACTCGGGTGAAGAGAGGAGCAGAGCTGTCAACTGATCACCACCTGGTGGTGAGTTGGATCAGATGGCGGGGGAGTCGGCCAGAAAGACCTGGCAAGCCCAAACGTGTAGTGAGGGTGAACTGGGAACGTCTGGCGGAGGATCCTGTCCAGGAGGTCTTCAACTCCCACCTCCGGAAGGACTTCTCACACATCCCGAGGGAGGTTGGGGACATGGAATCCGAGTGGATCATGTTCAAAGCCTCTATTGTGGACGCGGCCGCTAGGAGCTGTGGTCGGAAGGTCATCGGTGCCTGTCGTGGCGGCAACCCGATAACCCGGTGGTGGACACCGGGGGTGAGGGAAGCCGTCAAGCTGAAGAAGGAGGCCTTTCGGGCTTGGTTGGCCCAGGGGTCTCCTGAAGCAGCTGACAGGTACAGGCAGGCCAGAAGGACTGCAGCTGCGGTGGTCACGGATGCTAAAACTCGGGCATGGGAGGAGTTCGGGGAGGCCATGGAGAAGGACTTTCGGTTGGCCTCAAGGAGGTTCTGGCAAACCATCCGACGACTCAGGAAGGGAAAGCAGGGCCTTCCCCAGGCTGTTATCAGCGGGGGAGGGTTGCTGCTGACCCAGACAGAGGATATCGTCGGGCGGTGGAAGGAGCACTTTGAGGAACTCCTAAACCCGGTCAACATGTCCCCTGAACAGGGGGCAGCGCCTGAAGACTTGGGGTTGGATGAACCCATATCCCTGGCAGAGGCCACTAAGGTAGTCAAAAAGCTCCTTGGTGGCAAGGCGCCGGGGGTGGATGAAATCCGCCCTGAGATGCTGAAGGCGCTGGACTTTGTTGGGCTGTCTTGGCTGACACGCCTCTTCAATGTCGCATGGGGGTCGGGCACAGTGCCCATGGACTGGCAGACCGGGGTGGTGGTTCCCATCTTCAAGAAGGGGGACCGGAGAGTGTGCTCGAATTATCGGGGTATCACACTACTCAGCCTCCCGGGAAAAGCTTATGCCAGGGTGCTGGAACGGAGGCTCCGACCGTTTGTCGAACCTCGGATTCAAGAAGAACAGTGCGGGTTTCGTCCTGGTCGTGGAACAGTGGACCAGCTCTTTACCCTTGCAAGGATACTGGAGGGGTCCTGGGAGTTTGCCCAACCAGTCTACATGTGCTTTGTGGACTTGGAGAAGGCTTTCGACCGGGTCCCTCGGGGCTTTTTGTGGGGGGTGCTGCGGGAGTATGGTGTGCCGGACCCGTTGCAACGGGCCATCCGGTCTCTGTACGCCTGCAGTAGGAGCTGTGTTCGTATCCTCGGCAGTAAGTCAGATACGTTCCCGGTGGGTGTTGGCCTCCGCCAGGGCTGCCCTTTATCACCGGTCCTGTTCGTGACTTTCATGGACAGGATATCTAGGCGCAGCCGTGGGGCGGAGAATGTCAGGTTCGGGGATCTCAGGATAGCCTCTCTGCTGTTTGCAGATGATGTGGTCCTGTTTGCCTCCTCGGACCATGACCTCCAGCATTCACTGGGGCGTTTTGCAGCCGAGTGTGAAGCGGCGGGGATGAGAGTCAGCACCACGAAATCTGAGGCCATGGTGCTCTGCCGGAAACCGGTGGATTGCTCCCTCCGGGTGGGGACAGAGTGCCTACCACAAGCGAAGGAGTTCAAGTATCTCGGGGTCTTGTTCACGAGTGAGGGTAAAATGGAGCGGGAGATCGACAGGCGTATCGGTGCGGCTGCAGCAGTAAAGCAGGCGTTGCACCGGGCCGTCTTGGTGAAGAAGGAGCTGAGCCGAAAGGCAAAGCTCTCAATTTACTGGTCGGTCTACGTCCCAACCCTCACCTATGGTCACGAGCTTTGGATCGTGTCCGAAAGAACGAGGTCGCGGATACAAGCGGCCGAAATGAGTTTCCTCCGTAGAGTGGCCGGGCTCAGCCTTAGAGATAGGGTGAGGAGCTCGGACATCAGGAGGGAGCTTGAAGTTGAGCCGCTACTCCTTCGTGTCGAAAGGAGTCAGCTGAGGTGGTTCGGGCATCTAATTAGGATGCCTCCAGGACGCCTCCCTTTAGAGGTTTTCCAGGCACGTCCAACTGGTAGGAGGCCCCGGGGAAGACCCAGGACACGCTGGAGGGATTATATCTCCCAGCTGGCCTGGGAACGCCTCGGGATCCCCCAGAATGAGCTGGTAGATGTTGCGGGTGAGAGAGAAGTCTGGGTCAGCCTGCTTGACCTGCTGCCTCCGCGACCCGACCCCGGATAAGCGGTGGAAAATGGATGGATGGATGGATGGGTTCCGTAAACAACTTCCGCTCTTTTTCTCGGGAATGATGGAAAGAAAAAGTATTTTATGTGTGTGTGTATATATATATATATTTTAATTAATTAAAAAAGTTAATATTTTGCTTATAAATCACATAAAATCCAGTAAATGATGATTTCCACCTTTAGCTGGTGCTGGAGTCGCTGCTGTTAGTGGAACCATTCTTCCTGGTTTCTCTTTTTTGACGTCTTTCTGATCTAAAAATTAAGAAGAAAAATGTAAATACATCAATTGTATACGTGTGTGAAAATGCAAAAGTTGATTTAACAAATCTTCACAAAAGTAAAAATACAGCTTTGATGCATTTATTTAACTTATTTAATTCTTCACAAACATCTCATCATTTCTGGCAGAGCAACAACCTGTGAACAATTAACATTTTGCATTTGAGAATAATTATAACTGCCTTGAAATAACTTTTCATTTCTGAGGAATTTATTGTCAAACTTAAATATCTAAATTAACAAATCTGCAACGCTTTAACCGTCCTAAAGTGGCACTTTAGTAGCACTGGAATGTCTCTTACTGATAGCACTTTGTAGTTGAACTTTATTGATGAAATTGTACCTTCTTGATTCTTGTTGTTCTGATTCTTGTTTGTACTCATGGTGGAATCACTTATTGTAAGTCGCTTTGGATAAAAGCGTCAGCTAAATGAAATGTAATGTAATGTAATGTAATAATGTTATAATTATACATTATAAATCCCATGCAGGAGTTTTTACCGGATTAACAATTTAAATAATAAAAATAAACCTAAGTCGTGAACACAGTCTTTTATCAGGCAAAGTAAAATGTGGTCAACTTGCCTTTTAACGGCGTTTTTCCCATGGTGACTGACAACCAATGGAGACGCTCCTGCGATGACGGACCAATGGCGGCGCTTCTTAGACAACCAACCAATGGAGACGACCAACCAATGAGACCCTTCTTAGACGACCAACCAATGGAGACCCTTCTTAGACGACTAACCAATGGAGACCCTTCTTAGACGACCAACCAATGGAGGCGCTTCTTAGACGACCAACCAATGGAGACGGCCAACCAATGGAGACGACCAACCAATGGAGACCCTTCTTAGACGACCAACCAATGGAGACCCTTCTTAGACGACCAACCAATGGAGATGCTTCTTAGACGACCAACCAGAGGAGGGGCTTCTTAAACGACCAACCAATGGAAACGCTTCTTAGACGACCAACCAAAGGAGACGCTTCTTAGACGACTAACCAATGGAGACGATTCTTAGACGACCAACCAATGGAGACGATGACGCCCGGCGACAACCAGGTGAGCATTCGTGCAGCTTCTGGTGGTTTTCTAAAAAGAAAATATCAAAAAGTGAAAATATTTCAAGCAAATTCAGCACACACAGTTCAGAGTTTCATTGATCCCTGGAGGCGGCGTTAATGTGACCACGTGCTTAGCCTCACAGTATGATGTTATGTATTTAAACCGTTGGTATATGAATACAGGTGTTTGTGGTGAAAATGTGCTACAACCTTTGGGGATGAAATACTGAGCTACATGTGAAGCAGTTACAGTAAATACGATGAATCAATCTCTCAACTTGAAAGCAGAAACTGAAATCTCTCAAACTGAAAGCAGACCACAAACATGATGAAGGGCAGCAGAGTCACATCTTGGTAATCGTCCAGTAATCAACAAAAGCAACAAAATAAACAATAATTCTGAAATGGGTCCTTCTTTTACTTTTGACTCAAGTATGATTTTGAATGTAGGACTTGTGTTTTTTACTTGCATCACAGTATTTCTACTCAGTAGTAATAGTGGTTGTACTCAAGCACAACAGCAGAGTACTTCTTCCCCCAGTGGAGTTGAGCAATAAGTAAATAAAGCGTCTCATCTTTGGGGAAAACAGGAAGTACGTGTCCTCAGAAGTCACATGATAATAATAGTGAAAACACAAACTGAATAATAAATAACGTTGGTTCTTTAAGGTTAACGGTCAAAATAACAACGTTATTATAGATAATAATTAAATAAATAGATAAATATAGGTACTTTATCCAGCAAGGGGACAAAATACAAAATATATACAAAAATAAAATAGAATAAGGAAAATGCACAATATAAGAAAATAGAATAGAATAATAAGAAAATGCACATAGACAAAAATACAATAAAATAATATTAAATTAACTAACTATTAACGGGATATTCAGGTTTATTATTATTAAATGTAACATTGTAATATATATATATATATCTTGAGACAATAGTCTGCAGACTTTCCCATGTTTTTCCCAGCCAGCTAACGTTAACCCACCTGGTGACGTCACCTCCCCGGCCCTCAGAAGGTCCCTGAGCTAAAGATAAGTACAACAACACTTTACTTCCTTTGGAAGACAAACACAAAGACACGTATTTTTGTTTTAAAAACTGCTTCTTTTCCTAAAACGAACGGCAACGTAACGCGGCTCCAGGTGATAGTCTGGGCCCCAATGTTGACAACATGGGGCCGTCTAACCCCCGCGTCCTTAACCTCCCGCGTTCTCCCCGTAAGTCTTTTATCGTTTGAGTCCGAAGAAAGAAACTTACGCGCGGCGTGTTTTTCTTGTTGTTTTTGTTTTGTTTTTCCTCCTCTGAGCGAAGATCCTCACACTTCTCCCTAATCGTCAGCTGCCATTTTTTTTTCTCCACGAATGATATTTGGTAGGAGGTGCAAAGGATAGTGTGCTTCCGCGTGCCAAGAAGTCGACCAATCAGGTGTCGCGATACTCTCGCTTACAGCCAATCGGGTGACGGCTTGCTTGTTTTTAACCAATCGGCGTCTACGTGTTCTACTCGGGCTGTAGTTTGGATCACAGAAAGTAAGAGGAGTTATCCATCTTCATTTTTTACATTCTTTGAAAGCTCTTTCTGATGCTGTGGCAAAAATGTATTTAAAATAAAATGATATCAACTGCATTTCTCAGAAATAGGGAAACATTAACATACAACAAATAATGGTATAGTTTCATTAAAAAATATATATGTATACATATAATAAACATGAGAATACATAAGTACTATTGACCACCATTTAATTTGTTTTATCGTCTATTTTTCTGTTTTTGTTTGTATATGTAAAATTACAATATAAATAACGAAAAATATGCCAGAACAATACTGTGACAAATATGTGCAATGTAATTTGTATATTCAATATTCTACTGTACATTCAATTTCTTCTTTACTGTTTTATTTTATTATGTTTATTACTGTTTATTACTGTTTATTTATATTACTTGATTTTTTATCTTACGTACTGAGCAATGCTGCTGTAATCCTGTAATTTCCCCACTGCGGGACTAATAAAGGATTATCTTATTTTATCTTATTTTATCTTATCTTATCTTATCTTATCTTATCTTAACTGTTATTTAGAATGATAGTCTTGTTGGTGATGGGCTGCAGTCTCGTTAATGTAATGTTATTTGTTTTGTTATTGAGGAACGTTGTTTATCATTTGTATTTACAAACTAATAAACATTGTTTAAATAAACGACTAGAAAAAAAGGTTGCTATTTAAAACAAATGTATTCATTAAAATACAATTGAATAAGTTAACAAAGTGAATTAAACAGAAAGGCTGTTTTCAATAAATGAAGAAGACTATATCACATATAATAAAACAGATTTAAATGATCAAATATAATATAAAAGAGATGATGTAGATATTAAATCCCAAAAGTGATGTTTATAAATCAAATTTTAAAAAATGCTAAATTAAAAGGTGTGTGCCCAAAAGGAGAAGAGCTCTCTCTCGGTTACGTCTTCACGTTGGTCACGAAGCAGAAGATGACTCACAAACTTTATTAATCGTGGGGTTTTCCCCGCCCACAAAGTTCCTCTCCAGTCTCGATTATTCCAACCACAACGTGTGGAAACTCCCTGCGGGCTACACTCAACACACGTGACTAAAAACTACGTGTTTCATTTTTAAATGATTGTTATTCGCTTTATGGTTTCACTCAGACATTTATGGGATGCAACAGAAGTAAAATACAAATGTAAGATACTTGTACCAAGTTATGCTAATTTTCACTGAAGGAAATATTGTAGTTTTTACTTAAAAAAATAAACTAAAAACTAAAATATCAGACATTTTCATTAAAAAGCCCCTTATGTAAAATATCAACAGCTCTGTCTCAAACTAAATGCTACTTAAATGTGAATGCTTCAGTAATAATAATTAAATATGTTGTATTTATACTTACAAGAGTCCTTTTCCTGCATTCTGCACTTTTACTTTTCATGCTTTAAGTACATTTCACTGATTCATTCAGTCATGTTGCTTAATTAACATTTTGAATGCAGTACTTTTACTTGTAATGGAGTACTTTAACATTGTTGTATTGCTATTTGTACTTAAGGATCCGAATACTCGCCCAGTTACATTTAGGGTTGAGGTGACCTATTATTATTATTATTATTATTATTATTATTATTATTATTATATAGTGCAGTTTCTAATAGGAAAACATTGGCTCTTTGACATCCTGTCATGTTTATCGCACTTTCTCACAATTACAATTATTCAGCATAAACATCCTCATAACCTGTTCAGAGGTGAACTTCATGGAGAATGAGCCGATTGATATTCAAATCAATAATCAATTCCAAAACAAATCAATATAGAACCAAATGGAATAATCCATAAGTGTAGAAATGTCCAGTAAAAATGGCAATATTGTGTTTTTTGACATTAACTCTGTAATACAATTCTAATTATTCTGTTGTTCATATTTTTAATGGTGAAAATTCTGCGTTAGATGAAACAAAACACGTGATTTAGATTTAATAATCAAGAAAACATTATGAAAATACAGAAATAAACTTTAGTATCTTTTAGGGGCAAACCGTGCATGACCGGCTATTCAGATCCAGTTTGAGGTTCGTCCTGTAGGTGGCAGCATAGATTCATGTGGTGGCACGGACATAGAACAAGCTGTAAATATCCTTCAGAGTTTTAAATATCAATAGTTCACATTTGGTCTGAATGACGTTGAGGTTCTGGATGAAAACAGGAAGTCGTCTGAAGGATTGAAGGCTGCAGCTCTTTTCTATTCATGATCACGAGGAAAAGAAATAATGGTCGCTTCTCTATTCACCAAAAACAAACGTATGATCACATCTGAAATGAGACATTGATGTGTGCTCTCCCCACTGCTCTTCTCCCTCTACATCAACGACTGCACCTCAGGGGACCCGTCTGTTAGACTCCTGAAGTTCAGACCACACAACGGTCATCGGCCTCACCAGGAACGGTGATGAGTCTGCGTACAGACGGGAGGTTGAACAGCTGGTCCTCTGGTGTGGGCAGAACCACCTGGAGCTGAACTTTGAGCTGAAGTCCAAAACTTAATGACCGTGGACTTCAGGAAGAGCCCCCCAACACTACCCCCCCTTACCATCCACAACAGCATTGTTTCTGCGGTGGAGTCCTTCAGGTTTCTGGGAACCACAATCTCACAGGACCTGAAGTGGGCCTCCAACATCAACACCATCCAGAAAAAGGCCCAGCAGAGGTTGTACTTCCTGCGCCAGCTCAGGAAGTATAACCTGCCACAGGAGCTGCTGATCCTGTTTTACTCCGCCATCAGTCTGTCCTCTGCTCCTCCATCACTGTGTGGTTTGGATCACTAAACAGGACAGAGGCAGACTACAGTGGATAGTCAGGTCTGCAGAGAGAACTATTGATTCCAGCCTGCCCTCCATCCTGGACTTGTACACCTCCAGAGTCAGGAAGCGAGCTGGAAAGACCCCTGCAGACCCCTCACACCCTGGACACAAGCTGTTTCACCTCCTCCCCTCTGGGGGCGCTACAGAGCACTGTACGCCAAAACCACCAGACACAGGAACAGCTTCTTTCCACTGACCGTCACCCTGATGAACAATTAATCAGACTCCCCCATCTGCACTACTTGCACTAATCGGACTACTTTTTCTTTTTAATGTCTTTTAAAAAATATTTATCTTATTTATTGCTTATTGTAAATGTGTATATATGTATAATGAGAGCTATGTGTAACCGGAGTCAAATTCCATGTGAGTGTAAACACACATGGCCAATAAAGCTGATTCTGATTCTGATAGAGGAGAAAACATGATAGTGTACACTAAAGGGCTCTTCTAGAGGAGAAAACATGATAGTGTACACTAAAGGGCTCTTCTAGAGGAGAAAACATGATAGTGTACACTAAAGCACTCTTCTAGAGGAGAAAACATGATAGTGTACACTAAAGCACTCTTCTAGAGGAGAAAACACGATAGTGTACACTAAAGGGCTCTTCTAGAGGAGAAAACATGATCGTGTACACTAAAGCACTCTTCTAGAGGAGAAAACATGATAGTGTACACTAAAGGGCTCTTCTAGAGGAGAAAACATGATAGTGTACACTAAAGCACTCTTCTAGAGGAGAAAACACGATAGTGTACACTAAAGGGCTCTTCTAGAGGAGAAAACACGATAGTGTACACTAAAGGGCTCTTCTAGAGGAGAAAACATGATAGTGTACACTAAAGCACTCTTCTAGAGGAGAAAACATGATAGTGTACACTAAAGCACTCTTCTAGAGGAGAAAACATGATAGTGTACACTTAAGCACTCTTCAGTGGAGAAAACGTGATAGTGTACACTAAAGGGCTCTTCTAGAGGAGAAAACATGATAGTGTACACTAAAGCACTCTTCTATAGGAGAAAACATGATAGTGTACACTAAAGGGCTCTTCTAGAGGAGAAAACATGATAGTGTACACTAAAGCACTCTTCTATAGGAGAAAACATGATAGTGTACACTAAAGCACTCTTCTAGAGGAGAAAACATGATAGTGTACACTAAAGCACTCTTCTAGAGGAGAAAACATGATAGTGTACACTAAAGCACTCTTCTATAGGAGAAAACATGATAGTGTACACTAAAGCACTCTTCTAGAGGAGAAAACATGATAGTGTACACTAAAGCACTCTTCTAGAGGAGAAAACAGGATGAAGTGGCCTCTAGGCCCTAGAGGCCACTTCATCCTGTTGACATCCTACTGACTAGGGTGCCCTTCCAGTAGAGAAAACGTGATAGTGTCCACTAAGGCGCTCGTCCAGCGTATAAAGGAGACGCAGCTTCCTCCTCCTGATGGAGAAAAGGTGGTTGAGAAGCCTGCAGCCCACGCGGTGGAGAAAGCACGACGCGTTCACAGGCTTCCCTGTGCACATGAAACTTTCTGTTGCGCCCACGACATGCAGCTGCTGCCCTTTATGTGTTTAGCCCCGCCCCCTCAGACCGCCTGTTCAGTGAGGGTTGAAAAGCGACATACTGCCCTTGAGCAAGGCAGATCCAACATGTAATGTTTGTCTGTTTATAATTGTGTTGCTTTACATTGTATTCTGTGCCTTATGTTTACTATGATGCTTTACACAGTAGAAGGCAGGTGGGATCCTGTGGATTATGTAATTGAGAAATTAGAACAATAATATCCCACCTCATACGAAACACCCTCAGACCCCCCCCCCCCCCCCCCGCGCTGCCGTTCTGCTCTCTGATTGGTCCAAACGAAGGGGGCGTGAGCATAAACAAGCGCTTCTCCCGTTTCCATTGGCCGTCGCCGCGCCACTCAGCTGTTGCCTGGTGACCAGGGAGCTGCTGCTGAGACTCCTCCGGGTGGGTGGACGGTCTGCGGCCCGGGTCCAGCATCTCCTCCCGGGTCCAGCATCTCCTCCCGGGTCCAGCATCTCCTCCCGAGCAGCGACCGAGTGAGTAGTTTCCTCCCTACCTGCACAGAGGGTCTTCAGCTCCGGACCCCGAGAGAGCTGGAGGTTTGTTGTTCAGCTCATCTGAGATTTGAAGGCAGAACATCTCGACATCTTGTTCTAACCGGACTAACCGGACTCTCCGGACTCTCCGGACTCTCCGGGGTCCGGCTGCAGAGCAGCTGCGTGTCTGCTCTGCAGAGCCACGCTCCTTCTGTGGAAAAGTCGTAGTTAACGGACACACTTGAACGCAGCGTTACAGCCGCCAGTGTCCATGTTAAAAACAAGCATTTTAAGACACATTGTGTGTTCGCTTGCTGCTGGTGAAGGACGAGTGAAGCAGGAGCAACAGCGTGGGACACGTGCACGCGCACAGGACATGTGCACGCGCACAGGACCAGTGTTGTTGTTTTCAAGCACGATGGAACATTTTATCTAAATCTCCAGGTTTGCTGGCTTTTTTATTTTTGTTGTTGTTGCCAAAAATGTGTTGTCAAAGTACCTAAAATGGCAGTGACGTAGGCTGATACCTTGTTTCTGAAAAAAAAAAAAACTTCCCACTATGAGTCATGTTTACTGATCACAAAACCAAATTCAGGGCCAGATAACAAGTGCAAGTGATCACAAGAGGCGGTTAATAAATAGTCCTGCAGTTTGAGTTGCACAGGCTCGTCCATCACCACGCATGAGTCATCCTGTTGAGACCAGCGGTGACAGCAGCACATTCCTGCTCAGGAGCTCTGGCTCGGCCTGCAGAGAGAGGCTAAAAACAGGCTGCACACTGTGTAGGTTGAGGCTTCTTCTCTCCTCCTCCTGCAGCCATTCATTGTCTTGCATCATCAGCATCCTCCTCAAGTTCACCTCCAGTTGCCACCAGTTCACTGCTGTTGATGGCGTTCGTCTGAGTGAGGTGAGGCAGGAACAGACCAGAGTTGGTTTTGGTTGCAGAGGTTGTTGGTTCTTTTGGGGGGTTGCATCCCAGAGCGAGTCCTCCAGCAAGGAGAAGATGATGTCTGATCCAATAAGAGAGGAGGCCTTTGATCCCATTACCGGACTGCATGCTGCTGATTCACCCACCGAAAACAAAAAGAAGAAGTGGGAATACAAGGGAGCATTATTTTCATAATGTACAGTAAATTATTAAAGGCATGAATATGACACTTTAACAAATGTATATAATTCAAATTAATAGGGTGCATTGCTGTTTGTGCACATGAGAGAAACCAGTTGTATTATCGTATCTTTTTCGTGGCTCCGGGGGAGATTCCTGAAATCTGTCTGGCGAGATAACCCTGATGACATCATCGGGGTTATCTTGAGCGAAACTCGAGGCTCAGAATATCTGAAACAAAAGGTTTGTGTTATTTACTCGGGGGAATGAAGTTTGACCGGCAGGGAGGATGTAAGGACAAACGTTGTGAACCCGTAATCAGTGCTGGTTGACTCACAGTTTCTATTTGAGGGGAAACAGTTGTACAGAAAAAAGTGTATATAATTAAACCGTTTCCTGTGGTAATGTGACAAGTACAAAATAAAAGGTCCATTGTTGGCGGAGCGAGCATTAGAGCGCTGCACACCAGCCCAACGTTCGGCTCATTTTCTGTTACCATTGTAGCATCAAAGCTTGCCGTAAGTAGCGAGCTAGCTAGCTAACTTACCCACTGTCCACCTACTAGCTTGTTATTCCACTATGCTTTAGTTCTGCATTGGTTACAGAAAATGAGTCGAACAAAGTTGTCACTCATCCATTGATAACCCTGCTACGTTGGTTTGAATGTCCATGCTAATCCTATTTATTAGCGGTGCTGCTAACGTTACTAATGTAATGTAATGTAATGTTACTAGCTCTCCTCCTGTTGGTCTAAACACTGATTACATTACATTTAGCTGAGGCTTTTATCCAAAGAGACTTACATGATATACAGTAGACACAGCAACGGTGAGCAATGAGGGTTAAGTGTCTTGCTCAAGGACACAACAACATGGACTGGCTGAGCCGGGGTTTGAACCACCGACCCTCTGATTGAAAGACAGACCTGCTAACCACTGCGCCACAGTCCCCCCTGATTGATTGATTGATTTCAAAGTCACATTATCAGAGAAACATCCACAATGTCCTGATCACTTGTTCTACTGGTCACTTGTTCTACTGGTCACTTGTTCTACTGGTCACTTGTTCTACTGATCACATGATCTACTGATCACATGTTCTACTGGTCACATGTTCTACTGGTCACATGATCTACTGGTCACATGATCTACTGGATACTGGAGGAGAACATTATTGACTCTGTGATGATTAACTGTCATTAATCCGTGGTTCACAACAACTGTGCAAAACCCCAAAATGGCTAAATATATTCAGTTCTGGCTGCTGACGGATGCTCTCTCGAAGCTAACTGTGGAATATGCGTATTCATCTGCACATTATGTAAATAAGTTGGTTCATTTTATTTCCTGCAGGTGACCACTGAAGGAGGCATGCGGTGGATATTATGTCTTCCAGCCGACACGCGCCCCTCTGGTGCCGGCCGCCGGCCGCCGCACGCCATCCTGTTGCCGGGCCGAGCTCACTGCTTTTGACTTCATGAAGATCCCCGACATCGGTGATGTGATGAATAAATTTGAAGTCCTTGGGATTGTGGGTGAAGGTGAGCGTTCTCCTTCCGATCCCACGTTCTGGGTGTTTTCCCGTCCCACGGCGATACGCTGCCACATTAGTCGGAGGCTTTTCAGTCACGATCATTTTATGTTTTTTTATTCAATTTTCCCGCAGAACAAACGCAGCTGACCGCTCTGCTGCTCATGATTGTGCAACTCCATGAGGTCGAGGAGGCTTTGTTTTGTTTTTAATTCATGGAAAACATTGAAGAGGCCATGACCTGAGCTCATGTGCTGTTGTTGAAATGAAGAGGTGGATTGTGGGATACCGTTTCATTGTTGTAAATATCAATCGGGGCTAATTTAATAGTTCAATTCCCCCCGTGTGTGCGCGACATCATAGATTTTTCCTCACTGACCTTGAGGTCACTCAATGTCGTTCCTCTTTTAGGACGCAGAGATGTTCTGATGCCAATTATTTCTGCATAACACCGTGCGGCCGACCGGCCCGACAACCGCGTGTTGAAGTGTGTGTGTGTGTGTGTGTGTGTGTGTGTGTGTGTGTGTGTGTGTGTGTGTGTTCAGAACATCAAAACTACAGTCGCTTGCCAACACTTGTGTCCTACTTTCTGAGCCACCTGTTCTTTCTTTTTTTATAGCGGAGGATGTTTTTCCTTAATTCATGTCAACATGTGAGAACCATTTAAAAAAAATTAAAACGTATTTAACCCTCTGAACCTTAAAAACCCGCCGGCTGGATTGAAAATGTTTTCTTTAAACAATCGGCAAACACGCCACCGTATCACAGCAGGAAGCTGTAAAAACTGTCATAATTGTCAGATGTTCATCCTGCCGATGGTCCTTGAACACATCATGTGTAACGAAAGCTTCCGTAGAAAAATTAACCGAAACAAAGCTGAACATTTAAAATTTTACCCCAAATAAACCCTTAAAGATTTAAACAGCTTAATATTTATCACATGTATAGCCTCCATTGTATTGTTTGCCAATTATTGTAAAATAAATGATCTCTTCTTTTGTTATGATTTATGTCATTCTAACTGTGAATATTCATGAAAATATTAGCTGTGGTGAGTCTCATTTTAACGTACTTCTCTTTTTGAAGGTGCCTATGGTGTTGTTTTGAAGTGCCGACACAAGGTAAGAATCTTATTGTCTTTAAACAGTTACTCTTTAAAACCATTGTTGACTATCGAATATGAGTCTGGAGATATTCCATGAACATTCTTTGAATTGATCCTTTCCTCCACTGAACTCTATTGTTGTTCAAAAAAAAGATTTAAAAAGATTAAAACCACATCATGTGAGCGACATCGTTCCACTTGGAGGCTCGTTTCTTTATGTCCATGAACGAAGGCCTGAGCCGGCCCACATGCATGAATACTCTACAACCAAATATGTGTTAATCCACGGCTGAAAATATTCCTGAACAAATGCAGCAGTTACTCCTATTTAAGGAACTGAAGACAACAGCGCTTCTATACAACCAGAGGAGTCGCCCCCTGGTGGTCAGGAGAGAGAATGCAGCTTTAACACATGAAGCATAGACTTCTATACAGCCAGAGGAGTCGCCCCCTGGTGGTCAGGAGAGAGAATGCAGCTTTAACACATGAAGCATAGACTTCTATACAGCCAGAGGAGTCGCCCCTTTGTGGGCAACAAGCCAACGACTGCGTCCGCTGGGTTTCCATCCAGCTCGCTGTAGTGAGAGAAGTGAGAGCTGAGGATGAGGAGCGAGGGGGAAACAGAAGAAAGCATCGCAGCCTCTAATCACAGCTCTATTGTTCAGACCGGCAGCTGCAAAATGCCAAATGTCTCCAACAGAACTCTCCGTCACTCAACAGCCTCCGTCTGCTGCTTTGTCTGCACATTATCTGTTTCTGTGTTTATTTGTGCCAAAATACATCGTCGGCATCGCCGTGAGCCGTGAATATGGATCACTCTGAGTGTCTGCAGGGTTTTTGAGAGCAGGTCGCCTTAAGGCCAGACAGCTGGTCTGTGGTGGAGAGTCAAATTAATAAATATTGGCAGTTTTTGAATCACATTCTTATGGATTGAGTTTGATGTCTGTCTCTAGTCCAGTTTTGGCCTGATTGTTGTTGGCTGTTGTTTAAATAATTTTGTTGCATTCTTTATATTTCCAGAGATAATTTGTCAAGGAAGGGTTCTCTTAGTTTGCGCTCTTTAGAAACTGTTTGACGATCAATTTTGGATCTTAAGCAAAGTGGATCTATTTTCTGTTTTTAAGATGAGATGCTTTTATTATTATAGTTTTTTTTGAAGGATCTGCACATTGTGCACATATTTCATGTAAAATCTATCTACAAAGGTATCAGCACCCCCGAAGAGGCACAAGGTTGTGATACGTTGTGTTTGGAGGAAACTATAGAAGGTGTTTCAGTGTTTCAGAAATAAACAGTTTACCATCCAACAGGATCTTAGTCTGAGAGGAATGAAGGGCCTCCCTCCTCCACACGGGCTTCTGCGATGAAGTAAAAGAAAACACTAAAAGAGGTCTGGCAGCGTTTTCATGACTTTAGTTTATAAAACTAATCTGTCTCTTTAATTAGCTCATTACACTTTCATTATCTCTCTGGCACACCAAAAGAGAGTGTGTGTGTGTATGTGTGCGTGTGTGTGTGCGTGTTTTAAATGCATTGCTTGATGTGTGAATAAAAGCTCAGGAGGATGAATCAATATGGACCAGTGCCATCTGGAAAGTATCATATTTTTGGTGTGAATGAACAAAAGAGCTAACTTGCAGCTCCGTGCTGCATAATTATGTGTGTGTATATCTATATCTATATATAAATACACACACATTAACACAGCAACACACAAGCTGACTGAGCGCTTTGTGAGCGTGAAGCTCGCTGACCGGACCACAAACGTCTATTTGTGCAGCAACTCACTCGCAGCTGCTCACACTCACAGAACGTACCGTACAGTACGGATCACACCTGGTCCGTAGTGATCACACCTGGTCCGTAGTGATCACACCTGGTCCGTAGTGATCACACCTGGTCCGTAGTGATCACACCTGGTCCGTACGGATCACACCTGGTCCGTAGTGATCACACCTGGTTTGTAGTGATCACACCTGGTCCGTAGTGATCACACCTGGTCCGTACGGATCACACCTGGTCCGTAGTGATCACACCTGGTTTGTAGTGATCACACCTGGTCCGTAGTGATCACACCTGGTCCGTACGGATCACACCTGGTCCGTAGTGATCACACCTGGTTTGTAGTGATCACACCTGGTCCGTAGTGATCACACGTGAATAATTAGATGCAAGCGCGGGACGGATTTAGAGAAGGAAGGAAGCAGAGAGAACTCCATTCATCGACGTCCTCATGATAATCTGAGTCTATTTAAGGGGCGCTGGAATGTGTCCGCCCCCACGGACCTTGAACGCCTCACAGCATCTGAACAACAACGGGCTCACCCAGGTGCATGCTGGTCCTAAACCACAGTCTTTAGTTTGCTTTATTTTTGCACAATTTAAAAATTACACAAATTTAACTGAGAAAAATAATATCACAGAGCAGGAAGAGGCAGAAAACCTCCATCTATATTATATAGTGTATGTATATATATATATATACTATAGTATATATATATAGTGTATGTATATATATATATATATATAGTGTGTGTATATATATATATATATATATATATCTATATATACTATAGTGTATATATATATATATATGTCATATTCAGACTTCACAATATTATAGAAAAAAACTGAATTAATATACATAAGATATGACTACATTATAATGATGACAAAGTATTTTAACAAGATATGGTCTATAATAATAACAATACATTATCAATAGGGATGCACTGATACCGATACCGGTAGGTCGATACTGCGTTAAAATACTCGTACTCGTATTCGTTTTCAATTGTCGATACCAAGAACCGATACCACTCAACAGTATTTCACTACAACAAACTGGTCGCGCTTTGTGGAGAAAAAGATTTGTTGTCCTACCTGACTTCAACGTCTAGGGCAGGGGTCGGCAACCCGTGATCCAGAGCCGCATACGGCTCTTTCGTCGCTCTCTTGCGGCTCTTGCAGCAAGGTGTGTAGAGTTATGTGCGTCGCGTTCACACAGTAAAAAATGACTGCCGTCCTGCCGGTTTGAATCAAACTGCTGCTGATCCACCAGAAGTAGCGCTGGCAGCGGCCTCATTCAGACGCTGTTGTGCGGCTACGGATGATATTATTGTAGCCGAGTGTCTGTTGTGTGTCTATATTTGTAATTCTAATAAAATGAAAACACGCTGCAGGGTAACTTGAACCACTTTTTTATCTCCTTCACACACGTATATCCCACAATTCCACTCCTCTTTTCCTTTCCGTTTCTCCCTCCACAATAAAAGCACCGGAAACATAACTTGGAACACAGCTTCCTATATAATTGCTCGATCCTTAATATTATCGCTTACATTATGAACCCGGACACGGGGCGTTTTATGGTCCGACATTAGAGGGACTTCCACAAGAAGTTTAAAGCTTGGGATAGCCTTCTGTTAATTTTGTACTATAGGCTTGACATAATCTGCAGAGGATAAAATAAAATCTGCCTCCAAATTAATTGCACTTTCATGGAGACCAAATCTAAGAAGTATCGGTATCGGTACTCGGTATCGGCAAGTACACAAATAAAAATACTCGTACTCGTATCGGTTTGTAAAAAGTGGTATCGTTGCATCCCTAATTATCAACAAACTAAACTAAATGAACAAAAATAAAAAATAATATTCCTGATCCAGCTGTTAATAATCAAACTCAAAGGGACCTTTATCTGTTATTAATATGGAGCATTAATGATCGATAATTAGTATCAGCGGCAAAATAAATGTGATCAGAGATCTAAAAGTTATATTTGAGTTTAATGATCCATTGCCCTGCTAATAATAAATTAGTAAGTACATTTTTAAATGTTCTCATGTTTAAATGTTTAAAACATTTTAATAAAAAATGTGGCAGCTCCTACTTTCCTGGCACGGTTTGGATTCACAGAAACCCTGAAGGGGTCTTAGTGGCCGGGTTCAGCCAATCGGGAGGCAGCATGTATCCTTTCAGCGATACAAACATATGTGTGTGTGTGTGTGTGTGTATATATATACATATGCATATACACATATGTGTGTGTGTGTATATATATATGCATATACACATATGTGTGTGTGTGTGTGTATATATATATATACATATACATATACAACGGCCCGTTGACGCACCAAGCTGCACCTGATAAATGTGGATTTTCTATTTAAAGAACAGCTTCCATGGATATTTGTTTTCACCGTTTTTTTGGCAGTTTAAAGTCTGAGATATTTTGGTGATTTTGAGCTCCAGAGACTTTGAGGTGAAACATCTTAAAGATTCAAATCTGCACCGCTGATGTAGAGAGAACGGAGCTTCTGTTTTAATATTATTATTATTATTATTATTGTATTATTATTCAGTGTAAGTATAAGTCTATGCTTTATGTGTTCTATCTCCTGACCACCAGGGGGGCGACTCCTCTGGTTGTATAGAAGTCTATGCTTCATGTGTTAAAGCTGCATTCTCTCTCCTGACCACCAAGGGGCGACTCCTCTGGTTGTATAGAAGTATATGGTTCATGTGTTAAAGCTGCATTCTCTCTCCTGACCACCAGGGGGGAGACTCCTCTGGTTGTATAGAAGTATATGCTTCATGTGTTAAAGCTGCATTCTCTCTCCTGACCACCAAGGGGAGACTCCTCTGGTTGTATAGAAGTCTATGCTTCATGTGTTAAAGCTGCATTCTCTCTCCTGACCACCAGGGGGCGACTCCTCTGGTTGTATAGAAGTCTATGCTTCATGTGTTAAAGCTGCATTCTCTCTCCTGACCACCAGGGGGCGACTCCTCTGGTTGTATAGAAGTCTATGCTTCATGTGTTAAAGTTGCATTCTCTCTCCTGACCACCAGGGGGCGACTCCTCTGGTTGTATAGAAGTCTATGCTTCATGTGTTAAAGTTGCATTCTCTCTCCTGACCACCAGGGGGCGACTCCTCTGGTTGTATAGAAGTCTATATAAATGACTCTACTTCTCTCTTGATGTATTCCCTCAGTAAACATTGTAAACATGAGTTTATGTCTCAATCTCTAGTTTCAAGTCTTCTTCAATACAGCATGATGTTCATTTAGTAAATGATGCTCATTTAGAGTCAAACAGACCATAAAGCAGGGGATGCTTTAGGGGCGAGGCTACAAGGTGATTGACGGTCTCCTTAGTCCAAATATGGTCACTTCCTGTTCACTGGTTGCAAAACAAGATGGCAACGTCCAAAAGGCAGAACTCGGGGCTTCAGAACAAATGAAACAGTGACTTCAGGACGTTTACTTCTTCTCGTCTGTGGCTGCTGAATATGTTCCCCTCACAGATCGCAGTCTCAACAATGTGATTCATGTAAAGTGCTGCGTCACCTCTGGAAGTGGTTCCTTCACGTGGTTCCATGGAGAACCCACACATCGAGTGGATCGACCAGATCTATTGAGGCCGACCAGTGAGTCACCGGTCCTGTTGCTCCTGTCGGCATCAGAATGCTCCTCTTTTGAAACATCTTTTCTTTTAGCATCGCTCAGCGTCACATTTTCAGCTTGCGTAACCGATGGCGCTTTTCCCTCAGATAATAGAATGGATGCCGGCGGCTTAAATCTGGTTCCTCCTAATTAAGCAGAGCGGCTGTCAGAAACATCTAGATTTATTTAGAGAAAGAAGCCCGTCTGTCCGCCCCCTTTGAAGGGAACAGTTATTTTCTGCTCCCAGTGAACAGAAACTGGGACAGCAGAGAAACCATCCAGCATTAACTGGGTCACCTTGAGGGGAGCAGCATGGTCCTCTCAGCAGGCTCCTCCCCTCGGAGACGAAGACTAATTCTGAGAGGCTCGTTGTGACTGATGCAGGATGTGGGCGTTTTCTCAAGGTCAATAATAATAACAATAATAAGGATAATAAAAAGATATTTAAAATAATAACAATGATACAAAATAGAAAATATAATATTAAATAATGATATATATAATAATATATATATATAATTGTATATAAAATATTATGGTACGTGTCGGCCTCACCTGTCGGCCTCACGTTTCGGCCTCACCTGTTGGCCTCACCTGATGGCCTCACCTGTCGGCCTCACGTTTCGGCCTCACCTGATGGCCTCACCTGTCGGCCTCACCTGTCGGCCTCACCTGATGGCCTCACCTGATGGCCTCACCTGAAGGCCGCACGTGTCGCCTCACCTGTCGGCCTCACCTGGCGGCCTCTGCGGGCTTCAGTTTGCTGCAGAACTTTGTCAGCGCTCTTTTCAGAAAGGAGAAAGCAAAGTGACTGCTGACTAACTGTGAATAACTTGGTGATTAATTACGGTCTTTTATCATTTCCAGTGGGTGATATTTACATAATTATAAAACTGATACATCTTAAAGTACAAGATTTAGTCACAACTTAACCGTTTGAAATGACTCATTATTTTTCTACTTAATTACCAGAAACTTTGCACCGTTGAGTTTAGTTTTCTTTTCCTCGGCTCGTGATCGGATTCTTTGCTCTGGACTCTGATATGTTGGACGTAGAAACCAAGCCTCAAGCGGCCTGAGCAGGTATCGAGCAGGTGTTCCCGTCGGACCCGAGGGTTCAAGCCCGCGTCCGGTCGTGGCAGCAAGGCGGCGTGTTGGTTTGAATGTACACGCTTTGGTTCTCGAGCCTCGGAGTCCGTCGGCACGCGGGAATTCCTGAAGAGCTTAAAATAAATGATTGCACCGAAAGGTTGAGGCAGCAGTGAACACGCACGTGAACACGCACGTGCCATACGCCGTGGAAACTCGCTTTAGACAGCTCTCCAGAGGAACTTTCCCTGGGTCCTCTGCCTGTCAGACGCTCCAGAGGAACTTTCCCTGGGTCCTCTGCCTGTCAGACGCTCCAGAGGAACTTTCCCTGGGTCCTCTGCCTGTCAGACGCTACTTTAGGGCCCGGTTCTATAACTTTCTTTTCATTGATGAACTTTCTTCAGCCAAGTACCCCTAACCAGCGAGAGGATTTTTGATTGAAAAACGAATGTATTACACAGCGCTGTGCCATGTGCTGTGTTTGATTAAATATAGAATATATACAATTCAGTTAGAGTTCACAATTTATGAAATAACTATTTTTAAAGGATTTTTTAATGGATTCTAATTTTAAATATATGTTTTTTTAAATCTCACTTTACACCCTGGAGGGTTAGGGTTAAGTAACCTAGGTTAGGTAACCCAGAGCAGTGGTTCTCAATGGGGCCCCCATTCAGATGCTGCTCTGGGTCCACAGGACCCTCTATCTGACGTTTAAACAGCCGCATTGATTGGTCGACTTCTCTCTCTGTTTTTTTTCAGGACACCAATGAAATTGTGGCCATTAAAAAATTCAAAGACAGTGAAGGTAAGTGGGCGACAACGAAATTCATCACCTTCATCTCATCTTCATCAACACGCGATGATCCTGACTTTGCCTTCCGTCTCACGTCCAATCAGAAAATGAGGAGGTCAAAGAGACGACGCTGCGGGAGCTCAAGATGCTCCGCACCCTGAAGCAGGAGAACATCGTCGAGTTGAAAGAGGCGTTCCGAAGACGAGGGAAGCTGTACCTCGTGTTCGAGTATGTGGAGAAGGTGAGCTCTTCCTCTTCCTCTTCCTCTTCTGGCCCTCAGGACCCAACACGGCGCTCATCAGCCAGAAGCTGTACAAAATGCCATTTATCGCGTCAGATCTTCATCGTTCCGACGGTCCTTGAACCCATCATGCGTAACCAAAAGAAATAAACTTTTATTCCACGTGTCTCATTAAAGGTTTTGCCACAAATAATCAGTTTGAAGAAACCAGATTCTGTAAAAAACATAAACAAAAAGCTCTTCAACGCAACTATGACGTCATGATTGAGTCATGTGACAACAAATCTGTGAAAATGAGAATAGTTCATTATATATAATATGTGGAGCCTCCAATATTTAGAATATTATCAAAGAAATTGAACTAGTTTTGTTCTTCTTTTTAATGATTGATGTCATAAGTTATTGTGCTCTAAAGACGTGTTCTGGTTCTCTACTCGTCCTGTGGTTCTGCTTCCAGAGCAGAACCTTATTGCTCTCCTTCCGGTGGTTTCTCTGCAGAACATGCTGGAGCTGCTGGAGGAGCTGCCCAACGGCGTGCCGGCCGACAAAGCGCGCAGCTACATCCTCCAGCTGATCCGAGCCATCCACTGGTGCCACAAGCACGACATCGTGCACCGAGGTACGTGAGGCGTTCAGGCTCATGCACAGACGGCGGTATTTACCACTTCACCATCTGTGCTCCGTTTTTAACAAACAGAGAAAAAAACAATGCGTAAAAAATAGTCAAAACATGAGCTCGTAGATATCACATGAAACCTCATCACTGACACTAAGAGGAGCATTAATTGTGTTGCACGTTTTATGACATTAAATATGATAATGAGGTGTTATGTAATGGTGATTTCTGGTGAATTTAAGAGGAATATACAGACATAAACAAAGTAAGATGAATGTATTCTTTCCTGTAGAAAGAGTAACTCGACCAGTGAAGAGTCATAGTGAACTGTTCACTGACGTTGAGCTTTTAGAAGCAACCCAGATGGCCGTGTGACTTTCTGGCACCCTGAATGCAACACGGCATCCAAAGGGCCCGCAGTGCACCCCGCTACACACACACATGCACACACACACACACACAAGCACACACACACACACACACACACACACACACGCACACGCACACGCACACACACACATACAGGATCGGATGTAGAAATCATGGTTTGTCGTTTACAATCTGGGAATTTTTACATGATGAATTCTTTGATTTTATTAGATACTGTGAGAATTTAAAAACAATATTTCCGATGATACAGATTCACATGTCGAGTGATGATGTCACGATGACGCCCACATCTGTTCTTCTTCTTAGACATAAAGCCAGAGAACCTGCTCATCAGCTCCGACGACGTCCTCAAGCTCTGTGACTTCGGTGAGCGCCTCCTTCATGAACGACACGTAAAAAGCAGTGTTTTCCACAGATCCCATATTTGGCTGGAGGCTCGGTGGGGTTCATTCGGTTCTCTAGAGCTCTGGTGTGCTGCTGTGCATTTTTCCCCTCATCGCTAACGGATGAGAAGCGTGTTGGGAAAACAAGCGGCGGCGCGCGGCGGTGCAAGCTGGTCGCGCCACAACATCAACGGGGGAACGCGGTGCGGCCAACAGGAGGTCGGCAATCTGGAGCGAGAGATTGGAGGCCGCTATGTGCCAAGAGAACCGAGAGAACCGACAGAAAGGCCAAACGGGTCCTGCTGAGGAGGGATACGGCTCACTGAGCATTCACTTCTCCTGCAGACTCAGAGTTCTCCTGCAAATCTAGGGTTCTCCTGCAGACTTAGGGTTCTCCTGCAGACTCAGAGGTCTCCTGCAGACTCAGAGTTCTCCTGCAGACTCAGAGTTCTCCTGCAGACTCGGAGTTCTCCTTCAGACTCAGAGCTTCTCCTGCAGACTCAGGGTTCTCCTGCAGACTCAGAGTTCTCCTGTAGACTCAGGGTTCTCCTGCAGCAGACGGAGCAAAGTGATGTTCTGTGTGGACGTCTTCAGACTCCTAAAAGAATCTCATCAGTTTAAGTGAACTCTGTATTCAGAACGTCTTCAGCTCTTGACCTTGATGTCAGACTCACCTTTCTGACCTGAAGCTGTTATATTATGAAGTGTTCTGAGAGGTTAAACTACTGTTTTTGTCAAAGGAGTCTTGTGTCATTTAAAAAGGCCAATGAGCCTATTTGAACTACTTCTGCTGAACTGTCCTAATGCCCCTAGTGGACACCAGGAGAATAACATGTATTATCTCTATAATACAGCAGTGATGCCCCTAGTGGACACCAGGAGAATAACATCTATTATCTCTATAATACAGCAGTGATGCCCCTAGTGAACACCAGGAGAATAACATGTATTATCTCTATAATACAGCAGTGATGCCCCTAGTGGACACCAGGAGAATAACATGTATTATCTCTATAATACAGCAGTGATGCCCCTAGTGGACACCAGGAGAATAACATGTATTATCTCTATAATACAGCAGTGATGCCCCTAGTGGACACCAGGAGAATAACATGTATTATCTCTATAATACAGCAGTGATGCCCCTAGTGGACACCAGGAGAATATCATGTATTATCTCTATAATACAGCAGTGATGCCCCTAGTGGACACCAGGAGAATAACATGTTACATTTAGCTGACTTACATGATATACAGTAGACCGTAGACACAGCAACGGTGAGCAATTAGGGTTAAGTGTCTTGCTCAAGGACACAACGACACAGACTGCCGGAGCCGGGGATCGAACCACCAACCCTCTGATTGAAAGACCGACTTAATACCGACTTAATACATTCGACACAGTCGCCACATCTCTATAATACAGCAGTGATGTATTATCCTGAAAGTCTAATATAATGGAATGAACGATTTTATGCTGTAATGGGATGAAACATTATGGTTTTAACGGGTCTGTATGCCATATGCATGAACACAGACAAAATAAGTGAAAAAAAGCCCCAAATGCCTCTTGTGATATCTCAGGGTTGAACAGTATGCAGCTTTTATGTGACTACTTTTGCCCCTGCAATGGGTCACAAGAGAGCTCCTCATCTCTCCTGTATTACTGCAGCTTTTTAACAACTGCTTTATAACTTACACCTCTGAATCCTAATGAGCGTCCAGTGAGCTGCAGTCATTTTTTTTCCGGTGTCTCAGCATGTCGACCATATCATAAAGCTCCTCATTATCCATATTGCCTCCCTCTGTCTTCTTTTGCCAGGCTTTGCACGTAATCTCTCCGAAGGGACGGATGCCAATTACACCGAGTACGTGGCCACGAGATGGTACCGCTCTCCAGAGCTCCTGCTCGGGTACGTCTGCTACGGTTTCAGGCCCTGTCGACACGTATGCAGATAGAAAAAATAACATTTTCCTCTACGCTTCGGCCTCTTGTCCACACAAGAAAACGCATCGTTGTCACCATCTTGTTTTTTTTACAACCAGTGAACAGGAAGTGACCATATTTGGACTGTGGAGGAGTGACGTAGAGACGCTGTATACGTCTGGAGCAGAGACCTGTCAATCAGCTGGTGGTCAGAAGAGAGAATGTAGCTTTAACACATGAAGCATAGACTTCTATACAACCAGAGGAGTCGCCCCCTGGTGGTCAGGAGAGAGAATGCAGATCGCGGGTTGGCTGACACCCTGGTGCCGTCTGGTTCTAATGTGTAGGATCTTAGAGAACTTAAAGGTTCCTTTGTATCTGTGTGGACCTTTAAAACAGAGTTCCCCGCCTCTCGGTCTTCCTCGTCAGGACTTTGTTCCTGAAAGGTCACTGACACGTTTTCTTGTGTTTCATCTCCGTATATTGTAAATTAACGCTAAGCAGCGTCCATATATACATCTAATTTAGTTTTTGTTACAGCACCAAATATCAGAAATAAAGAAATAATTAGAAATGTTGTATTGTTTACTATTTGATAACAAAGAAGAAGAAGCTCACTGAGCATGCTCAGGATCCTCCTCTCTGATATTTTGTAAAACGAAGGTGGTGAGGACATCATTTCAGTTTAAAACGTAGAGGAAAATATTGTAAATATTTGCAGACGGTGGGGTCCATCCAAGCTGTTCTCCTCTTTAGTGGCCACCCGTCATCCCAACCCTTCTTGTGTCCCAGGGCTCCCTACGGGAAGGCTGTGGACATGTGGTCGGTGGGCTGCATCCTCGGGGAGCTAAGCGACGGCCAGCCTCTGTTCCCGGGAGAGAGCGAGATCGACCAGCTCTTCACCATCCAGAAGGTCCTGGGGCCGCTGCCGCCGGAGCAGATGAAGCTCTTCTACAACAACCCTCGCTTCCACGGGCTGCGGGTAAGTCTGACCCCTGACCCCTGACCCCTGACCTCCACGCCGCTCCATCTCTTTCTTCCTCCCTCATTCATCCGTCTCTGCTTGTTTCTTCTTCCTCTCCTGGCTGTTTGCTTTGCCGAGGCTGATTGGATCCCAGTGACTCATGCTGTGTCATCCTGGGGGGCTGTGATCAGTGGGAGGAACAGACC
This sequence comes from Cottus gobio, assembly GCA_023566465.1. NCBI lineage: Eukaryota > Metazoa > Chordata > Actinopteri > Perciformes > Cottidae > Cottus > Cottus gobio. The sequence continues at coordinate 573,588 of CM042217.1, forward strand.
TGGGTCCTTCCCCTGGCCGCCCACGCCTCAGGATGTATATTAGCTTTCAAACTGCCCCTCTGTGAAGACGCTGATGCCCACTGAGGCCTCCGCGTGACGATGCTGCTTTCAGACACTTTTAAACTTGTGTGAGGACAATCTGGTGGTGCAACATGTCCTGCCCTCTAAAGCACTGAAAGAAGGAACACAGGCACAAAATGCACCTCCTAGTTTGTTTACAGCGACTCATGCAGTAATTATTCACTCATTTATCACTCGGACACTTTTTATTGTTTAGTCTTATTGTATAATCCTGTTTCTTGTGTTAGTTCCCTGCTGTGAATCACCCACAAACGTTGGAGCGGAGATACCTGGGGATCATCGGCGGAGCGCTGCTGGACCTGCTGAAGGTCGGGATCAGTTTTTAAATGTGTTTATGATTATTATTATTATTATTACTACGTCGTGATTTCTCCCTGCTTTGCAAGCCGGAGCTCTGTGTCAGGAATGTGGGCGGAGCTTGTGCTTTTCCCAGCAGATAAAAAAATGACTCACTCAGAGCTGCAGGAGGACGGCGTCCAATCAGGGCTTCAGGAGCGGAGCTGAGCCACCGATGTGACGGGATGATGTCTGCTCATGCCGAGCTCTGGTGTTGTTGTTGTGGTGTTGTGTTGTTGTTGTGATGTTGTGTTGTTGTCCTGAGAAAAGTAGCTGCCTCTATAAATAGAAGAACCGACTCTGGGTTCACTAATTGTGTTAACCTTGGTGCATGATGCAGGATCCAGCTTGCATCATATCCCCGCTCGGCGCTCGGTGGCCGTGGGTCAGTGAACGCACCACCAGCCTGACTCCTGCTGCTGTCTCCATCTCCTCCTCCAGAACCTGCTGCTGCTGAACCCGACGGAGCGCTTCCTCACCGAGCAGAGCCTGAACCACCACGCCTTCCAGACCCTGCGGCTGGTGGAGCGGCCCGGCCCGCCCACGCCGACGCCCGTCCGCTCGTCCAAGAGGAAGCCGCACCACGGAGACAACACCACGCCCAGCAGGTCGGCCGGCGCCCGTTGGTGGTGACGTGTCTCCGGTTGTGCAGAAGTCAACGTTTTATGTGAACGGTTGTTTCAGTCACAACCCGGTCCCTTCTGTCCCCCCCCCCCCCCCCCCCCGCTCCCTCCTGCCCCTGGTCACCCCCATCCCCTCCCCTCCCCGGTCCCTCCTGCCCCCTTGTTCCCCCGGTCCCCCTGACCCCCCAGTCCTCCTTGCCCCCCCTGCCTCCACGGTCCCCCTGCTCCCCGGTCCCCCTAACCCCCCAGTCCCCCTTTCAATATAATTTACATATAGAAGAGTAGTGGTCCTCAGATGGATCCCTGTGGAACACCACATGTAATACTCCTGATACGGTGCCAGTAATATCTACAAACTGAATTTGAATATTTGCATAAAATATGAATTTCCTTTCTGTCTGCTCTTGCCAGGAGCCACGGGGGGAAGGGCTCCGGAGGCCACCGCTCCAGCAGCAGGGAGTGCTCCAGCTTGCCCCGGCACGAGGACCTGCACCCCAGCAACGACAGCTTCCTCAACGGCAACTTGCCGACGGCGATCAACCTCAGTCCCACCCTGCACCCCAAGAACTACCAGCCGCAGATCTTCAACCACGCCACCTCGTGCAACGTGGACCTTGCCAGCAGCAACCTGCCTCACCTGCTCAGCCCCGGCGAGGCCAAGAGCAAAGGCGACCTGGGGTCCAAGGGGTCCGACGGCCCCGGAGCCAAGTACCTCAAATCCAACTTCCGTTCGCAGCAGAACCGCCATTCTTTCGTGGAGGGGAAGACCAACACGCTCCAGTCGGGGGAGAAACACGGTCGGCACGGCTACATGGAGTCCCACGGCTCCACGCCGGCCTCCAAGTTCGCCTACCTGAACTTGTCCAAGAGCTACGGCACGCTGACCGACGCCAAGTCGGTGGGTAACTTGAACGACGTGCACCTTTACGCCGACGAGCCCGCGTCCCGGTACTTCCCCTCCAGCTGCCTGGACCTCACGGCGCCAAGCAGCCCGGCGGCCCGCCGAGTGGACCGGCTGGGACCCGGCACGGCCGGCAGAGGGAGCATGCGCTCCGAGAGAGAGAGCAACACCCTGGACTCGTCCTACAGGCGCTCCTCCGCCCGCCACAAGTCCTCCGAGGAGTCCAAGTCGCCGGATGCCCTGGACCCGGCGGAGAGCGGCGTGGTAGAAAGAAGCCACGCCCACTCCCTCTCTGCACCGCACGACCCTCTGGCTTACGGCCAGGGCTACACCAGCCCCTTCTCCTCCCAGCAGCGGCCGCACCGCCACTCCATGTACGTCCGGAGGGACCACCAGAGGACGCACGGGGCGGAGGAGGGGCTGCTGGTGGGCCAGGGCATGCCCACCAGGGCCTCCAGCCTCCAGCTGCTGTCTCCACAGCTGCAGCACCGCACGCTGCCTCGACACCCGGGGGGATCCAGGGAGGACGACATGAGCCGGGTCAGTCAGCCCACATCCCGGGGGGGGGGGGGGGGAGGAAGGAGGGGAAGGGTCATGCTTCACCGTGTCTCCATTAACAGAGCGAGCAGACCTCCCTCATAAGGGACCTCATAAGGGACCTCATAAGGGACCCATAAGGGACCCCATAAGGGACCCCATAAGGGACCTCATAAGGGACCCCACCAGACGCCACCGCGTCCTTTCACTCACAGCGGAAAAGCGAGGTCCGACTTCCTGCCTTTTTTAACCCGACTACTTGATGGCTGCTCAGTCGACTCGTCATCCGACACATTTTGGTTTGATTCTGACAAAAAACAACAACAACAAAAAACGTTTACAGCCTCTGAGGATTTATTACAATAACGACCAGTAAATCAATACACCTCCTCCCTCTCTTATTGTTACCAGGTAAATAAACCCTAACCCTAACCCAGGTACATAAACCCTAACCCGGGTAAATAAACCCTAACCCAGGTAAATAAACCCTAACCCAGGTAAATAAACCCTAACCCAGGTAATTAAACCTTAACCCAGGTAAATAAACCCTAACTCTAACCCGGGTAAATAAACCCTAACACAGGTAAATAAACCCTAACCCAGGTAAATAAACCCTAACCCAGATAAATAAACCCTAACCCAGGTAAATAAACCCTAACCCGAGTAAATAAACCCTAACCCAGGTAAATAAACCCTAACCCAGGTATATAAACCCTAACCCAGGTAAATAAACCCTAACCCTAACCCGAGTAAATAAACCCTAACCCAGGTAAATAAACCCTAATCCAGGTAAATAAACCCTAACCCGAGTAAATAAACCATAACCCAGGTAAATAAACCCTCCCCGGCTCAGGTGGGAGGGGCTTGTGAACCGTCTTCTGGTTTTAAAGTGACGGTGTTCTTGTGTTGTGACTCAAGGTCGGCTTGTATCACGACCAGCAGCCAGAAGACGGAGGTTCCTCCAAAGAGAACCGCAACATCTACAGCGAGTCCATGCCGAGGAGGGTGGGCAGCTTCTACAGAGGTGGGTTTAGTCTCACACACACACACACACACACACACACACTGCTGTATGAAAAGATCTTTAGATCTGTGTTTCCCGGAGCTGGTTCTGCAGCCCATGATGCATTAGATGCATTGTGGTTCTGGTTTCAACAGAATGTGTTTGTTTACTTTGTGCGTCGGAAAGGTGAATGAACGTCTTTGTTATGTTTGTTGAACAGTCCCTTCTCCCCGGCCAGACAACTCCTTCCACGACAGCAGAGGTCAGAGCCGGAGCTCCGGTTTGTCGGCGGACGGCAGCAGTTTGGGAAACCACTCCAAGCGGCAGCCGACCTTCGACCCCTGGTAATGATCTCTTCTAACCACAGCAGAGTCTGAGTCAAATGATGTTTTCTCTCCTGTGTTTAAGACTTATGAACGGGTGAAAAAAGGTATTGCAGTTACTTAAGAGGCCGTAGTGTACCACTACCCAATGTTCTAAATAAGCATTAATATTTACATAAATATTTACAGAAGTCTATGCTTCATGTGTTAAAGCTGCATTCTCTCTCCTGACCACCAGGGGGCGACTCCTCTGGTTGTATAGAAGTATATGCTTCATGTGTTAAAGCTGCATTCTCTCTCCTGACCACCAGGGGGCGACTCCTCTGGTTGTATAGAAGTCTATGCTTCATGTGTTAAAGCTGCATTCTCTCTACTGACCACCAGGGGGCGACTCCTCTGGTTGTATAGAAGTCTATGCTTCATGTGTTAAAGCTGCATTATCTCTCCTGACCACCAGGGGGCGACTCCTCTGGTTGTATAGAAGTCTATGCTTTGCCCTTAAGCCACGCCCCCACTGCTTCACACAGCACTATCTCTTGTTTATTTAAAGTTTACTGATGTATAAAATAGATCATAAGGACACAGACAGATGGGACAGTGATGCAGGTCTTACAGCAACAAACCAACATCACCTCGTTTCACAGATGGAAAAGCAAACTGATGTAAAGAATGAAAAAATAAGTGATAAGCAAAACATTTTAGATCAGATTTTAAAAATGGATCATTTCCTCTCATTTGATCTTTGCTGAGCGAAACTATTTGATGGAGTAAATGTCCCAGTGGTCACATGACATCGTGGCTTTAGCAGAGCTGAACATGTGTTGTGTTGTATTGCAGGACTGGGCCCGACACGGTGGTGCTGAACCCGTCCGAGCCGTCCAAAGAAAAGGAGAAGCAGGGCTTCTTCAGGGCAATGAAGAAGAAAAAGAAGAAATCTCAAATGGTAACTTATATATAATATATACTTATTATAATGTATACGTAACATATGTGCAACTGTGGCTCAGTGGTTAGCAAGTCTGTCTTTCAATCAGAGGATTGGTGGTTTGATCCCCGGCTCTAGTAGTCCATGTCGTTGTGTCCTTGAGCAAGACACTTAACCCTCATTGCTCACCGTTGCTGTGTCTACGGTCTACTGTATACTGTATATCATGTAAGTCGCTTTGGATAAAAGCCTCAGCTAAATGTAATGTAATTCTCCTGCAGACTCAAAGTTCTCCTGCAGACTCAAAGTTCTCCTGCAGACTCAGGGTTCTCCTGCAGACTCAGGGTTCTCCTGCAGACTCAGGGTTCTCCTGCAGACTCAGGGTTCTCCTGCAGACTCAGGGTTCTCCAGCAGACTCAGAGTTCTCCAGCAGACTCAGGCTTCTCCTGCAGACCCAGGGTTCTCCTGCAGACTCAGGGTTCTCTTGCAGACTCAGGGTTCTCTTGCAGACTCAGGCTTCTCCTGCAGACTCAGGGTTCTCCTGCAGACTCAGGCTTCTCCTGCAGACTCAGGGTTCTCCTGCAGACTCAGGGTTCTCTTGCAGACTCAGGGTTCTCCTGCAGACTCAGGGTTCTCTTGCAGACTCAGGGTTCTCCAGCAGACTCAGGGTTCTCCAGCAGACTCAGGGTTCTCCAGCAGACTCAGGGTTCTCCTGCAGACTCAGGGTTCTCCTGCAGACTCAGAGTTCTCCTGCAAACTCAGGGTTCTCCTGCAGACTCAGGGTTCTCCTGCAGACTCAGCGTTCTCCTGCAGCAGACGGAGCAAAGTGATGTTCTGTGTGTATGTCTTTCAGTTTGAGTTGTTGAGGACGTTAGTGATTTAAAGAGTTAGTTCAGGTTCTCTAAAGTCCTGAACAACTCAAACACACCAGCAGGTGATGCAGCAGCAGACCAGCAGCTCTGAGCTTAAATCAGTGTTTTAGTGAATGGAGTCTGGTGTGAGAGCAGAGATTGATATAACTGCAGTTCCTTACTTATTCCCAATGAAACTTGTAATTCTTTTAGGAATCTAAAAGCACACATTGCTCCCGTCTGTTCGCCTGTGAAGGACCGCCCACCTTTATGGTCACGTGATCATGTCTTCTGGTTGTCATGCATCACGTGCCCCGTCATGTGCCTCTGTATTACAGATGCAGGTCCCAGAGGGGAGGCCTCCCGCCATCAGGAAAAGCCTTTTCCCAGTGTTTATCCCCAAGAGTAGCTTAAAGCAGAGCCCCTCCGTGAGAGCGCCCCCTGTAGGGTCCTCCGCCACGGTACAGCCGCTCGACCCGCTCACCGCATGCACTCACCGCGATTAACGCTCCGTCCATTTGTTTTTCTGAGAATGGGGAAAGGAATGCAACAACACAACAACACAACAACACAAACCGGTCTGATCCAAACCCGTTTGAAACGCATTATTGATATTTGATCAGCTTTAATCTGATGAAACGCAGTGATCTGGCTGGTTGTGTTTCTTTGGGTTGGTTGTGGTTCCAGCCTAACAGCATGCCCCCCAGGAGAAGCACCCCCCAACACCTTGTCCTTGACTCCAGAGATGAGGTGTTGGAGCTGCTTCTCCTCTTTTGTTCTATTTATATCCGGCCGTCTGCTCACTGATGACGGAGCACAAATAAGATGCATCTGGACCGGCAGGAAGCCGGCAGACTCTGGGGCGGGGGAGGAGTCAAACCGTCCAATCGAGTCGTCTCTCCTCTTCCTCGGATCGGTTTTCGGGTTCTGGCACCAGATGCATGTTAATGGTTTATTTTATTTGTATGTATTTAATTGAATGACCTCTCAGCACAAAAATCTGACTTGTTGTGTTCAAGTGACTCAGGACACGATGCTCACAAACATGGATGTTTTCTTCAGCACATGTTTACAATAAAAGTGTAATATTCTGAGAAAAAAAACACATTTTAAATTCACAGGAAAAATCCTCCTGGAGATCAAAGCGGTACGTTCATGAGGCCCCTCCCCCAATCATGTACGAATACTTCTTATTGCTCCACAGCAGTGGCGATTCTAGAAAATTTTACATGGGGTGGCAGAAGGGTGGCAAGTTGAAATGCAAGGGTGGCATATCTCACACACACACACACACACACACACACACATGCCTGGTGTCTATATATATTTATTTATACAAATCCAGATAGTGAAAACAGACAAGAGCAATGGAATTAACAGTTAAGTTACATACGTAATGAAAATAAAAACTGAGAAAAAACTGCTATAACATTTTCTGTCAGTCCACCTTACTGTACTAAAGACGTTAGTAAGACGTTGGTTAGCTAAGCTAACAGTGGTAACTTCAAGGCTAGCTAGCACAAGCAAGCTGTATAGCGAGCTAGCTACTGTATGCTACCGACTTTTGCAAGCAAGCAATTAAATAAACGATTGAAATTACAACGGATCTGTCTATCACATATGACCACCCATCACATTTTCTTGATTCACGATTCAGCAGTACTGTACCTTCTTTCATCACTGGAAGCCTACAGTAGGCTTGTCTCCAGTTAGTTGCGGGAGATGGGCAACCACGGTGACGAGAGCAAAGCAGACTCATGGACTCAACCATTTTACAGGGGAGGGGGAACTTAAAGATTTTAGAACAAGTTACCAAAGAGATCAACAGCTTAAGTAGCAAAAATATAATACCATTATATAAATGTATAGTATATTATAGGAGACACTTCTGACAACCTGGGTGGCAAGTGGGGTGGCAAGCAATTTTTTTAGGGTGGCAGCTGCCACCCCTTGCCACCCCGGTGGTTTCGCCACTGAAGAAGGGGGATAATATCCTGAGAAATAAATTCATAAACAAATAACTTTGATATTCTCTGAGATTAAAGTGCTAAATTTACAGAATAAATCTCATTACGTTGTTTTCTTTTGACCCGACTCTTCAGTGTGCGGATGCCGATTCTGTTTCTGCAGAGTACAACTACAAAATGAAATAATTTGTTAATAGTACTTTTTCTTAAATTTGTGAGTGTAATCTTGGACATTTCTCAGTATATCAACCCCCGCCTCATAATTATAGAGTTGGTTATAATTGCCTTGACCAGTTTATGGATGTGTGTGTGAAAGGTCCCCAGTGACGGGGTGGACGCGGCCATCCAGAAGTCCTCCAGGTCCTCCGGTCACCAGAGCAGCCGCCACAGGACCCGGGACAAGAGCAGAGACCGGGACCAGGACCGGGACAAAGACTGGCCGCCTGAGAAACTGTCCGATTCGCACACTTCAGTAAGCCAAAGCTCAGAAAGTCTTTTCTTGGTGCGTGTTGCTTGATGCTCAACGTGTCGTGCTTCCCTTCAGAGTCAGCCCCTGAAGTCTCTGCGCAAACTGCTGCACCTTTCGTCCTCGTCCTCCAACCAGCCGCCGCAGGCCGACATGCGCTACCAGCCGCTGCCGACCCCGACCCCGGCGCAGGGCGGCTTCCCCGAGGGCCGGGGCCACTCGGGGGTCGGCACGCCCCAGATGAAGAGCCGGCAGGCGGCCTACCCGCTGCCCGGGCAGCTGGAGTCTGGCTGGCACCCGTCGGCCCTGGGCCGCCCCGAGGGAAACCCCTACCCGGAGCAGATGGGCATCAAGGGGGGCCAGAACGGGCACGGCTTCGGGCGCCCGTCCAGGTCTCGTATGCCGAACCTCAACGACCTGAAGGAGACGGCTCTGTGATCCCCGCCGGCCCGAGGCTCGGCCCACCGGCTCGGCCCACCGGCTCGGCCCACCGGCTGGGCCCACCGGCTCGGCCCACCGGCTCGGCCCACCGGCTCGGCCCACCGGCTCGGCCCGGACTCCCTGTTTGCCCCTCTGTTGCTCCTACACGTCTATTGTGTAACAGTACACCTGCTGACTGCACACACACACACACACACACAGACACATAGACACACAGGCACACACACACACACAACCACACACACAGCCACACACACACACACAGCCACACACACAGCCACACACACACACACACACACACACACACACACACACACACACAGCCACACACACAGCCACACACACAAACACACACACACACACACAGACACACACACACACACACACACACACAGATTCCAAATCTGCTTGCTAAAGGGCCAAAAGCCTTTTTACGTCTTCATTTTTTTTTTTTAAGCTTCCATGTTTGATAGACTTTATATTATTACTTCTGTAATTCTGATTATAATTTGTATTATAAAGTAAATATATTACAAATAATATATATAGAAGTGTAGATTTGAATTGTAAGTATTTTTGTTTCTATTCAATATAGGAATATAGTACATTTTACTGCGTAGTATTTCCATAAGACCTCACCTGTCCTCTGGATGTCCTGCTGGTCTTTTTCTTGGAATTATAGCTCTCGTGCAAGTTTTCTTAATTGGCACTGACAATCTTTAAAGCTTTGTTTTTTTTGAAGGGTGGTCTTTAGGTTTTTATGTATTTTTGTAACGCAGCCATTTTAGACACTATTGTGCCATAAATGAGACAGAAACCCTGACTGTCATCGCCCTCTGTGGGACACAATGAGGCATTGCATCTACTGTTTTCTGACTGACCCAAACATGCACAAACTACAACGTTTAGGCTGAATTTCCATGTGTGTAAATCATTGTTTTCATATATATATATATATATATATAGCAACAATGATAGCAACAATCCTATCGGAACCTAATCTGAAGTTATTTACTGATATCTTCATTTATGTAGAAGTGTTGCAGATCCCTTATGGATGAATTAAACAGAGATCAGAGATCTTGACCTGCAACACTTCAGCATTCATCTGAAGGACATGATTATCTGATAATATTTTCCCTCCACCAGGATTCAAGGAAGTCTGTTTTGTTGCTCATGTCTTACTTAAAGATTTCACATAAACAAAGTGGTTCTACTTGTTCAATCACATACATGTTAAATACATAATACAAAAATCAACTGCTGTTAAAAAATATATATATATATGTCACTAACTATAGTTAGAAAGTAATTTGTAAGCCATTGAAGGAACACAACAGTCTTTCTGGGGGAAGTGCAGTGGTTCCCAATCTTATTTTTGAATTGCCAGATGAGTTCAAACACCAACCATCATGTTCCAGATGTGTTCCTTTGAATTTATCATCAGCTATTGATGATCTAAAAGTCCTATGTTCCCTGGGTCCTATGTTCCTAGTGTCTTATGTTCCCTGGGTCCTATGTTCCTAGTGTCCTATGTTCCCAATGTCCTATGTTCCTATGGTCCTATGTTCCCAGTGTCCTATGTTCCCAGTGTCCTATGTTCCCAATGTCCTATGTTCCTATGGTCCTATGTTCCCAATGTCCTATGTTCCCAGTGTCCTATGTTCCCAATGTCCTATGTTCCTATGGTCCTATGTTCCCAATGTCCTATGTTCCCAGTGTCCTATGTTCCCAATGTCCTATGTTCCTATGGTCCTATGTTCCCACTGTCCTATGTTCCCAGTGTCCTATGTTCCCAGTGTCCTATGTTCCCAGTGTCTTATGTTCCTAATGTCCGATATTCCCAGTGTCCTATGTTCCCAGTGTCCTATGTCCCCATGGTACTATGTTCCCAATGTCCTATGTTCCCAATGTCCTATGTTCCCAATGTCCTATGTTCCCATGGTCCTATGTTCCCATGGTCCTATGTTCCCATGGTCCTATGTTCCCAGTGTCCTATGTTCCTATGATCCCATGGTCCTATGTTCCCAGTGTCCTATTACATTACATTACATTACATTTCATTTAGCTGACGCTTTTATCCAAAGCGACTTACAATAAGTGCATTCTACCGTTTACAACAAGAATCAGAACAAGAATCAAGAAGGTACAATTTCATCAAAGGTTCAACTACAAAGTGCTATCAGTAAGAGCCGTTTCAGTGCTACTAAAGTGCTACTTCCTTTATTCAAGGTATAGTTGGAAAAGATGTGTTTTTAGTTTGCGACGGAAGATGTAGAGACTTTCTGCTGTTCTGATGTCAATGGGGAGCTCATTCCACCATCGAGGAGCCAGGACAGAGAACAGTCGAGACTTTGTTGAGTGTTTAGCTCTCAGTGACGGAGCTACAAGGCGATTGGCAGAAGCCGAGCGGAGCGCACGAGTTGGGGTGTAAGGTTTTACCATGTCCTGGATGTAGACTGGACCAGATCTGTTCGTAGCACGGTACGCCAGTACCAATGTTTTGAAGCGGATGCGGGCGGCCACCGGTAACCAGTGAAGGTCGCGGAGGAGCGGAGTAGTGTGGGTGAATTTCAGGAGGTTAAAGACCAGTCGAGCTGCTGCATTCTGGATGAGCTGCAAAGGTCGGATGGCACCAGCAGGTAGACCCGCCAGGAGGGAGTTGCAGTAGTCTAGGCGCGAGATGACCAGAGCCTGGACCAGAACCTGTGCCGCCTTCTGGGTGAGAAGTGGACGTATTCTCCTGATGTTGTGCAGCATGAATCTACAGGAACGAGTTGTTGTGGTAATGTTGGCAGTCAGGGAGAGTTGACTGTCCAGGGTCACACCGAGGTTCCTGGCAGTCGGGGTCGGGGTCAAGACTGAGTTGTTGAAAGTAATCGTCAGGTTGTGAGTGGGGGAGACTTTGCCTGGAAGGAAAAGTAATTCCGTCTTGTCAGGGTTAATCTTCAGGTGGTGTGCGGACATCCATTGTGAGATGTCAGTCAGACAGGCAGAGATTCGTGCTGCTATCTGTGTTTCCGATTGTGGAAACGAGAGGATCAGTTGGGTGTCATCAGCATAGCTATGGTAGGAAAAGCCATGCGAGCGAATGACAGAGCCAAGAGAGTTGGTGTACAGGGAGAAGAGGAGAGGACCGAGGACAGAGCCCTGAGGGACCCCAGTAGTGAGAGGACAAGACTCAGACACAGATCCTCTCCAGGTTACCCGGTAGGTGCGATCGCTGAGGTAGGATGAGAGGAGGGCGAGCGCAGTGCCTGAGATACCCAGGTCCTGGAGGGAGGAGATGAGGATCTGGTGTGATCCTATGTTCCCAGTGGCTTATGTTCCCAATGTCCGATATTCCCAGTGTCCTATGTTTCCATGGTCCTATGTTCCCATGGTCCTATGTTTCCATGGTCCTATGTTCCTATGGTCCTATGATCCCATGGTCCTATGTTCCCAGTGTCCTATGTTCCCAGTGTCCTATGTTCCCAGTGTCCTATGTTCCCAGTGTCCTATGTTCCCAGTGTCCTATGTTCCCATGGTCCTATGTTTCCATGGTCCATTGTTCCCATGGTCCTATGTTCCCATGGTACTATGTTCCCATGGTCCTATGTTCCCATGGTCCTATATTCCCATGGTCCTATGTTCCCAGGGTACTATGTTCCCAGGGTACTATGTTCCCAGGGTACTATGTTCCCAGGGTCCTATGTTCCCAGGGTACTATGTTCACAGGGCCATATGTTCCTAGTGTCCTATGTTCCTATGGTCCTATGTTCCTAGTGTCCTATGTTCCCAGTGTCCTATGTTCCCAGGGTCCTATGTTCCCATGATACTATGTTCCCATGATACTATGTTCCCATGGCCCTATGTTCCCAGTGCCCTATGTTCCCAGTGCCCTATGTTCCCAGTGCCCTATGTTCCCATGGTCCTATGTTCCCAGTGCCCTATGTTCCCATGGTACTATGTTCCCAGGGTCCTATGTTCCCAGGGTCCTATGTTCCCAGGGTACTATGTTCACAGGGCCATATGTTCCCAGGGTCCTATGTTCCCAGGGTCCTATGTTCCCAGGGTACTATGTTCACAGGGCCATATGTTCCCAGGGTCCTATGTTCCCAGGGTCCTATGTTCCCAGGGTCCTATGTTCATAGTGTCCTATGTTCATAGTGTCCTATATTCCCAGGGTTCTATGTTCCCATAGTTCTATGTTCCCATGGTACTATGTTCCCAGGGTTCAACGCTCACAGTGTTCAGTGTTCTGCAGCTTAATATCCTCTCATATGACACATTAACTAGACATTAACTATGTTTATTTATCTGGGTGTTGAAATCACCGACTACATCTTCCAACCCACTGAAGTAAGACTCTTATTTAAACTATTTAAACCATTTATTCATCACTTTTCACCCGCTCTCATTTGCAAAACTTAACCCGATATTCAGGTCAAATGAGTTATTTCGCCTGGTTGGGAACCACTGTACTTGAGAATTCTGTCATCTGATTGCACACTCTGAGCCTCTTGGGATTCAAAGTTTTATGAGAAGTCTTGACCTGGAACCACAGACGGGGCAGAAGCTCCATGCCATCACGTTGTTGAAGTGCCACGACCGCAGCTCGGCAGAGATTAAGTCCTGAGCTTTGTGACGTTGCACTTTGAAGAAACTGTGCGGCTCAGCAATATATTACCTTAAACCCTGTAAATTCCTCCTCAACGCTCCATGTTCATCACGTGCACAGTGCACGAGGCCCAACATGACCGTACCGTATTGTGTGTCGTGCGTCTGGGACCGTGCACGCTCCATACTCGACGCGATACGCTTCTCTTTGGATTATCGTTTTGCTGAAGGAGCACCGTGTATTATATTAATACTGATGTGTGACTACTTGTGTGGTAATATTTATAACAAGAGGATGTTTATCAACTGTTTGAATGAAATCAAGTATTACGTTTGTGCTTTTTATTACAGACACAAATTAGTAGCATAGTTGGTGTTTATCTGCTTTTTCTTTTTTCTCAACAGAGCATTTACATGAGAGCATAAACCCACAAATGAATGCTTAACAATTTTAGAATATTCATGTTTACAAATGTAACAGTAAATCTCAAATAAAGCATTTAATTTGAATCCTTACCTGCAGAATATTTGTTTGTCTCTAAATGTGTCCAATGTTGTATTTAAAAACCAATAGTTCATACAGATTTTTAAGAAAAAGTGGATAAACATGTCCACCTTTGCCAGATTATTTTGAGCCTCATGAAAGAAAAATAAGCATGTTATTGAGATGGACATCACGACCAGTGGTGGAAGAAGTATTCAGACCCTTTACTGCAGTACACTGTAAAAATATTTCACTACAAGTAAAATACTTGTACTATTATATCTCATGTTTCTGGATTAATATTCCATCTGCATTAATGTTGCATTGTACCTCCTTTATATCCTGCTGGGTGGTTTAATCTACAGCAACGCATCATATTATATAAGATGGAGACAATGGGCACAAAGGAGCGAGCCGGTCATGATATCGTTGAACCTCTTGTTGTTTGGTATCTCTTTGTGGTTGTTTTGTCTTTGGACAGTCAGTGTGTGTCTCTTTGCAGGTATCTTTGTTTCTTTGCAACTGTTTTGTGTAACTTTGTAATTACTTTGGTGTTTTTGTAGCCATTGTATGTCTCTTTGTGGTTATTTTTGTGTCTCTTTGCCGCTGATTTGAATATCTTTGAGGTTGTTTTGCCCTTCTTCATAGTCAGTGTAAGTCTCTTTGTGGTCCCTTGGAAGCTGTTGTGCGTGTTTTTGTGTCTCTTTGTATTTGTTTTATGTCTCTTTGTGGTCATTTTTGTGTCTATGAAGCTAATTTTAGTCTATTTTAGGTTATTTTACCCATCTGAAAGAAACTAAAGTTGTCAGAAAAGTTATAAGTAAAGATATAAGTACAATATTTACCTCTGAGATGTAATACATTAAAAAGTACATTATTTACCTCTATGATGTAGTGCGTACAAATTGCAATATTTACTTCTGAGATGTAATGGAGTTAAGAGTACAATATTTATCTCTGAGATGTAGTACAGTAAAAAGTGCAATATTTTGTTTGAGATGTAGTACAAAGAAAAGTACAATATTTTTTTTTTTTTTATTTAATTAATATTTAATCAAGTAAAGTACCCTAAATGTATTTAAGCACAGTACTTGCGTAGAAATACTAAGATACTTTCCACCACTGTTGTATATTTTTATTTTTTTGCTGGCTGCAGGTTATCAGGTGAAGGATGCACAGTGAGGGGGCTGAGATGCCTTCAGGGACACTTGTTCATGCACATGAGCAGCTCCAGTCTCATGGCGATGCGGGTGTGCCAGCCCAGCGGCAGCAGGCGGATGTAGCGGGCAACAATGGGGGGGCGCAGCAGGTTCTGAACCGTGGAGGAGCGGTCCGAGTTCCCATAGAAGACCTGACGAGTGGAAAGTTAAAAATAATCACTAAATTACTTCATCAGCACGTCTCGTCCCCTCCATGGGGGGAATAGTAATTTGGTTTTTAATCTCTGCTTTCTTTTGTGTTTTTGGTTTGAATAATGTCTCTTTTTAGTCTGATGTTTTCTTTTACATTACATTTCATTTAGCTGACGCTTTTATCCAAAGCGACTTACAATAAGTGCGTTTCACCGTGAATACAAAGTCTTACATATAATGGACCTGTTTATTAATAGTCATGAGTTGGTGTTGTATGTTTTTCATATTGTTAAATACATGTGTTTCGTATTGTTAAAAACATGTTTCATATTAAATACATGTGTTTCGTATTGTTAAATACATGTGTTTTGTATTAAAGACATGTTTCATATTGTTAAATACATGTGTTTCGTATTGTTAAATACATGTGTTTCGTATTAAAGACATGTTTCATATTGTTAAATACATGTGTTTCGTATTGTTAAATACATGTGTTTCGTATTAAATACATGTGTTTCATATTGTTAAATACATCTCTTTTGTATTGTTAAATATGTTTCATATTGTTAAATACATGTGTTTCGTATTGTTAAATACATGTTTTGTATTGTTAAATATGTTTTATATTGTTAAATATGTTAGGTATTGTTAAATATTGACCAAAATTGTTGTTCTGATTCTTGTATGTAACCGTAGAATGCACTTATTGTAAGTCGCTTTGGATAAAAGCGTCAGCTAAATGAAATGTAATGTAATGTAATGTAAATACCTGAATTTCATATTGTTAAATACATGTGTTTCATATTGTTAAATACACATTTCGTATTGTTAAATATGTGTTTTGTATTGTTAAATATGTGTTTCGTATTGTTAAATACATGTGTATCATATTGTTAAATATACGTGTTTCGTATTGTTAAATGTGTTTTGAATTGTTAAATACATGTGATTCGTATGGTTAATAACACGTTTCATATTGTTAAACCATTTTCTTATAAATGGTTTAAATTGGATGTCTGAATGTTCCTTTTGAATTTTTTAGAATTTTCCTTTGATCTTGTATATTATAATGGTGACATTTTAGTTTGTTAGTTTGTTTTTATTTTACATTGCAAGATTTAATTTTCTATTATGTTAATTTCGCACATTTTTTGTTTTTTTGTATATTAATGTTGTTTATAGTCAAGTGACCATATAGGCCCCATCCGCCCCAATTTTGGTGCTTTTGGGTTTAGTCTCTGGGACTGAAAAATACTTAACTTCACCCAATCAAAGCCAAACTTCGCACAGATACTCCTACAACATTGAGCTATTTTATAGTAATTTAAAAAGTGTTCACATCGATGTGTAAGGTAATAAAGATTAACTTTTAACATAATTTTTCTTAAAAAAAATACATCTTTTTACTTTTTTTCCTTTTGTATGTGTATTATCATAAACCAATATACCACTAACACATATATGGCCTTATTATCTATCTTCACAAGGGTCTTCTGTATTTTATAGCTTTTTAAATTTTTCAAATAGACCTTGTGAATGAGGATTTAATGTGAGAGAAAAAGCATTCGCAATTTTGGCTGAAAAATTGGTCGGGCACATAAGGTTAATTTTAATCTAGTTTTGATGATAAAAGCTTTAAAAAACCTGCTTATTTAGTGTTCTTACCCTATTGTTTCCTGTCTGGTCTTTGTAATAGATCCAGTTGAGCGTTTCCACTGTGCGATACTGGATGCTGTACTTAGTGATCCACTCGTCGGCATCACAGCGGCCCTGAGTGAGGATGCCGGACACCACGGCCACGTCCTTCAGGTCAATCTGGATCCACTGATGTAGGTCGTTAAACTTGGAGAGCCAAGCACACCTGACAACAACCAAACACTTGTGCTTTTGCTGTTCACAGTGATAACAAGTAAAAAGAACTGGGATGTCGTGACGTACCCAAAGCCTTGGTTGTTCAGGCGAGCCTTGGAGGGGATCCAGGAGGAGTACCAGCCGACGTACTGGTCCTGACTGGAGCAGCTGATCTGGTCTGAATCCACAGATCCAGATTCAAAGCCGAGAGCTCTGTGGTAAGGACATTCTGTGGAGGATATTAAAACTACTCTTAATAAATGAAGAGAATCGCTTCAGACCTTTAATATTTAGATTTAACTGATGGAGAAGTTGTTTGTAGACTTAAAGGAACACATCAACCTTAAAATAACCATCTGGATATCAGGTACTTTCTCTCATTTACCTTCAATTCTGAAAGGGAAACTTAGTTTTTAAAAGAAAGAATTTAAATAAAAATGAGAAATGTCTTTAAAAACTGCATCAAAACATCTGTTTCTCCAGTCACCAGTCCGTCAAGCTCCTGAAGTTTGCGGATGACTCCACCCTCATTGGACTCATCTCTGGTGGGGACGAGTCCGCCTACAGGTGGAAGACTGACCACCTGGTGACCTGGTGCAGCCAAAACAACCTGGAGCTCAACGCTCTGAAGACAGTGGAGATGGTTGTGGACTTCAGAAAGATCTCAGCCCCACCAGCCCCTCTCACCCTGTGTGACTCCCCCGTCAAAGCTGTGGAGTCCTTCTGCTTCCTGGGCTCCATCATTACCCAGGACCTCAAGTGGGAACTAAACATCAGCTCCATCTCCAAGAAGGCGCAGCAGAGGATGTTCTTCCTGAGGCAGCTGAGGAAATTCAACCTGCCAAAGACAATGATGGTGCACTTCTACACTGCCATCATCGAGTCCATCCTCTGTTCCTCCATCACCGTCTGGTACGCTGCAGCCACTGCCAAGGACAAGGCCAGGCTGCAGCGCATCATTTGCTCTGCCGAAAGAGTGATTGGCCGCAATCTGCCGTCCCTCCAGGACTTGTTTGCTTCAAGGACCCTGAAGAGGAAGATTGTAGCTGATCCCTCTCACCCTGGACACAAACTGTTGGTGTCCCTCCCCTCTGGCAGGAGGCTGCGGTCCATCAGGACCAAGACCTCACGCCACACCAACAGTTTCTTCCCGTCTGCAGTCGGGCTCATCAACAGAGCCTGGATCCCCCTTACAGAGCCCGGGTCCCCCTAACAGAGCCCAGGTCCCCCACTGACTCTCTGACACCCCCAGGACAATTTCCTTCCGGTCACTCCCCTGCACATCCCGTTTGTCTAATGTATGCACCACCTGCCAAAGCAAATTCCTCGTATGTGAACGTACCTGGCAAATAAATGGTTCTGATTCTGATGTCCAAACTCTCACACAACTGGTGCAGAATAATCTGAGTCTCTTTTTATCCAGACTGGATGAATGGCACTCAGGTTAAACCGGCCTCTGTTTACTTCCAATCAATCAATTCTCAGCTCTGACGAAAGAGAAAAACAAAACAAAGTTTCCTTCAAGAATTCAAGGAAACACGTGGAGACTAGCTGATATACAGACGGACATTTTGTTTGTGAAATGTTCCTTTAAAGGCTTACTTGCAACTTGAGCAAGTTTCCCTTTGTCACTTGAATCAGCACATGATATTTGTGTGAAATCCAAATCATTCAATCTAATGTCCAGTAAAGCATTTGAATGGCGTTGTGATTTTATTCTCCACCAAAGTATTCTGAGCAGCCCGATCTGATTAACCCTGAGATCTGATACAAGGAAGATTGCGTGATGAGGAGGAAGAAGATGTTCGTGACATCATCTGATCTGTGCTGCTATTAAGTGAAGGGCACCACCTATTCTGGGCTGCCTAATCTGATCATCACACTCGTGTACAGGTGATGAGATTAGCTCACGGCATTTGCTGTTCCGGGCCTCTTCCTCAGCGCAGTTCAGTTCTTACGTCTACGTTACAGAACTTAAAGTTGTTGTAACTGGTTGTGAACCAGTCTGAGTTTAGTCCTGGTCCTCTATAGACCTCATTCTATGGTCTTGGTCCTCTATATTATGACCTCAGTCTAGACCTGGTCCTCTATAGACCTCCATCAGTAACTAGACCACCAGAGAGAAGATGGTCTGGTTCTAGAGAGTTCCTCTTAAAGCTCCTCATCGGAGCCACCGGGTCGGATTCTGGTGAGACCAGAAGACATCATGCAGGTTCACCAGAACCTCCTTCAGCTCAGATTCCAGCGGGGCCTCCAGCAGAGACCAGTCCACCATGGACACACCCAGATCCAGCAGAGACCAGTCCACCATGGACACACCCAGATCCAGCAGAGACCAGTCCACCATAGACAGACCCAGATTCAGCAGAGACCAGTCCACTGTGGACAGACCCAGATCCAGCAGAGACCATTCCACCGTGGACAGACCCAGATTCGGCAGAGACCAGTCCACCATGGACAGACCCAGATCCAGCACGGACCAGTCCATTGTGGACAGACCCAGATCCGGCTTCACCTGCAGCCTTTGACCTGCAGTCGTAACTCTGGAGAGAGGAGGAGGAGGAGAGCTCAGCAGCGTCTCCTCTTCCTCTTCCTCCTCCTCCTCCTCCTCCTCCTCCTCCTCCTCCTCCTCCTCCTCCTCCTCCTCTTCCTCCTCCTCCAGGACATTTTGCTGTAGGAAAGTCTGCACGGGAGAACCAGGACCAGGACTGAGAGGGCAGACTATCAGACCCTGGTGCTCATAGACACTTCCACTTTAGTCCACAGGGGGCGCCAGAACCACCACTAAATAAAAGTTCCTTGTAATAACTTTCGAGTTGAAAATTGCCAAGATCATGGCAGAGGTTTAGAACCTGAGATGAGTTTGAGAGACACAGCCGGCTGCGGGTCCATCACACAGCTCTGTGTGCACAGGATGCAGATAATGGGCCAGCAGACGTCCTCCTGTGTGTGAAGCAGACTACAGGTAAATCCACGTCCTGTGACCTGTCCTCACCTGGCATGCAGTGCACTGGTTGACCCTGAGGAGGCGGCGGGGGCGGAGTCGGCAGCAGTGAGGTGGACGGGACAGGTGGGCTGACGGTCGGTGAAGCGGCAGACTCGCAGTCACAGGTGCAGGTTTTGACATCTGATGTCCAGGTCTCGATCTCCTGCTGGTCCTCCTCCTGCAGCTCCTCCACCTGGACGGCCTCCTCCTCCTGAAGGACACACACACACACACACACACACACACATGTTAATCCAGAGTTCATATGATCATTTCTCTCTCCGGTGGTTCATTGTTGTGCTCGTACCTCCTGAGAGTGAACGGTCATCAGGGCTGTCAATGGATGCATGAAACGGAGGAACAGATGAAAGTGAAGGAAGGAACGAAAAAGTTCAAAAGTTTACATGGGAAACTAAACATGAAACAAACTAAAAAACAACACTCATGAACACAAATTATTCGGGAATTGCTTTTTAATGCGATGAATACATCAAATTATTCTGCATAATGTGAGCTTCAAAGGAAACCCTAATACTGAAGAAACTAAAAGCAAACAATAATCTGCTCTTTGGCCACTATGGTACTTTCATAATAAGACAATACACCACAGACGGTCAGCATATTGCAGATAATGTAATGATATTCCTGGTGCAGGGGCACCGTGACTTACCCTGAGAGAGGAGCAGGAGAAAGAGCAGGGCAGCACACCGAGCAGGGACCTCCATCTTCCTCTTCAGCTGTGCTGATATGTGATGAGTGTGTGAAACCCAACGAGACAGATTACTGTAATCCACAGGCCTGCGATGGCCTTATCTAGCTCCTCATTGGCCCTGAGACGCCTCCCGGTGGCTCCCAGTGGCACTGCGCCTGTGGTGAACAAGTAGTACTGAGATCACCCTTCATTCTGTTTTTCACTGTCAACTTAACAACCACGGGCGACATGTTCGACTGACAGGAAATCACAAATAATCCTATTTATATTTTAATGGTAAAGCATTTAGACGGATCTATTGACAGAAATGGAATATATTATTACATTTCTTTTAGTGTATAATCAACTTAATGATAAGAATTGTTGCGCTTGCACTAGTTTAGTTTGAGCCGGCTGCATGTTTTTACATCAGCAACCTCTGGTTATTTAAAGTGAAGTCTAAGCTTCATGTGTTAAAGCTGCATTCTCTCTCCTGACCACCAGGGGACGACTCCTCTGGTTGTATAGAAGTCTATGCTTCATGTGTTAAAGCTGCATTCTCTCTCTTGACCACCAGGGGGCGACTCCTCTGGTTGTATAGAAGTCTATGCTTCATGTGTTAAAGCTGCATTCTCTCTCCTGACCACCAGGGGACGACTCCTCTGGTTGTATAGAAGTCTATGCTTCATGTGTTAAAGCTGCATTCTCTCTCCTGACCACCAGGGGACGACTCCTCTGGTTGTATAGAAGTCTATGCTTCATGTGTTAAAGCTGCATTCTCTCTCTTGACCACCAGGGGGCGACTCCTCTGGTTGTATAGAAGTCTATGCTTCATGTGTTAAAGCTGCATTCTCTCTCCTGACCACCAGGGGACGACTCCTCTGGTTGTATAGAAGTCTATGC
The DNA here is from genome assembly GCA_023566465.1 of Cottus gobio. Taxonomy (NCBI): domain Eukaryota; kingdom Metazoa; phylum Chordata; class Actinopteri; order Perciformes; family Cottidae; genus Cottus; species Cottus gobio. The sequence goes on from CM042217.1 coordinate 594,908, forward strand.
TTCATGTGTTAAAGCTGCATTCTCTCTCTTGACCACCAGGGGGCGACTCCTCTGGTTGTATAGAAGTCTATGCTTCATGTGTTAAAGCTGCATTCTCTCTCCTGACCACCAGGGGGCGACTCCTCTGGTTGTATAGAAGTCTATGCTTCATGTGTTAAAGCTGCATTCTCTCTCCTGACCACCACGGGGCGACTCCTCTGGTTGTATAGAAGTCTATGCTTCATGTGTTAAAGCTGCATTCTCTCTCCTGACCACCAGGGGGCGACTCCTCTGGTTGTATAGAAGTCTATGCTTCATGTACTAAAGCTGCATTCTCTCTCCTGACCACCAGGAGGCGACTCCTGTGGTTGTATAGAAGTATATGCTTCATGTGTTAAAGCTGCATTCTCTCTCCTGACCACCAGGGGCAACTCCTCTGGTTGTATAGAAGTCTATGCTTCATGTGTTAAAGCTGCATTCTCTTTCCTGACTACCAGGAGGCAACTCCTCTGGTTGTATAGAAGTCTATGCTTCATGTGTTAAAGCTGCATTCTCTTTCCTGACTACCAGGAGGCAACTCCTCTGGTTGTATAGAAGTCTATGCTTCATGTGTTAAAGCTGCATTCTCTCTCCTGACCACCAGGGGGCGACTCCTCTGGTTGTATAGAAGTCTATATAAATCACTCTACTTCTCTCTTGATGTATTCCCTCAGTAAACATTGTAAACATGAGTTTATGTCTCAATCTCTAGTTTCAAGTCTTCTTCAATACAGCATGATGTTCATTTAGTAAATTATGCTCATTTAGAGTCAAACAGACCATAAAGCAGGGGAGGCTTTAGGGGCGGGGCTACAGGGTGATTGACAGGCAGGTTAGTGGGACTCGGCAGTGTGTTGGGGCCGTTGGACGTGGATGTTAGTTCTTGCGCTAGTAAATATTGAGAAAGACTTAGAGAAGCAGTGAAGCTTCAGAGGAAGTGAACAGTTCCTTTCCTCCAAACACTGAACGGGATCTTTTTCCCTGCTTCTGTTATTTTCTCCTCCTCTTCATCACCTCTTCCTCGTCTCAGATGCAGTTCATGCTGCTCTTCAGTCGGCAGGGGAAGCTCCGGCTGCAGAAGTGGTACGTGCCGCTGTCCGACCGGGAGAAGAGGAAGATCACCCGGGAGCTGGTGCAGACGGTCCTGGCCCGGAAGCCCAAGATGTGCAGCTTTCTGGAGTGGAGAGACCTCAAGGTGGTCTACAAGAGGTGGGTGGACCGGGACGTTACAGCGGGCGTTATAGCGGGTTCTTCAGACCAGAAAGAGCATATTGACTCCTGAATCCTGCGGCAGGACGCGTTCACTGTGTTTCAGCCTCTGAACCTCAAACCCCGCCAGCGGGATGGGACGCATGTTTTATTTATTTAGCAGTCGCAGAAACTATCTAAATCTTTTTGGACGGTCCCTGACCACATCATGTGGGACGAACGCTTCTGTCAGAAAACGCAGCCGAAAGAAGCTTAAAATGATATTTCATCAAAACATTTTATTCTTTGTCTCATTTAAAATGTCTCCTCTAATAAACGTTAACTTTCACCAGATTGTGTTGAAACATTAACTCCTCAGTGAAACTATGACGTCATGACAGATGAGAGAGGAGAGGAGAGGCTTCCAACATTTAATTTTTCTCAACATTTATAACATTTGTAGCAACTTTTCAAAATGTTGTATTTCATTTAGATTCCATTGTTTGAACAGTTTTGTAAAATAAATTATCAGAACTTCATTCAACATATTTTTTTATTTGTATTTTGTTATGTATATCATTGTAACCGAGTTGTAAGATTCTACGTTCTACTTCTTGTCCTGATGGTTCTGTTTCCAGAGCAGAACTTTATTCTATTACAGAGAACATCAGAGAAACCGAAACGTGCCAGAAGCTGCTCGGGGTCAGAGGTCGAGGCCGCCCGGTCCGATCCGGCTACATTCATATTATTAACTATATTAATAGTATTGTCCTATTTGTGCTCAACACAGAGCGGTAGACGTCTACAGCTCACACAAACAGAATAGGATGTTTACGTTCTTTTGGAATAACGCTGTAATATTTGATGCATACGCCGGCGAGTTCCCGTCCCGTCAGGGTCACAGTCGTTCCAGTGTTTCATGCTCGTCTCAGCAGAACCAGCCGGTCCGGCCGGGATGGACCAGCTGACCAGATCTTTCATTAGCCACCATCACATGGCTCAAGAGTGCCTTCAGGATTATGGGATAAAGGACCTCATGAGAGCTGCTTAGCGCAGCGAGCCTGAGGCTGCTCCACTACCCAGCATGCCCCTGGCTGTCTCGTGCCCAGTAGCTATGTGACAGTTGAGTCCACGTCTTCACAGAGACCAGGATCCACGGGGACCAGGATCCAGCAGCACTTGAGGATTGGACATCAGGACGAGAGGAGCTGGACTGAGTTCTCGTCCTGATGATGGTGCTCAAACAGATGACGGACGACGTAGTTTTTAACGTTAGGATGTCGGCCATTTTGTCTGCGTTGTTTGTGGCTCCGCCTGCTTGTTGTTGACACTTGAATGCTTAAATGTTCTCAATAAAACATGAACCATTAACTTACGTCTTCTCCTGACGTGCGTCAACTTACCCAGCCGTCTGTCAATCAAACACATCTCTCCATAAACCCTAATTAGACAGCCAGGAGCATGCTGGGTAGTGGACTAGCTGGGTTAGCTTAGCGTCAAATCTTAGCAGTGTATTCAGTCACATGTGTAATAAACACAAAAAACATCAAATTCAAACATACCTAAATGACAGCTACCGGCTGAGAGTACACGCGCCGCATGCTAACATGTACGGAGACCCATTGGCCGGTGGATCGATGGCGCCCTTTACTTGTTTGTGCTGTGAAGTCACCGCCGTCCTGTCTCCGCGTTGCAGGTACGCCAGCCTGTACTTCTGCTGCGCCATCGAGGAGCAGGACAACGAGCTCATCACGCTGGAGATCATCCACCGATACGTGGAGCTGCTGGACAAATACTTCGGCAGCGTACGTCTCCTGGAGCCGGGTGTCCGACCACCGCACGTTGTTCCCCAAGGCCGAACCTGGACTTTAAAATATATTCTTTGTTTGTGAACAACAGGTTTGCGAGCTGGACATTATTTTCAACTTTGAGAAGGCTTACTTCATCCTGGACGAGTTCCTGCTGGGCGGAGAAGCTCAGGAGACGTCCAAGAAGACGGTGCTGAAGGCCATCGAGCAGGCGGACCAGCTGCAGGAGGTGAAGCCCAGGGAGCCGCCTGGTGGCCTCTGTCTTAAACTTAAACCTCTATCTTAAACATAAACCTCTATCTTAAACTTAAACCTCTATCTTAAACTTGAACTTCTATCTTAAACTTGAACCTCTATCTTAAACTTGAACCTCTATCTTAAACTTAAACCTCTATCTTAAACATAAACCACTATCTTAACCTTAAACCTCTATTTTAAACTTGAACTTCTATCTTAAACTTAAACCTCTATCTTAAACTTGAACCTCTATCTTAAGCTTGAACCTCTATCTTAAGCTTGAACCTCTATCTTAAACATAAACCTCTATCTTAAACTTGAACCTCTATCTTAAACTTAAACCTCTATCTTAAACTGTAACCTCTATCTTAAACTTTTTTTTCTTTTGATCCAAATGCCATTCGGAAAACAAGCATTTAAAAACTGGTTTGCTCGTCGTCTGCCCGACAGACCGGACAAAGCGTGAATTTAGACTTTTTACTAATTAGCATTATTATTTAGTTAATTTGGCATAGTTTTCGATCCATCCATATCGGAAGTTATTCCGACCACAACTGTTGATGTGAAGAAGTGTTGCTGGAGGTAAACTCGCCCTCGAACACAAATAAACAAACTTTATTTTGCTGTCAAATTGGCATGTGAAAGATAGTTTAAAGCAACGTGTGAATGGTGGACTCCGCCACTAACAATACAAATTATTACACAGACGTAATGAAGTAATATGACCACATTGAACGGCTATTGCAGAAGAATTGACAAAAAATTAAGTGGTATCAAAAGATTATGTTTATTTCTTTGTGTGACACAACAATGTAAAAGCAGAGCAGCTAAACATTTTGGAGAAACTCAATTAAGTTTCCCTCCTTGTGATTTTTATTTCTCTGGCTTCACTTTCGTTTTGTTTGATTGATCTTGATTTCGCCTGACAGTTTTTATTCTTCTTCTCTTTGAACTCTTTCACCGTTGTGATTTGCAGAACGTAGACTTTCAGATGCGCCTGTTTGCAGGTACGGTTTGTGAGAACCCGGATAACCCTTTGCTGTAGCGGTAGCTCTTTAGCTGTAGACGTACATAGACACAACAGAAACAGTATACCGGCAACAGCAATATCTCGAGTGTCGGTAACGCACGGCAGATATGGAAGCTGCTGCTGTGTGTTGTTTCTGCCTCTTTAGACCCTAATCAATAACTCTTTAGACACTAATCAATAACTACTTAGACACTAATCAATACCTCCTTAGACACTAATCAATAACTCCTTAGATACTAATCAATAACTCTTTAGACACTAATCAATAACTACTTAGACACTAATAAATAATTCTTTAGACACTAATCAATAACCCTTTAGACACTAATCAATAACTCTTTAGACACTAATCAATAACTACTTAGACACTAATCAATAACTCTTTAGACACTAATCAATAACTACTTAGACACTAATCAATAACCCTTTAGACACTAATCAATAACTCCTTAGACACTAATCAATAACTCCTTAAACACTAATCAATAACTACTTAGACACTAATCAATAACCCTTTAGACACTAATCAATAACGTCTTAGACACTAATCAATAACTCCTTAAACACTAATCAATAACTACTTAGACACTAATCAATAACCCTTTAGACACTAATCAATAACTCCTTAGACACTAATCAATAACTCCTTAAACACTAATCAATAACTACTTAGACACTAATCAATAACCCTTTAGACACTAATCAATAACTCCTTAGACACTAATCAATAACTCCTTAAACACTAATCAATAACCCTTCAGACACTAATCAATAACTCTTTAGTTCTTCTCACTCACATCTCGGTCTTTAACCGTCCCCTCTGGACTCTGTTCTGGACATGCATGGCTCCCCTAGTGGCCGTGGTGGTTATGACAGGAAGGAGGTCCAAACAAACACAGGACTTTCACCCAGGAGACGGCTGTTCATGTCCCGAGTGCAACCAGAACTCATTGTGACTTATTTTAAGTTACGTTATGTTCTTAACTTACGCAACTTAGTAAGCTTTCCTGGTCCTGAACCAGTCTCAGTCTAGTCTTGGTCCTCTATAGACCTCAGTCTAGTCCTGGTCCTCTATAGACCTCAGTGTAGTACTGGTCCTCTATATGACCTCAGTGTAGTCCTGGTCCTCTATTGACCTCAGTGTAGTCCTGGTCCTCTATAGACCTCAGTGTAGTCTTGGTCCTCTATAGACCTCAGTCTAGTCCTGGTCCTCTATATGACCTCAGTGTAGTCCTTGTCCTCTATAGACCTCAGTGTAGTCCTGGTCCTCTATATGACCTCAGTGTAGTCCTGGTCCTCTATAGACCTTAGTGTAGTCCTGGTCCTTTATAGACCTTCATCAGTAAACAGACCACCAGAGAGAAGATGGTTCGGTGGGTCGGGTTCTAGTGAAACCAGATGACATCATGCAGTTTCACCAGAACCTCCGTCAGCTCAGACTCCAGCAGAGACCAGTCCAACATGGACAGACCCAGATACAGCAGAGACCAGTCAACCTTGAACAGACCCATATCCAGCAGAGACTAGTCCATCGTGGACAGAGCCAGATCCAGCAGAGACCAGTCAACCTTGGACAGACCCAGATCCAGCAGAGACCAGTCCACCTCCTCCTCCTCCTCCACCTCCTTCTCCTCTCTGGGAGCCAATACGCTGCTGGAGACCCAGGACGTGTTGCTGGACCTGCTGGAGGGAAGGGGGCACAAGAGAACCAGGACCAGGACTGAGAGGGGCAGACCCAAACCGTTCTGCTGTAAAGTTGTAGTTTAATGGGGTCGACTCGTGCAGCCTCAAGTGGCCGTTTGAGGAACTTCAGTTGTCCCTTCAGCGTCCCGGCCAAGTCCCCGTGTGCCGAGTCCCCGTGTGCCGAGTCCCCGTGTGCCGAGTCCCCGTGTGCCGAGTCCCCGTGTGCCGAGTCCCCGCGTGCTGAGTCTCCGCGTGTCGAGTCCCCGTGCTGAGTCCCCGTGTGCCGAGTCCCTGTGTGCCGAGTCCCTGTGTGAAGGGTTGCAAGTGAACGTGTTCAGCAGCATATGGACTAGTACATGTTAGTAGTAGAAGTACAACGAGCATATGGACTAGTACATGTTAGTAGTAGAAGTACAACGAGCATATGGACTAGTACATGTTAGTAGTAGAAGTACAACGAGCATATGGACTAGTACATGTTAGTAGTAGAAGTACAACGAGCATATGGACTAGTACATGTTAGTAGTAGAAGTACAACGAGCATATGGACTAGTACATGTTAGTAGTAGAAGTACAACGAGCATATGGACTAGTACATGTTAGTAGTAGAAGTACAACGTAGCGTGCAGTAGCTCTGAGTACTTTCAGCCCTGATCCCCTAGACACGTGAAGGGAGGAGAGCTCGGTAGCAGCCCAGAAACAAAGCCTTGTCTGCATTCCTGAGACCTCACACACACACACACACACACATGCACACGCACACACACACACACAGCCACGATTAGCAGTCCATTTTTACAGAAACAAAAGACACTGCCTCATTAGGGTGAAACAAATCTTTACTTTCAGAGAGTTAACGAGACATCTTGAACATGTTAAACAGGATTATTTTGAATTCATATAGACTATTAAAATAAAAACAACACATTGTGATTATTATTATTTATTTGTAGTGGTCTGGTTGAGAGCTGATCCGTGTCGCTAGGTAATGTTGCTGTTAATGAGTTCTGGGAAGTAGAACCAGGTCACTGCTGATGAACCATTAACTGCACTGGTGAGGGGTTCTTTACTCACAAAACGTTTTGCAAAATGTTCCTCAAATGTTGTTTTTTGGGATAAAGAAATGCAAAAGACAGCTTGAAATATGAGTATGTGCTAACCTGAAATAAGAAAACTGTGGATCAAATAATATTTATACTCCTGGGCACATTATTGATGTATAGAGTGGTGAAGTCCCGCCCCTTTTTGTTGGTCACCACACCATCTTATTTCTGAAAACAATATTTATGGTAGTCAATGTCTTAAGGCTCCATTCTCTCTCCTGGCCACCAGGGGGCGACTCCTCTGGTTGTATAGAAGTCTATGCTTCATGTGTTAAAGCTGCATTCTCTCTCCTGACCACCAGGGGGCGACTCCTCTGGTTGTATAGAAGTCTATGCTTCATGTGTTAAAGCTGCATTCTCTCTCCTGACCACCAGGGGGCGACTCCTCTGGTTGTATAGAAGTCTATGCTTCATGTGTTAAAGCTGCATTCTCTTTCCTGACCACCAGGGGGTGACTCCTCTGGTTGTATAGAAGTCTATGCTTCATGTGTAAAAGCTGCATTCTCTCTCCTGACCACCAGGGGGCGACTCCTCTGGTTGTATAGAAGTCTATGCTTCATGTGTTAAAGCTGCATTCTCTCTCCTGACCACCAGGGGGCGACTCCTCTGGTTGTATAGAAGTCTATGCTTCATGTGTTAAAGCTGCATTCTCTCTCCTGACCACCAGGGGGCGGCTCCTCTGGTTGTATAGAAGTATATGCTTTGTGTTAAAGCTGCTTTCTCTCTACTGACCACCAGGGGGCGACTCCTCTGGTTGTATAGAAGTCTATGCTTCATGTGTTAAAGCTGCATTCTCTACTGACCACCAGAAGGTGACTCTACTGGTTGTATAGAAGTATATGCTTTGTGTGTTAAAGCTGCATTCTCTCTACTGACCACCAGGGGGCGTCTCCTCTGGTTGTATAGAAGTCTATACTTCATGTGTTCAAGAGTTTTACTAACAACACTAAATGAAAAATGCTCCAATTGATTATTCTGTACTTTTATTTATTTGAAATGGTGAAAAAGAAAAATAGCAATAACCTGTGTTACAAAAGTATGTCACATATACTAATAACATTAATTCTGCAGGTTTTTCAACGTGTTTATTGGCACAAAATAACATTTTACACAATTACCATCTTCATTATATCATATCATTATTGATCAATTCTGGTCACTGTGAAAAAATCCGATCAAATCCAGAAATGCCTCCCACTCATGAACCCAGAGGGGGAGGTCTTTAGTGATTAGACTCCTCCATTGGGGTAATCATGTAATCATTTTTACCTCGTTATAACTCCAGGGTGCACTCATGTCGAGCAGAATTTTGACACCATTTTTTAGCCACCATTTGTTTTTAAGATGTCCCATATAAAACAACACCGGGGCACATTTAGGTTAAAACTCACCACGACGGTGACTGTAGTCGGCCTCCAGTGGAACATTTCTCAGCTGGTCGGTACTCGGTTGCCAGCTTCCGGATTTAGTTTTTTTTTTTTTTTTTTCTTGCCACAGAAGAATTTGCTGCTCAGCTCAACTTTTGCATGTGAGCAGAGGGGCTTTTATTGTGGCGGGGCAGCATTTTAATGTGTGGAGGTTCCTGAGAGCTGCTTTGTTCTGTTTATTTGTGTCCTAAACAATCTTTGCCTCACAGGTGTGATGGTCCCAAATATGGTCTCTGAGTCCTCTGGTCTTTTCCAGAATTAGGATGCTGAGGTGAATACTCAGGACGTCCCTCTAGTCCCTGCTGGTCAAGACCAGGGTCCTGGTCTAGTTAGTCCCCACTACAACAGTTTGGACTGAAAACAAAAGTCTGTTTGTCTGTTTATGTTCATGTAACGTCTCATTGTGTTCTTCCTTATGTGTTCGTATGATTACACTCCTGCCGTTTGGTGTTGCCCCCCACCCCCTTTACTTAAAGGGCCAGTGTGTCGGACTTAATTCAAATCGTTGCAAATATGCAACCTCGCCACTAGGTGGCACTAAATCCTTCACACTGGCCCTTTAAGTAAAACAGACTTGTGGATGCATTTTCCCAAAGACCTTCCGAAAAAATACTAAATTCAGGAACGCTCACTGTCAGTTTGTTTGTTTGACTTTATATTAGGAGAAAAAGTAAAATACCCCATTAAGTTGTGGAATAGTTTGACATTTTGGGAAAAGCTAGTTTCCAGTCTTTATGCTATGCTAAGTGACTTCTGACTCAATCTCTAGTTAACTGTACATCATGCGATTGGTATCTATTTTTTCTAAGCTATATCCATATTCATCACTAAACTACATCCATATTTATCAGTAACTACATCCATATGTATCACTAAACTACATCCATATGTATCACTAAACTACATCCATATGTATCACTAAACTACATCCATATGTATCACTAAACTACATCCATATTTATCACTAAACTACATCCATATGTATCAGTAACTACATCCATATGTATCACTAAACTACATCCATATGTATCACTAAACTACATCCATATTTATCACTAAACTACATCCATATGTATCAGTAACTACATCCATATGTATCACTAAACTACATCCATATGTATCACTAAACTACATCCATATTTATCACTAAACTACATCCATATGTATCAGTAACTACATCCATATGTATCACTAAACTACATCCATATGTATCACTAAACTACATCCATATGTATCACTAAACTACATCCATATGTATCACTAAACTACATCCATATGTATCACTAAACTACATCCATATGTATCAGTAACTACATCCATATGTATCACTAAACTACATCCATATGTATCACTAAACTACATCCATATGTATCACTAAACTACATCCATATGTATCACTAAACTACATCCATATGTATCACTAAACTACATCCATATGTATCAGTAACTACATCCATATGTATCACTAAACTACATCCATATGTATCACTAAACTACATCCATATGTATCACTAAACTACATCCATATGTATCACTAAACTACATCACTAAACAGGCTGAAATGTAATCTCCAACGGGTCCGTTAAGTCACTCAGATGCAGAAACATGGTTTTAATTCCAGGTTGTAAATAAAGTTCCCCTTAAAGTGACCCCTGCTGCTCTGTGGATGGCTGCTGTGACTCAATGTTGGCTTCTCTGTGTGCATTTGTCTCCCCCTGCAGCCCCGTCATGAGTACTTCCACGTGCCTGTGTACTGACTGGCTGCTGCTGCTGCTGCTGCTGCTGCTGCTGCGCTCCTCGCACCTTTTCCCTCTGAGCACCGGCCACTGTGATTGGTTCCCTGGAGGGCGTCGCAATATATTCTCAGCGCATTATTCAAATTAATAAGTGACCGTCATGACGCAATATTTTCACAGCGGTAAATAAAAAATAAAAGAAACATTGAGGCTGGGTCCGGTGTTTCCTCTAATATCAACATTGAAAATCAATAAAAACTTAAGTTAGCCTTCAGTTTGTTTAGTGATGACGTGTGATCAGGCGTGATGACGTGTGATCAGGTGTGATGACTTGTGATCAGGTATATATATATATATATATATATATATATATATAATAAAATAGATTCTTAATAAATGTTTTTGGATTCTTACAATAAAGCTGTTTATCATGTTTTTTGTGTGACATTTAAAGTTTAGTTAAGTTTTTACTGCAACTGTTTTTCTTCTGTGTCATAAACAAACCCAACAACCGAAAAACACATCAATTTACAGAGCAGGTAAATTATATTGGCTGCAAAGACTTTTATTTCCATTTGTGTGTTAAAAGATTTAAATCAGAAAGTAAAAAATAAAAGAAAAAATATGGTTAAAAAAAGAATACATTTTGAAAATAATAATAATTAAAAACAAATGAATAAAATAAATGTTAGAATTTAAGAGAAAAAACAATAAACATAGTTTAGTCATGAATATAAATAAATGCTTAATAGGTAATGAACCTAACCTGAAATAAAAGTAAAAAATATGGTACAAAATAAATACATACAGAAAATAATAACATATTATTTAATGGTAATGAACAAAATGTGATTATTGAAGAGAAAAAACTAAACACAGTTCAGTCATAAATATAAATAAATACTCAAATTATGACATAAAAAAACAAAAAATAAATTAAATGTATTCATACATATATATAAATACTTAAATAAACATACTCTATAGTACTTACCAGACGTTTTTGCTTTTCTCTCCTGAACAAACTTTTCTTGTTCTTTCTGGAATTCACCCAAAATGGTCTGAGGGAAGAAACATGTTAAAATAAATAAGGACAAATAAATAAAACAGAAGTAGTTCATACCTGATCACTGCAGCCTTCGTCCTGTGGGAAGCTGCTGGGTGGATGGACGTGTTTCTGTCCCCGGCTCCTAACAAACTGTAAATACAACCACAATACAAAATGTTTTTAAACAAGTTCACCAATATGCTCTAAATTATGAATAACTCGGTTTTTATGCTAGTTTGAAACTAACACCAGCGATTCTGGTGACGTTCAAACCACTTCCGCGTTATGAGTTTAGGTTTGTCCCTCGCGGGTTCCCGTACACACCCCTGTGAGTTGTTATAGAAACGAACGACGCAAATCGCTAACGTAAGTTAAATAGTTGTTGTCTGCCGTAACTCGACGTCGCTCGTCATTAAACTCCCGAAAGTAACTGGTGAACATGAAATATATATAGCATATGTTTGTATGTGTTCAGATTTCAGTTCTTCGCAGGGGAGCTGTAATGGCCGCTGGCTGACGGCAGGGGGCGCGCTTCAACCGTAACGCTTCCCACTTGTTCTCCCTGTTGTCCGGGGACGGGAACTCTCCCGAGTGTGTCGGTTCGTGTTCGTGAGGTCGGATGTTACCGACTGACCGGAGCGTTGAGAACCGAGAACCGGGAACTCTCGGCGTGTTTCCCCCGAAGGCGCCCGGACGCCGCGCCGTTAAACGTGATTCCTTTTCCCTTACAACAGGTTTCAGGAGATGGAAGTCCGCGCAACGTAAAGCGGGACGAGCTGTCGTGGTCCCGTTCACCCAGAAGTTGAATCCACAGGTAAGATTTGTCTCTAAAAACACGAGTTATGGGATGTAATTTGAGTAAAACTATCCGACTAAGTTGTTTAACGTCGCAAAACACTGTTTGTTTCACCCGAAGAGTCCGTTAAACACGTAGGAACACGTTCCGGGTTCGCTCATTTGTTTGGTTGCAGGAGAAGATGGTTTCCATTGTTGCGTTTAATTCTCGTTAAGAGCATTAGTCCCGTCCGCCGGCTGCGGCCGACAACGTGTGTGTGTGTGTGTGTGTGTGTGTGTGTGTGTGTGTGTGTGTGTGTGTGTGTGTGTGTGTGTGTGTGTGTGTGTGTGTGTGTGTGTGTGTGTGTGTGTGTGTGTGTGTGTGTGTGTGTGTGTGTGTGTGTGTGTGTGTGTATTTATTTATTTATTAATTAATTAATTACTGGGCAATTTAACAATATCACTGGAGATAAAATGTTACTATGCAATACAACATTGCTATTTAGATTATTGACAAAATAATAAAGTAAATAAACGTATTCTCACATGGTCAAAGTATTTAAAAAAAACATACAATGGATTAGAAAAGGGTCGGGCACAGTGCCCATGGACTGGCAGACCGGGGTGGTGGTTCCCATCTTCAAGAAGGGGGACCGGAGAGTGTGCTCGAATTATCGGGGTATCACACTACTCAGCCTCCCGGGAAAAGCTTATGCCAGGGTGCTGGAACGGAGGCTCCGACCGTTTGTCGAACCTCGGATTCAAGAAGAACAGTGCGGGTTTCGTCCTGGTCGTGGAACAGTGGACCAGCTCTTTACCCTTGCAAGGATACTGGAGGGGTCCTGGGAGTTTGCCCAACCAGTCTACATGTGCTTTGTGGACTTGGAGAAGGCTTTCGACCGGGTCCCTCGGGGCTTTTTGTGGGGGGTGCTGCGGGAGTATGGTGTGCCGGACCCGTTGCAACGGGCCATCCGGTCTCTGTACGCCTGCAGTAGGAGCTGTGTTCGTATCCTCGGCAGTAAGTCAGATACGTTCCCGGTGGGTGTTGGCCTCCGCCAGGGCTGCCCTTTATCACCGGTCCTGTTCGTGACTTTCATGGACAGGATATCTAGGCGCAGCCGTGGGGCGGAGAATGTCAGGTTCGGGGATCTCAGGATAGCCTCTCTGCTGTTTGCAGATGATGTGGTCCTGTTTGCCTCCTCGGACCATGACCTCCAGCATTCACTGGGGCGTTTTGCAGCCGAGTGTGAAGCGGCGGGGATGAGAGTCAGCACCACGAAATCTGAGGCCATGGTGCTCTGCCGGAAACCGGTGGATTGCTCCCTCCGGGTGGGGACAGAGTGCCTACCACAAGCGAAGGAGTTCAAGTATCTCGGGGTCTTGTTCACGAGTGAGGGTAAAATGGAGCGGGAGATCGACAGGCGTATCGGTGCGGCTGCAGCAGTAAAACAGGCATTGCACCGGGCCGTCTTGGTGAAGAAGGAGCTGAGCCGAAAGGCAAAGCTCTCAATTTACTGGTCGGTCTACGTCCCAACCCTCACCTATGGTCACGAGCTTTGGATCGTGTCCGAAAGAACGAGGTCGCGGATACAAGCGGCCGAAATGAGTTTCCTCCGTAGAGTGGCCGGGCTCAGCCTTAGAGATAGGGTAAGGAGCTCGGACATCAGGAGGGAGCTTGAAGTCGAGCCGCTACTCCTTCGTGTCGAAAGGAGTCAGCTGAGGTGGTTCGGGCATCTAATTAGGATGCCTCCAGGACGCCTCCCTTTAGAGGTTTTCCAGGCACGTCCATCTGGTAGGAGGCCCCGGGGAAGACCCAGGACACGCTGGAGGGATTATATCTCCCAGCTGGCCTGGGAACGCCTCGGGATCCCCCAGAATGAGCTGGTAGATGTTGCGGGTGAGAGAGAAGTCTGGGTCAGCCTGCTTGACCTGCTGCCTCCGCGACCCGACCCCGGATAAGCGGTGGAAAATGGATGGATGGATGGATGGATGGATTAGAAAATAAGAATTAACAGGATAATGTGTGTGTGTGTGTATCATCTTCAGTAGCAGTGAAGATGGAGCTTCCTGCTTGTCAGGCTGGACAGTAGATTTAGTTCAGCGGGGTTTCGTCAGCATAGAGGTGGAGCACAACTTGCTTCCACATGACAGAAATACTACATTTGGGCCAAAATTGAGCCTTTTATTTATATATATATATATATATATATATAGTCAACAGTGCTTATTATCATTTTGTGTCACATGTTTCCATGCTCTTTTGTATTTCTTTGACACCTTCATGTTGACAGTCGCAGCATGGACGCCGCGGGGTACCAGCACGAGTCGCGCTACACAGAAGCAGAGAGGCTTTGGCACGCAACGCCGAAACCAGCAGATCTGGATCAGCGGAGCAGAGATGGAGAGAGCTGGAAGCTAGTGGATGTGTTTCTGTCGGGAGGCGCTCCGTGGGGATTCACTCTCCGGGGAGGACTGGAGCACCGAGAGCCTCTGCTCATAACGAAGGTACCGCAGAAAGCTTCCTTTTCATTTCAAATGCAGCTGAGAATCGAGGAGGCGGGTTTGCTGGTTGGCTGGATCAGAGGCTTTAGAGGCTGTTTCACTACCTGTCAAATTGTCAATTTCCAATATAAAAATGTCAAGCAGAAAGCGTGTACAATACATTGACTGGAAGTTGCACCATTCTTTTGTTTAGAGGAACTACACACTGAAGTGTTTTGGATCAGAATTAAATGATTAGACATGACTTCTTTGTTATCGTTGAGCAAACCACAGGCTAAAGGAACACAAAAGAAACATGTATAAATGTAGCGGAGAGGGTGCGATGTGAAGAAAGATATTCAGAAATGGGGTACACACAGTACTCTCTTTTGTTGTTTTTAGCCACGCTGGCAGCATACCGTGCATGTTGACATTAGCATGTAGCTCCAAGTAGCATCATGACTCTGATGCTGTGCCTCAATTTGGATACTTCTGTTAGTACACACCTGGGGGGGGGCGTTGTCTCACATATTGGCTAAAGCCAAAAGATAAATATTCAACAGAATCATAAACTTTAAGTAGTCGTTGTGACGTCAGACTTCTATAAAACCAGAGGATTTGCCCCCTGGTGGTCAGGAGAGAGAATGCAGCTTTAACACATAAAGCATAGACTTCTATACAATCAGAGGAGTCGCCCCCTGGTGGTCAGGAGAGAGAATGCAGCTTTAACACATGAAGCATAGACTTCTATACAACCAGAGGAGTCGCCCCCTGGTGGTCAGGAGAGAGAATGCAGCTTTAACACATAAAGCATATACTTCTATACAACCAGAGGAGTTGCCCCTGGTGGTCAGGAGAGAGAATGCAGCTTTAACACATGAAGCATAGACTTCTATACAACCAGAGGAGTCACCCCCTGGTGGTCAGGAGAGAGAATGCAGCTTTAACACATAAAGCATATACTTCTATACAACCAGAGGAGTTGCCCCTGGTGGTCAGGAGAGAGAATGCAGCTTTAACACATAAAGCATATACTTCTATACAACCAGAGGAGTCGCCCCCTGGTGGCCGGTTGACGCCTGAACAGAACTCTCATACAGCGAGGGATACCTGAACACGGTGCAGCTCTGAATCCACTCCGTATCCTCAGGTCTCTGTTGACTGTGTAATGATTGACTAGAAACGACCTTGCTAGTTATTTTGACTTGGCGCTCCAGCCCCCGTTGGCCGTGTCCATTCGTTCGTCGTTTTCTGTATTGACCCAAAAGCGGCGCAAAGTCCAACTCCGATGGCCGAAACTCGGCTTCTGAGGCGCCACACGAGCTCAGAGCGATACCACATCCGGGCCGCCGCCGTAGGGTTTACGAGCACGTAATTCACATGAGAAGAATTCTGATCGTTTTAAGTCTTTAAGCTGCAGGATCACGTTGGGGGAGTGAACCATTGCCCAGCTGGACTCTGGTTCTTAGGGGTTTGATATTGACAGGATTTCACTGTTAATGTTTCGTCAACGAGCGCCACATCCAGGTACCCCAAGACCTACGAAACCCGGACCGGTTTGCATCTGACGGTGAGAGCTGAGTTCCTCACAACTCTTTGAGTTTACTTGTATGATCACAACCCTTTGAGAGGTTTTTGAGTAGTTTTCTGACCTCAACTCGTGTCTCTGTTTGCATCAGTTAGTCGGCCGTCACTCGGTTCATTAGATCCCACCCGGACGTTTGCTTTCTCATAGTTTTTGCGGCCGGGTTGGATTTTAATTTCGGAGGGTGGCTCGTGGTACCAGGAGCACTGGAGGAATGCAGGAGCTGCGTTTGATTTTCTAAATGTAGTGAATTATCTGTGACAGCCTGAAGCCCGCTGGAATGGCATGATGGGATGAATTAAGTGAGGATTAGGGATCCGTGCTCTTTAGGAGTGAGTTTACCTTTTCATCCGGGAAAAGATACATTAATGTACAACTGAACCCCTTTACATGTATATGTATTATCATTCAGTTGCATTAATAACATTATCAACATGCCCCACATCTCATTGTGAAGGTGCAAACTGAATATGCTGTTTACGTGAGAATATGGTCCTATTCAGAATAAGAGTGGAATATTTAGTGCAAGTAAATGAGTCAACAAATACCTTTTATGTTCAGTTTTTTATGAGACAATATTGTTTATAATCTGTTTACAGGGTTAATGAAACTGACTATTCCACAAATAGTCCCGTTTACATGCATGTGTTTGACGGGTCGATGTTGTTTATCACGTCAGAATATAGAAAAGTGGAACATCAGACTCCGCTCGTTACATTTTGCTTCTTTGTGTCAAATGTTTTTCTCCTTGTGTTCCAGCGGTGGACTCGTTGGACCGCGTGAACCCAGACTCCCTCTTTCAGTCCTCCAAACAGCTATATATATGTATATATATTTATATTGTAACGGTCTGAGTTACATGTAATGTTTTACGTGTTATTGTGTTTACAAACAGAAGTTGTTCAAGACAAGAATGTATTAGTTATTGCAATTCCTGGGTTCAGGAGGTCAGTGAAGGTCTCATGGGCTGGGTGGCTGTGGGGCCTGTCAATCATTGTGGCTACCTATGAGGGTGGGTGGGACACATGGGTGTGCCTGTGATTGGAGAGCGAGTGAGGGGGGATGTGGTGGTTGGTGTGTGTGCGGCTACGCTGTGGGAGGGAGTCTATGTCCGGGAGCGGAGTGTGAAGCATGTTCAGAGGTTTCCACAGTTTGACAGTTGTTTGGCGTAGGCTACGGCCGACAGTAGCCTGTGTGTTGTTCATCAATAAAGCACACTATAAGCAAAGACCACGTCTAGTAGCTTTCCTGACCCAGGGTCGCTACAATATGTATTCCCTGGACACATGGACATGTCCAGAGGGGGATGCTAGAAGCTGAAGGACACGCATCACACATGAGGACGCGTCCAGAAACTCTTCTACTTCAGCCTCAGTCCTTTTTACCGTTTCTCAGATTACACCAACTTTTTTTTTTGGAAGTAAAAAATGCTCACTTGGCATTAACATTTCTTCCTTTTATTACATCTTATTATGACGTTCATGTCGTGTTTTGGTGGTGAGCTTTGAGTAGTCTTTGCTCTTTTGGCAGGCATGCCTGCATTTCTTGTATTAACCTGAGAATCGCACCGGCCTAAAGCGGGTTGTTTTTATTGGCCTTATGTGCATTCTCTCCAGTTGCTGAAATGAAAGATGATTTAAAAAAAAAAAAAAAAGGCCCACAGCTTATGGAGAGGCTTAGAGTATTGCTAAACAAAAATCCTGGATCTAATTAAAATTCTTAACATTCCTCTCATAGCTCAGGTTGTGCTCAAGGTCTTCGTGGTCTTAACGTCCTGAGTCTCAATAAACTTATATAATCCTGTTTTACACAACACAGCTGGGCATGTTCCTCATGCATTATTATCCTGTGCCAGGCTAACATTTTATATGGAGGAAAAATATAGTTTGCTCTCAAAGAAGCAGCGCTGTTCCTACACGCCGTGCTAAATCACCTCCAGGTAAACAGGTTTTACCGATTATTGAATCCTTTGTGTGACAATCTCGATTTGACTGTTTTTTAGGATTGCTCAACCTCTGGGGCAAAGTTGATTCATAGAGACAAGGGTTCTGCTCATGGCAGCAAGAATGGTTGAGAAAGTCAGGTTTGACCACGAGGTTGAGACTCCTCTGGTTGTATAGAAGTCTATGCTTCATGTGGTAAAGCTGCATTCTCTCGCCTGACCACCAGGGGGCGACTCCTCTGGTTGTATAGAAGTCTATGCTTCATGTGTTAAAGCTGCATTCTCTCTCCTGTCCACCAGGGGGCGACTCCTCTGGTTGTATAGAAGTCTATGCTTCATGTGGGGCGGGGCTACGAGGTGATTGACAGGTCGACACCAGAGACGTATAAGGCGTCTCTACATCACTCCTCAGTCCAGTTATGGCCACTTCCTTCCTTCCACAGCAAACAAAGGACACGCATGGCTTGCTCTGATTGGCTGTTAGTGAAACATGTTGGGGTCTCTCCCCCATGTTGTGTTGTTCTGCCCTTTGTTTTCTTCTGTGCTGCTGCTTGTGGTTTTTATTCAGTCTATCTCATCCGGGGCCTTGTTTCCTTAAAGACGTCATTTGTTCGTTACCAATTTGTACAAACACTTCTCCAAACACTCCCTCTGTAGAGCTGTATGTAGAGCTGTATGTAGAGCTGTATGTAGAGCTGTATGTAGAGCTGTATGTAGAGCTGTATGTAGAGCTGTATGTAGAGTTGTATGTAGAGTTGTATGTAGAGTTGTATGTAGAGTTGTATGTAGAGTTGTATGTAGAGTTGTATGTAGAGTTGTATGTAGAGCTGTAGAGTTGTATGTAGAGTTGTATGTAGAGTTGTATGTAGAGTTGTATGTAGAGTTGTATGTAGAGCTGTATGTAGAGCTGTATGTAGAGTTGTATGTAGAGTTGTATGTAGAGTTGTATGTAGAGTTGTATGTAGAGCTGTAGAGTTGTATGTAGAGTTGTATGTAGAGTTGTATGTAGAGCTGTAGAGATGTATGTAGAGCTGTATGTAGAGCTGTATGTAGAGATGTAGAGCTGTATGTAGAGCTGTATGTAGAGATGTAGAGCTGTATGTAGAGCTGTAGAGTTGTATGTAGAGTTGTATGTAGAGATGTAGAGATGTAGAGCTGTATGTAGAGCTGTAGAGATGTATGTAGAGCTGTATGTAGAGCTGTATGTAGAGTTGTATGTAGAGATGTAGAGCTGTATGTAGAGATGTAGAGCTCTATGTAGAGTTGTAGAGTTGTATGTAGAGCTGTATGTAGAGCTCTATGTAGAGCTGTATGTAGAGTTGTATGTAGAGATGTAGAGCTGTATGTAGAGATGTAGAGCTCTATGTAGAGTTGTAGAGTTGTATGTAGAGCTGTATGTAGAGCTGTATGTAGAGCCCTGAACCAGAACCAGAACCCAGAACCAGAACCCAGCACCGTATCAGGAGCAGCGCAGGACAGAAACTGCTCTTATGGAGAAATGAAAAGCTTTTGGTTGGAGCCGTCTAGGATAACGTCCTTTATGAGAGTAATGTATGTAAATAGTACACATACCCCCCTCACCCCCCAGCCTCGCTGGTCTCTGCAGTCCTGCAGGCGGACCTGAAGGAGGCCAGCGAGCGGCGTGCTTCCCCTGGTGGGCGTGTTGTTGCAGGTGTCAAGCTCTCTAATCCGTGTCTTTAGAAACCGGCCTTCCTGCGGTTCTCCTGTCCGGATCAGATGTGTTTACGTTGCAACAACCCTTTAGTTTTGATCTATCGACTCCCATGAAGATAGTATTCATTGTTGCTAGTTATGGTTTGTAATATTAGTTCATATATTTGGAATCTACGCCTTTTTATTTGATTTGTTTTACCTGTTTATTGAACCACAATAGGCTTGAAAGGTAACGGTAAACACAGGGGCTCTGCTTAACGTACGAGGAGCAGCACGAGGTGGAACCTCGCGGCCGTAAGAAGCCTTTTGACTCCTTCTCATAAACTGTATATGTTCTCTACGCGCCGTCGGCCACTCTGGTAAATATAAATATTTATGCCGTTGAAGGTGACCACGGTGTTCCACACTCAACGTTTTACACATTGAACTGTGTTCATCTGGCTCAATGTCGTACAAGGCTCCACATCCCGAAGATAAATATTTAACAGAACCACAGACTGTAAGAAGTGGACTTTTTAATCAGCTTTTTGGCCGTCGCCATCTTGGGTTTTGCGTCCACTGAACAGGAACTGACGTAGAGACGCCCTATACATCTCTGGTGTTGACCTGTCAATCACCTGGTAGCCCCGCCCTAAAGCATCCCCTGCTTTATGGTCTGCCTATTCAGGGTATGTTGCCCCCTGGTGGCCAGGAGAGTGAATGCAGCTTTAACACATGAAGCATAGACTTCTATACAACCAGAGGAGTCAACCTGGTGGTCAGTAGAGAGAATGCAGCTTTAACACATGAAGCATAGACTTCTATACAACCAGAGGAGTCACCCCCTGGTGGTCAGGAGAGAGAATGCAGCGTTAACACATGAAGCATAGACTTCTATACAACCAGAGGAGTCACCCCCTGGTGGTCAGGAGAGAGAATGCAGCTTTAACACATGAAGCATTGGCTTCCTTCTAAAGAACTGGAGGTTGCGGTCTACGTAGCTTCCTGAAATACCTCCGTAACACGGTGTGTGTTCTCTACTGGTGCTCAGGTGGAGGAGGGCAGCAAGGCGGCGGCCGTGAGTCTCCAGGTGGGAGACGAGCTCGTGAACATCAACGAGATCCCGCTGACCGGCTTCAGACAGGAGGCCATCTGCCTGGTGAAAGGCTCCCACAAGACCCTCAGGCTGGTGGTGAAAAGGTAGGTAACCCCACCCCACCCCACTCCGCCGGGTCGCACCAGGTCGCAGTCAACGAGAGGTCACAGATTGTGACACAGTTTCTCGCAGGTGACATCATCTGCAGGTGTGGGAAGAACAAACAAAAAAGGGAAGTCATGATGCAAATGTGCCTCTGACTCAGCCGCTCACGCCCTCCGTCGTGTGTGTGTGTGTGTGTGTGTGTGTGTGTGTGTGTGTGTGTGTGTGTGTGTGTGTGTGTGTGTGTGTGTGTGTGTGTGTGTGTGTGTGTGTGTGTGTGTGTGTGTGTGTGTGTGTGTGTGTGTGTGTGTGTGTGTGTGTGTGTGTGTGTTCCCATTGTCTCTCTGTGTGCGTCTGCATTTCTTCCGTGTTATCATAACATGATCCCTGCGCAAACTCTCCTCCGTACAAGGAAGTCATTCAGCACTGATCTCTCCAGAAGGACGACGTGGCTGCGCGTCTCTCATTGTCTATATATATATATATATATATATATATATATATATGTGTTCCAATGGTGTTTCCAATATTTTGTCCACCCCATTTATTGTATATTTATAACGAACATCCTCCGACATGAACAACAAGTCTTTTAGAGCATCCGGCGGTAGTTTCAGCCGGGTGTACCTAATAAACTGGCAACAAACGTCGCCGTACAGCAACTCGCTGATTGGCGGCAGACGTTTGAACTAAGGAGGGAACTCCTCTCCAGAGGGTCTGGGCTTTGTCACGTCGGGTTAGGGTTGTGAAACCAGGAAAGACATTTCCTTACAAGGACGAGGATCATTGTTCTCGTTGCATCGTTTCACGCCCGCGGGACGCTTCCTCCCTCAGGAAGTGGAACCACATGTCTCTGTCGTTTAGTTTCTTACTCCACATCTGTCCCCTATGGAAGCCCATTTTCGCAGGAAAAGAAAAAAATGATTGAAAATTTAGATGTAATAAATTAAAAACAAATTTCTAGCTTTTTAATTTATTTGTCTTCTTCCTGTTATCTGCGCTGTATGACATGGAAGATAACAGTAAAAAACACTGCAAGTGGCATGCACACTTAATTATCACAGCTACATTTGATGGGCTTCCCTAGCCCCACCCTGCAGACGGTGTAATCTGTTTTGTTTTTTTATTTTTAATTTATTTTGTCTCTGGGATCAGGAAGTTGTCGGAACCTGCTCCCGTCTACAGGTGTGGTCTTCAGACAGCACGAGGGAGGAGCTTCCATGCTCCAGAGCTACTGTTTGCATGCAGTGAGCAACACCAGAGTGTTGGTGCGAGCATGTCGCGTGGAGAGAGGAGGACAGACGGGTGTGGTCCTCTCATCCTCGTCACACGGGCCTCGACCTATAGAGCGACGCTAAACTCTTTGTTCTAACGTTACTAGCTCTCCTCCTGTTGGTTCTCTGTTAGCGGTGCTGCTAACGTTACTAGCTCTCCTGCTGGTTCTCTGTTAGCGGTGCTGCTAACATTACTACCTCTCCTCCTGTTGGTTCTCTGTTAGCGGTGCTGCTAACGTTACTAGCTCTCCTGTTGGTTATCTGTTAGCGGTGCTGCTAACGTTACTAGCTCTCCTGTTGGTTCTCTGTTAGCGGTGCTGCTAATGTTACTAGCTCTCTTCCTGTTGGTTCTCTGTTAGCGGTGCTGCTAACATTACTAGCTCTCCTCCTGTTGGTTATCTGTTAGCGGTGCTGCTAACGTTACTAGCTCTCCTGTTGGTTCTCTGTTAGCGGTGCTGCTAACGTTACTACCTCTCCTCCTGTTGGTTCTCTGTTAGCGGTGCTGCTAACGTTACTAGCTCTCCTGTTGGTTATTTGTTAGCGGTGCTGCTAACGTTACTAGCTCTCCTGTTGGTTATCTGTTAGCGGTGCTGCTAACATTACTAGCTCTCCTGTTGGTTTCTTTGTTAGCGGTGCTGCTACTGTTACTAGCTCTCCTCCTGTTGGTTATCTGTTAGCGGTGCTGCTAACGTTACTAGCTCTCCTGTTGGTTCTCTGTTAGCGGTGCTGCTAACGTTACTACCTCTCCTGTTGGTTCTCTGTTAGCGGTGCTGCTAACGTTACTAGCTCTCCTGTTGGTTATTTGTTAGCGGTGCTGCTAACGTTACTAGCTCTCCTGTTGGTTCTCTGTTAGCGGTGCTGCTAATGTTACTAGCTCTCTTCCTGTTGGTTCTCTGTTAGCGGTGCTGCTAACATTACTAGCTCTCCTCCTGTTGGTTATCTGTTAGCGGTGCTGCTAACGTTACTAGCTCTCCTGTTGGTTCTCTGTTAGCGGTGCTGCTAACGTTACTACCTCTCCTCCTGTTGGTTCTCTGTTAGCGGTGCTGCTAACGTTACTAGCTCTCCTGTTGGTTATTTGTTAGCGGTGCTGCTAACGTTACTAGCTCTCCTGTTGGTTATCTGTTAGCGGTGCTGCTAACATTACTAGCTCTCCTGTTGGTTCTCTGTTAGCGGTGCTGCTAACGTTACTACCTCTCCTCCTGTTGGTTCTCTGTTAGCGGTGCTGCTAACGTTACTAGCTCTCCTGTTGGTTATTTGTTAGCGGTGCTGCTAACGTTACTAGCTCTCCTGTTGGTTATCTGTTAGCGGTGCTGCTAACATTACTAGCTCTCCTGTTGGTTCTCTGTTAGCGGTGCTGCTAACGTTACTACCTCTCCTCCTGTTGGTTCTCTGTTAGCGGTGCTGCTAACGTTACTAGCTCTCCTGTTGGTTCTCTGTTAGCGGTGCTGCTAACGTTACTAGCTCTCCTGCTGGTTCTCTGTTAGCGGTGCTGCTAACATTACTACCTCTCCTCCTGTTGGTTCTCTGTTAGCGGTGCTGCTAACGTTACTAGCTCTCCTGTTGGTTATCTGTTAGCGGTGCTGCTAACGTTACTAGCTCTCCTGTTGGTTCTCTGTTAGCGGTGCTGCTAATGTTACTAGCTCTCTTCCTGTTGGTTCTCTGTTAGCGGTGCTGCTAACATTACTAGCTCTCCTCCTGTTGGTTATCTGTTAGCGGTGCTGCTAACGTTACTAGCTCTCCTGTTGGTTCTCTGTTAGCGGTGCTGCTAACGTTACTACCTCTCCTCCTGTTGGTTCTCTGTTAGCGGTGCTGCTAACGTTACTAGCTCTCCTGTTGGTTATTTGTTAGCGGTGCTGCTAACGTTACTAGCTCTCCTGTTGGTTATCTGTTAGCGGTGCTGCTAACATTACTAGCTCTCCTGTTGGTTTCTTTGTTAGCGGTGCTGCTACTGTTACTAGCTCTCCTCCTGTTGGTTATCTGTTAGCGGTGCTGCTAACGTTACTAGCTCTCCTGTTGGTTCTCTGTTAGCGGTGCTGCTAACGTTACTACCTCTCCTGTTGGTTCTCTGTTAGCGGTGCTGCTAACGTTACTAGCTCTCCTGTTGGTTATTTGTTAGCGGTGCTGCTAACGTTACTAGCTCTCCTGTTGGTTCTCTGTTAGCGGTGCTGCTAATGTTACTAGCTCTCTTCCTGTTGGTTCTCTGTTAGCGGTGCTGCTAACATTACTAGCTCTCCTCCTGTTGGTTATCTGTTAGCGGTGCTGCTAACGTTACTAGCTCTCCTGTTGGTTCTCTGTTAGCGGTGCTGCTAACGTTACTACCTCTCCTCCTGTTGGTTCTCTGTTAGCGGTGCTGCTAACGTTACTAGCTCTCCTGTTGGTTATTTGTTAGCGGTGCTGCTAACGTTACTAGCTCTCCTGTTGGTTATCTGTTAGCGGTGCTGCTAACATTACTAGCTCTCCTGTTGGTTCTCTGTTAGCGGTGCTGCTAACGTTACTACCTCTCCTCCTGTTGGTTCTCTGTTAGCGGTGCTGCTAACGTTACTAGCTCTCCTGTTGGTTATTTGTTAGCGGTGCTGCTAACGTTACTAGCTCTCCTGTTGGTTATCTGTTAGCGGTGCTGCTAACATTACTAGCTCTCCTGTTGGTTCTCTGTTAGCGGTGCTGCTAACGTTACTACCTCTCCTCCTGTTGGTTCTCTGTTAGCGGTGCTGCTAACGTTACTAGCTCTCCTGTTGGTTATTTGTTAGCGGTGCTGCTAACGTTACTAGCTCTCCTGTTGGTTACCTGTTAGCGGTGCTGCTAACGTTACTAGCTCTCCTGTTGGTTATCTGTTAGCGGTGCTGCTAACGTTACTACCTCTCCTCCTGTTGGTTCTCTGTTAGCGGTGCTGCTAACGTTACTAGCTCTCCTGTTGGTTATTTGTTAGCGGTGCTGCTAACGTTACTAGCTCTCCTGATGGTTATCTGTTAGCGGTGCTGCTAACATTACTAGCTCTCCTGTTGGTTATCTGTTAGCGGTGCTGCTAACATTACTACCTCTCCTCCTGTTGGTTCTCTGTTAGCGGTGCTGCTAATGTTACTAGCTCTTCTGTTGGTTATTTGTTAGCGGTGCTGCTAACGTTACTAGCTCTCCTGTTGGTTCTCTGTTAGCGGTGCTGCTATTATGGTATGGAGTTATCCATACCATAATAACTCTACTTTAGAGAGAACTATGGTGGCCTTACAAGGTGAAAGTCTCTTTCTTGTGTTTGGGTTTTGTCCATTCTGGGCCTTCCTTATAAAGAAGAAGAACTCATTCTCACTAAACGATTCACCATCGACACTAAAACATGAATATTATTTTTCATTTCTGCGATCAGATCCTCCGACATGCTCCGCACTGGCCCTTTAAATGTATTCTGGTGTATGACAGGTTGGCCCCGTGCACCGAGGTTTGGTGCCCGGTCCAGCTCTACCTGCAGAGAGCTCCTGGGCCGGCCTACAGGGCGCTCAGCGGGGGTTTCGGGGGCGAGGCGTTGCGTTTGCTGCCCTCTTGTTTTCCTAAGTCAGCCCGTGTGGAATGGCGTGCGCTGAATTCTTCTCGTAAGCAGATTTCTTAAAAATGTTCAGGTCTCAGCGGAGGAAATCCTGGGTTAGATATTTACCTTTTAAGCTCATTTGCACCCCTCGGTTTCTGTTTGGTTTGCTCCGTTGTGTGTATTAACAGTAGTCGCTCGTCATGACGAACTGGTAAATGCAATGTTTGTTCTGTTGTCCACACCTGTTGGAAGGTAAAAGGGCGGCCCAACTACTGATTTAAAGGGACAGTACTGATGTTTAGAAGGGTGTGTATGAGCTTCTTCTCCAGAGTTCACTGCAGTACTACTCTGCAACAGAAGCTCATGCGAACACTCTTCTAAACATCGGTACTGTCCCTTTAAGTGATCCACAGGTTGCGGGTGGGTTCATAGCAGCTCTGAGTTCCTAATCGCCCCTAAAGGACCCTGACGTGTCCTCATGGACGTATCAGACGATGTTCAGACCCCAGACTACAGGTGTCCAGGTGTTCCTGACTCTGGGTCAGTGCAGACAACCGGTGACTCGACAGCTGGAATGCCAGCGAGCTCAGGAATGTGCTGGTCATTACACGGCGCTCACGGTTCACCTCCCTCACCCAAAGTACATGACTGGGTTGATTGTAGGGTCCGCTGAAGGGGGGTCTTTGTCAGACCCTGAAGGGTCCCAAATGGAATCCAGCGGCTCACCTGCTCCATTCAGGTTTTGGGAGGAACGATCTCAGCATCCATCTGTCCGCTCCACACGTTTTAGAGCTTGTTTTGTGAGGGGGTGTCATTTTTATGCCTTGACTTCTATACAACCAGAAGAGTCGCCCCCTGGTGGTCAGGAGAGAGAATGCAGCTTAAACATGAAGTATAGACTTCTATACAACCAGAGGAGTCGCCCCCTGGTGGTCAGGAGAGAGAATGCAGCTTTAACACATGAAGCATAGACTTCTATACAACCAGAGGAGTCGCCCCCTGGTGGTCAGGAGAGAGAATGCAGCTTTAACACATGAAGCATAGACTTCTATACAACCAGAGGAGTCGCCCCCTGGCGGTCAGTAGAGAGAATGCAGCTTTAAGACACTATAAATTGGCGTTGCTGAAGAACCCAATGTATTCATCATTATTCACAGAACATGACTCAACCTGAACTTCACTTGTCCACCAGATTCCTTTCATCTTGTTGAGTCTCTGAGTGGTTGTGCGTGCGTCTCTCTTCTAGGTGGACACTATTATTATACCTTATTTTCAGGAGCCCCAATAAACTCAACTCCGTAAGTAAATGGTTGTGAAGTTGTAGTGTCCATGTGTTGCTCGGCCGGTTGCAGAGCTCGTCACCCCGATGCATTCAGGGAACCCCCCCAGAGTGCAACCTGTTGCTGCGGCAACAGCAGAAATGCACCGTTCGCCGCACAAGAGGGGACGCCGGGAGTCGAGAGTCCGGCCTTTCATCGTCCCTATTAGCATATATTGGCCCCTTTGGAACCAATGAGACGAGGCCCCGGCGGGGGAATACTCCACCAGGACTGGCTGTGACAATGGTCCTCCTCCCCCACCCTCTTTGGGGGGTGCCCCCCCCCCCCCCCCCCCCCCCCACCCACCCACCCATAATCCTGAAGGAAATCTCCCCTCCATTCTGCCCAGAGAAGTTAGTTCTCCTCCCGTCTCGTGTCCGGAGGCTCGGCCTCCTGCTCTGTCCTCGTCTCCTCGTGTCCTCGTCTCCTCGTGTCCTCGTCTCCTCGTGTCCTCGTCTCCTCGTGTCCTCGTCTCCTCGTCTCCTCGTGTCCTCGTCTCCTCGTGTCCTCGTCTCGGCTCTGAAGTGTTCGTGGAATGCGGCTCTCTAACCCTCCTCGCTCCCTAACCGAGCCCCTAACCCTCCTCGCTCTCTAACCCCCGGGCTGCGTTTGGATAACACGCTTCTCCTTCGTGTCCGTTTTGAATTCCTGCCTCCAGATGTTCGGTGAGTCAAAGTGAACTTTGTGTGTCCGGGTTGATCTTTAGAAGAGTACCTGCTGCTTCTGGTCTGGGGGGGAGGGGGCAGGGGGGGTGACCCTAATACTCTTGTTATGGTGCTGATTTCTGTTTTTGTCTTATCATTAATTATGAGGTCACACGTCATTGAGGTTAAGCCACGATCAGCAAGACTTAGTCCACACAATGCAAATTAATCTTTGAGGGACAGACTGAGCAAAGGTAAACACCAGAAATCATCTGGGAGGACTCTCCTGAAGTATTATGAATTATTACTCTCCTGAAGTATTATGAATTATTACTCTCCTGAAGTATTATGAATTATTACTCTCCTGAAGTATTATGAATTATTACTCTCCTGAAGTATTATGAATTATTACTCTCTTGGAGTATTATGAATTATTACTCTCTTGGAGTATTATGAATTAATACATTTTCTCCTAAAGTATTATTAATTAATTGGGTTCATTGTTAAACGTGGACTGGTTGGTACCGGATACATTTGAAGTGAAATGAGGCTCACACACACACACACACCCAGCATATCTGTGCCGGCCCAGCTGTCGCCCTGACGATAGGCCTAATAAAACCAGCCTCATTTGCATACCAATAGCATGGCGAGCTCCCCTCGTGCCCTAGAAACACGGGCCGCGAGGAGACGAGGAGGCTAGAGGGCTAGGAGGCTAGAGGGCTAGGAGGCTAGAGGGCTAGGAGGCTAGAGGGCTAGGAGGCTAGAGGGCTAGGAGGCTAGAGGGCTAGGAGGCTAGAGGGCTAGGAGGCTAGAGGGCTAGGAGGCTAGAGGGCTAGGAGACTAGAGGGCTAGGAGACTAGAGGGCTAGGAGACTAGAGGGCTAGGAGACTAGAGGGCTAGGAGACTAGAAGGCTAGGAGACTAGAAGGCTAGGAGACTAGAAGGCTAGGAGACTAGAGGGCTAGGAGGCTAGAGGGCTAGGAGACTAGAGGGCTAGGAGACTAGAGGGCTAGGAGACTAGAGGGCTAGGAGACTAGAGGGCTAGGAGACTAGAGGGCTAGGAGACTAGAGGGCTAGGAGGCTAGAGGGCTAGGAGGCTAGAGGGCTAGGAGGCTAGAGGGCTAGGAGGCTAGAGGGCTAGGAGGCTAGAGGGCTAGGAGGCTAGAGGGCTAGGAGGCTAGAGGGCTAGGAGGCTAGAGGGCTAGGAGACTAGAGGGCTAGGAGGCTAGAGGGCTAGGAGGCTAGAGGGCTAGGAGGCTAGAGGGCTAGGAGACTAGAGGGCTAGGAGACTAGAGGGCTAGGAGACTAGAGGGCTAGGAGGCTAGAGGGCTAGGAGACTAGAGGGCTAGGAGGCTAGAGGGCTAGGAGGCTAGAGGGCTAGGAGGCTAGAGGGCTAGGAGACTAGAGGGCTAGGAGGCTACTAAGCTAGGAGACTAGTAGCCTAGGAGGACCATGTTGGCTTTTTCTTTGTCTTTATTTTTTAATTCACAATTAATTTTAATTTTGTGGAAACGTCCGACTTGATTGAGCTGAACAAATCTCTGTCTGATAAGTTCTCACTTTATAAAATGAGAGCAGATGGAACGGAGACCTGGAGGAAGCGGCGCTCATTGAGGGCATTTCGGCGAGGTGACCGAGGGGTCACGACCTCCTGACCTCTCGGCTTTGTTGGGGGCGAGTCAAGAGTCCAATGAGAACGTCGGCAAGCAAAGCTTTGTCTTGAACTGGAGAAACGCAAACAATCCTCAGTAAAACTAATCTACAAACTAGGGATGCAACGATACCATTTTTTACAAACCGATACGAGTACGAGTATTTTTATTTGTGTACTTGCCGATACCAATACTTCTTAGATTTGGTCTCCATGAAAGTGCAATTAATTTGGAGGCAGATTTTATTTTATCCTCTGCAGATTATGTCAAGCCTATAGTACAAAATTAACAGAAGGCTATCCCAAGCTTTAAACTTCTTGTGGAAGTCCCTCTAATGTCGGACCATAAAACGCCCCCGTGTCCGGGTTCATAATGTAAGCGATAATATTAGGGATCGAGCAATTATATAGGAAGCAGTGTTCCAAGTTATGTTTCCGGTGCTTTTATTGTGGAGGGAGAAACGGAAAGGAAAAGAGGAGTGGAATTGTGGGATATACGTGTGTGAAGGAGATAAAAAAGTGGTTCAAGTTACCCTGCAGCGTGTTTTCATTTTATTAGAATTACAAATATAGACACACAACAGACACTCGGCTACAATAATATCATCCGTAGCCGCACAACAGCGTCTGAATGAGGCCGCTGCCAGCGCTACTTCAGGCGGACCAGCAACAGTTTGATTCACACCGGCGGAACGGCAGTAATTAGTGTCGCGTTCGGTGTGAACGCACATTACTCTACACACCTTGCTGCAAGAGCCGCAAGAGAGCGACGAAAGAGCCGTATGCGGCTCTGGATCACGGGTTGCCGACCCCTGCCCTAGACGTTGAAGTCAGGTAGGACAACAAATCTTTTTCTCCACAAAGCGCGACCAGTTTGTTGTAGCGAAATACTGTTGAGTGGTATCGGTTCTTGGTATCGACAATTGAAAACGAATACGAGTATTTTAACGCAGTATCGACCCCCGATACCGATACCGGTATCGGTATCGGTGCATCCCTACTACAAACAGGTCCTCAATCTTTTTATTAATAAAGTTATATACATGAGGTTATGAATGCTGTGTGAACAAACCCCTCTGCATAAACCCTTTATATATATATATCTATGTATATATAGATATATATAGATATGTATATCGGTACTAAAGGTTACATGATGTCGGGGCAGACGACAGCTTGGATGGAGCTGATGTGGCTGATCTGAGGGTGTCAGAGATCTCTGTTAAGCCCCCCGCCGCCCCCCCGCTGGACTGGTGCCCCCCCTGGGGCCATATGGTGAAGTCTGGGCTCAACCAGCTCACCTCAGCCCAACGAGCCCAATGAGAGTACATCAAGCCAGCTGTTTGACCAACAGAGGGTGCTGTAGCACCACGACGTCATCACCATGAATGAGATCACTGTTACTTCAGTTGAGTCAGAGGACATTGAGAGAGCGTAACCAGGGAGACCTGCACACAAACCACATTAAAGCAACATTTAGTTATTATTATTATTATTATTATTATTATTATTATTATTATTATATTAAAGCCTTCCACTCTTTCAGGGTTTTACTATGTTTGGAAGAGGAGACACTAAATATAACAGATATCAGCATGAAACTTACATGAAACAAGTATATTTTGTATTGCATGTTTTCTGAAATGTTATGTTTAAATTTGCAAATGAGGCATTATGTAACGTTAACCTTTGGTGAGTTTAGGAGAAATCTACAGATGTAAACAGACAAAGTAGTAAAATAATGTTTTCTTTCCTCTAGAATGAAAGTTATGAGTTATGGAGGAAAAATAGACCAAAAATATGTGATTATTAAAAATATGATTGTTTCTGCATGTAAATGAACATGTAAATGATTTTGGGAACAACATAACGCAAAAAGTCCTGCAAACAGTAGTTGTAATAATCATGTGTTGAGCTCAAACGTTTAACAACCAGAAGCAGCCGTTTAAATGTCTTTGTCCTGCCAGTTGTCTCTGAGCTCTTAGTGTGTGTGTATGTTCCTCCCCTGCTGCCCAGGAATATGAAAATGGTGGATATAATAGCTCAGAAAATGCCCTCTGAGAATGACGTGCATGTGGCAAGAAGCTTTCTCACGAAGATATTGAGAAGTTCCATGAGGTACGGTTCTGTGGCTCCATCGTAACAGTACCCTATGGGGTCAGATCGGTCTCATAATTCACAAATGCACACAGAACAATCCACAAATGCACACAGAACAGTTTACAAATATATTTGATTTACAAATGCACACAGAAGGATTTACAAATACATTTGACAAATAAATGTGACTCACAAATGCACACAGATCGAATTCCAAATACATTCCAATGCACAAATGTGGATTTGTATGTATTTATTTGTGGATCGCTCTGCATTCGTGTGTGAATCGTTACACAGTCGTGTGTGGGTTTTTTGAGACTCCCCTGACGTCGCCTGATCCACAAATGCGTTTTTTCCAACATGGACCTATCTGTAGCCAATCAGATGTCGCCCTCATTGTCAACCAATCACATCACTGCTGTCCTGCTGTTGCTGAAGCAGCTCTGGAAGCGGCCGTCATTCAGACGCAGTTGTGCGACTACGGATAATATTATGAACCCAAACACGGGGGAGTTTGATGGTCCGACGTTTGAAGGACTTCCACAACAAGTATAAAGCAGAACTAGTGGTTAGTTCAATATATATTTAAACTATATGTGGTTACTATGTGCCGGAAAGGGGGCGTGGCTTATCTCTGTAAAACACATTTCCTCCATCCAGAAAGAAAGATGACATACATTATCCTTTATTAATTCCCGTAGGGATATTATTCTCTGCATTTAACCCGTCCTATGTAGTTAAGGAGCAGTGTGCTGCTGTGAGGCGCCCCGGGGAGCAACTGGGGGTTCAGTGCTCAACACACTTCAGCCTCCACCACTGAACTAACCACTAGTTCTGCTTTGTACTTGTTGTGGAAGTCTCGCAAACGGCGGATCATCAAACGCCCCCGTGTCGGGGTTCATATAAGGATATAAGGATAATGTATGTCTTCTTTCTTTCTGGATCGTGGAAATGGTAACTGGTTTTACAGAGACAAGTCACGGAGATAAGCCACGCCCCCTTTTTGGTGCAAATTAATTGAATACCGTGATTTAACCACATATAGTTTAAATATATATTGAACTAACCACTAGTTTTGCTTTATACTTGTTGTGGAAGTTGTTATGGTTTCTTCTGACCCCAAGCGCACGACAACAGACGTGGTATCTTTAGCCAGTATACTGGCGTAGTTTATTCACACAAAACAAATGGATAGCACAAAGTCCAAAAAATGATATAACAAAATCAACTGCCTCAAAAACTGGCAGCGGTGAGAAGTCCAAACGATCTAACAAAAAACAACTGCCTCTCAAAATGGCAGCGGGAAGATAGTCCAAAACGATCTAACAAAAAACAACTGCCTCTCAAAATGGCAGCGGTGAGAAAGTCCAAAACGGTCTAACAAAAACAACTGCCTCTCAAAATGGCAGC
This sequence comes from Cottus gobio, assembly GCA_023566465.1. Lineage (NCBI taxonomy): Eukaryota > Metazoa > Chordata > Actinopteri > Perciformes > Cottidae > Cottus > Cottus gobio. Next base: position 627,736 of record CM042217.1, read on the forward strand.
GGTGGGAACTCACGTCCTGGCTCCGTAACCGTCACTCTCCAAAAACCCTGGGAAATCCTCCTCGTGATACTCCACACGCTCGGCGGGACCTAGAAGCACGAACTCGCGTCGAACACAGTCTGTTCTCCACCTATATTCCCTGCAGGCAGCCTAACGAGCTCCAGCTGCGGGAACCCGCAGATTGGCTTCAGGTGCGCGTCCCGCTCGCCCCCGTCGCCTGGCACGCAGCTCCCTGGCCGCGCGCTCCGAGGTCCCGGGCGCCTCAGCTGGCTGGTTCCTGACAGTACCCCCCCGTCTACGGGAGCCACCTGGCGACCTGCCAGGCTTGTCCGGATGGGCACGGTAGAAGGAGGTCAGCAACCCTGGATCCATGATGAGCCGGCGGGCCACCCAGTTGCGCTCCTCTGGGCCATACCCCACCCAGTCGACCAGGTACTGGTAACCCCGCCCTCGTCGGCGCACGTCCATCACCCGACGGACCTTCCACTGGGGCTGGCCCTCCACTATCGTGGGCGGCGGTGGGGCCGGATCCGGTGGCATCAACCGGCTGTGGCCGACGGGCTTGACTCTGGATACGTGGAACACCGGGTGGTAGGGCATCGCCGCCGGTAGCTTCAACCGCACCGCCGCTGGACTCAACACCCGCGTCACCTCGAAGGGACCCACGAACCGGGGACCCAACTTCTTGGCGTCCGGGCGGGAGGGGAGGTCCTTGGTGGACAGCCACACCTTCTGCCCTGGCTGGTACACCGGAGCCGGAGTGCGGCGACGGTTGGCCCCCGTGCTGCTCCGATCTGCCGTTCGAAGGAGAGCGGCCCTGGTGGTCTCCCATATCCGTCGACACCGATCCAGGTGGGCCTGCATGGATGGAACCGCCACTTCTGGTTGCTGCGCCGAGAACAGGGGCGGCTGGTACCCCAGAGCCGCCTCGAACGGGGAGACGCCGGTCGCTGAGCTCACCAGGGAGTTGATCGAATACTCCACCCAGGGAAGGAACCGGCTCCAGGCGGACGGGTTCCTGGCAGCCACGCAGCGAAGCGCCGACTCCACGCTCTGGTTGGCCCTCTCCGTCTGCCCGTTGGTCTGCGGATGATACCCAGAAGACAAACTAACAGAGATGCCCAACCCCTTGCAAAATGCCCGCCATACCTGGGAGGTGAACTGGGGACCCCGGTCCGAGACGATGTCCTGAGGAAGGCCGTGGAGCCGGAACACGTGACTCATCAGTAGCTCCGCCGTCTCTGCCGCCGAGGGAAGCTTGGGCAGAGCCACCAGGTGGACCCCCTTACTGAACCGGTCCACCACCGTCAGTAACACGGTCCTGCCCTGGGAGGGCGGCAGCCCGGTCACGAAATCCAACGCCACGTGGGACCACGGGCGGCTCGGGACCGGCAAGGGCTGCAACAATCCAGCGGGCGCCTGGTGCGAAGGCTTGCTGCGGGCACAGACGGAGCACGCCAGCACATACTCCTTGACATCACTCCTCATCCCCTGCCACCAGAAGTGCCGGGCCAGAAAGGTGAAGGTCCGGTGCACCCCGGGATGGCAGGCCAGCTGACTGGCATGGCCCCACTTCAGGACGCGGGACCGGACAGCTTCCGGAACGAACAGCCTGCCTGGGGGTACGCCACTAGGGGCCGGGCGGTTGCGCAGTTCCCTCCTCACGACGGCCTCGATTCCCCAGGCCACTCTGCCGACCACTCGGGCTCCCGGAACGATGGGCGCAGGATCCTCCGTGTCCGGACCCTCTCTCTCATGTAGGCGGGACAGGGCGTCCGCCTTCGTGTTGCGAGAACCCGGACGATAGGTTAGGGAGAAGTCGAACCGACTAAGGAAGTCGGCCCACCGCGCCTGTCGGCCGTTGAGCCGCTTGGCCGCCCGGATGAACGTCAGATTCTTATGGTCAGTCCACACGACAAACGGCTGCTCCGCCCCCTCCAGCCAATGACGCCATTCCTCCAGAGCAGCAACCACTGCCTCTCAAAATGGCAGCGGGAAGATAGTCCAAAACGATCTAACAAAAAACAACTGCCTCTCAAAATGGCAGCGGTGAGAAAGTCCAAAACGGTCTAACAAAAACAACTGCCTCTCAAAATGGCAGCGGTGGGAACTCACGTCCTGGCTCCGTAACCGTCACTCTCCAAAAACCCTGGGAAATCCTCCTCGTGATACTCCACACGCTCGGCGGGACCTAGAAGCACGAACTCGCGTCGAACACAGTCTGTTCTCCACCTATATTCCCTGCAGGCAGCCTAACGAGCTCCAGCTGCGGGAACCCGCAGATTGGCTTCAGGTGCGCGTCCCGCTCGCCCCCGTCGCCTGGCACGCAGCTCCCTGGCCGCGCGCTCCGAGGTCCCGGGCGCCTCAGCTGGCTGGTTCCTGACAGAAGTCCTTCAAACGTCGGACCATCAAACTCCCCCGTGTTTGGGTTCATAATATTATCCGTAGTCGCACAACTGCCTCTGAATGACGGCCGCTTCCAGAGCTGCTTCAGCAACAGCAGGACGGCAGTGATGTGATTGGTTGACAATGAGGGCGACATCTGATTGGCTACAGATAGGTCCTTGTTGAAAAAACGCATTTGTGGATCAGGCGACGTCAGGGGAGTCTCAAAAAACCCACACACGACTGTGTAACGATTCACACACGAATGTGTAGCGATTCACACACAAATGCAGAGCGATCCACAAATAAATACATACAAATTTGTGCATTGGAATGTATTTGTAATTTGATCTGTGTGCATTTGTAAATCAAATATATTTGTAAATTGTTCTGTGTGCATTTGTGAATTATGAGACCGATCTGACCCCATAGTACCCCTCCCCCCCCACCCATGATCCTCTAGTCGTCATCTCATCCTCTCGTAGCGACTCTCTTGTCCGTGTCATTAGATGAAAGACCTTCATCCCATCTGTGCAGCATGCAACACACACTTGTCTGTCACATGTGTTTGTGTCTGTGATTTGATTGAAGACATTTAACCCTGCGTTGGGTGGGGGTGGTGGTGGGGGGGGGGGGGGTGCATGTTCGTGCTGACATTCTCTATTTCAGAAAGAATCGCTTTAAAGGGTACGTTTGATGTTCTTAACTGACGACAGTGCAAAGAAATGTTGTAAATTGAGTCAAAAATGCTACAAAACGTTCTTCCTCAACACTGTAGATTATCTGATATTATGCAGTACCTCACCACCACAGTGCACGGATCTTCTTTCTTCATATTTCATAAAAACCCTTCAGTAAAACAAGCACATTTTGCAGCACAAGCTATAGCAGAACCTCCCAGTTGCTCAGGAAGCACGTACTGGTTTCCAGAAGGGGCGGGTCTCTAACCCGGTCTGATTTTTCTGCCCTCTCTGCAGGAGGAATGAACCCATAAGCAGGCCTCACTCCTGGCACGCCACCAAGTTCAACGAGGGCCAATCAGAGACTGCCAAAACGCAGTCTCCGCCCACGCAAGTCTGGCACGCCAGATATGACGCAAGGTAACTCGGGATGTTGAAGTTTGCCTCTTTGAGTCTCAGTGTTCAGATCTGTCTGCTAAAAACCAAATACACACAAAAAAAATCTAAAGGTTTTGTGCATTTTCACAGGACAAATTTGATAAATGATGCTAAACATAGAATTATGAATTGTAAGTATAACAACAACAACAAATGTGAGTAAGAGCGTGTCCAATCACAGCGTAGCATCGTTTCTACCTAAAAACCTGCGCTGCTAACATTAGCACATTGTTTACTAGCGTTAGAACCTCTATTCTACGATAGCAACTGAAGGCATGCTGAGTGTATTTTAATGATCGTAACAGTGAATAAAGTTTCTATCTTTTATCTTTTTAACCTGTTTTCATCCTGTAAATATCCTCTAAACGCACATTGTGTACCCATCAGCTTTCTCTGCTTCCAAAAAGTCCCAAAATCCTTTCTGAAGGAGGTTCCAAGATAGATATTTTATCAAATGGGGTTCTGTGATCTATTGTCTCAATTTAATGTTCCTTGACACGTAGTAAATGTTGTATTTTCACTCTCCTTTGCCCTTTAGCTCCTCCTCCACGGACCTGTCCTCCGGTTGGGAGCAAACGGACCTTCGCAGAGTGTCCGACCAGTTCAGCTCTCTGGGCAGCATGGACAGTCTAGAGCATGCCTCGCACCCATACTCCACCGGTCAGCTGTCGCCCGCCAAGTCCAACAATAGCATGGAGCATCTCGGAGGAGGCAAGCGAGACTCGGCCTACAGCTCCTTCTCCACCAGCTCCGGCACCCCCGACTACACCCTCTCCAAGAGCAACGCCGCTTCAACGGAGAACATGCTCCATAAAGTTGGTCATTGGGACGCGGGAGCAAAGCACAACAATGCCAGGAACAGCCAGGGCGCGGTCGAGGGAGTCAAGCAGGACGACCGGGTAGCGTACTTCCAGATGCCCGGAGTTAACTCGGGCGGCGGCGGTCCACAGGCCGACGACTCGGCCGGCTCGCGCCACTCCACGTCAAGCAGAACCGGCTTAGGACCCATTTGGCACGTTCCCGAGGCGAAAAAGAAGACCACTTCCCCGTCTCCGCCGCCTCCCCCTCCGCCGGCACGCAGTGACAGTTTTGCCGCAACGAAAGTGCACGAAAGGGGACTCGTCGCCGCCGCTCCCCCCGAAGGACCTGAATCACACGTCTCCTGCAAGACCGCCGCTGAAAACCGCCGCAGCAACAACCCGCCCTTGAAAAGTGACAGCGATGTTTCATACACTTCTTCGCAGAAGTCCCTGTCCAGCAGTGACGTCCAGCAGGGGCAGCCCTACCATCAGAGACACCACAGTGACAAAAGCACTTTTTACTCTCAGCCTCGAACTATGTCTGTGCCAAAGGCGCAGAACGTCGGGGGCTCCTACTGTAGCATGCAGGAGTTGCCGACCAACGGCTCTGCACAACACTTCGGTCAGAACCACCGAAGGAACTTAAGCTCCTCCCTGTCCACCACAACCGCCGATCAAAGCATCGACAGCAGTCGTCATAGCCGGTACTACTGCGTCACAACGGTTCAGCCTACGGCGGGGAAACCCGAGGACAGGAAGAGCGTCACCGGCTCAGACCCGGCACAGGCTGGACATGAGCGCAACTCTCTCAGCCCACAGACGGTCACAGCGGTGAAGTACCATCTGCCCCAACAGCAGCAACACTCCTCCCTCAGCAAGGACAGCAATGGATACAGTAAGCACCAAGTTACCACTGTGATAGAAACTTCAGGACCCAAGTCCAGCTCCAACGAAAGGGGAAGCCAGAGAGGACACAGCGCAGAGGCTCAGTTCCCGAGTCACGCCGCCGGCATGCCACCCGAGCAGCGGAGGTCTCTGCCGCCACAACATCACCAAGACGTCCGACATCACGGCCAAGCCTGCAACAAGATCTGCCCCCAGGCGACCCCAATGCTCCACTTCCTATCCATAGACGACACCGCGGGCCACGCCGCGGGCCACGCCGTAGGCCACCACGCCGCGGGCCACGGCGAGGGCCACGGCGAGGTGATGAGAGGCCCGCCAGCCGAGGAGTCCCTCGACAGCAAGATGGCGAGACGCAGCGACCGGTTTGCCACCACGTTGAGGAACGAGATTCAGATGAGAAGAGCCAAGCTGCAGAAGAGTATGAGTGCAGTCGCCCTCCCTGGTACCGAGGGAGAGACCGAGGACAATCCGGATGTCTGGAAGTCCCCTGAGAGCAGCACCGCGCCCTCTGCCGACGGCTCCTTCACCAGCTCCTACAAGGATCACGTGAAGGAGGCACAAGCCAGGGTGCTGAAGGCCACATCCTTCAGGAGGAAAGACCTGGAGCCTGTCCTGCAGGAGCACCCTCCGGCCGAGGCCTTGCCCAGCTACTCGTCCTTGGTGCTAGCCCTGAAAGACGTCGCCCCTCTGCCAACCGTCTCGAATTCCGTGATAAGCAAGTCGGGTCCCGCTGGCGGTCAGGTGACTCGCATCGGTGGCCGCAAGCGTTTCCCCGCGGAGAAGAAGGTGCGGTCTTTCTCTGAACCGGACAAGATCCATGAAGTAGGTGTGAAGGAGGATCTCGCTCGCAACGAGATCTCCTCGCTGGACCAACAGAAGCTTCGTCAGGAAAGTGGGAAGCCGGCGTTCCTCAATCACATCCCTCCCCGGTGCAGTGCGGCGGACACCAAGCCCCAAGGTTTCGCCTCCGTCAGTGAAACAGAGGACACAATGAGAGCTGAGGAGGTCCAGGAAGGTCCTCACTCTCAGGTCGTCCTCGACCAGCAGAGACTGGGCACCTTTGCTGAGTACGAGGCCAGGTGGAATACACCGAAACCCCCGCCTGAAACGAGAGCCCCCGGACGGTACCGGTCAGCTGATAACATCCTAGATCCAGGACCGGAGGAGAGAACCAAACCCGCCTGTTTCCACGAGAGATCCCGCTCGTCTCCTTCGGCTGACTTCTACGGACAGGTGAGGCAGGAAGTCTGTTCACGACTTTGTGAGTTTGGAGAAGTGAGGGCTTTGACAGAAGTGGGTACTTACCTGACGGGGAAGGGTTTGCGATGACGTTGCATGATGGGAAATGTAGTATCCAGTATTTCTTGATGGCTTTACGCACAGCTGGAGACAGATATCTTGGCCCTGGATGCTTCGATTTGGACCGTTATTTATTATTTGTTTGTTCCCAAGCAAAGGGACACATATTCATCCGTCGTGTTATTTTTCAATCTAGATTGTATTGAGTGGCAGTTGAGTGTTGGAGATGTCGTCCATAGAGACGCACGCTCTCAGAAGGATTTGGAACAAACTCTTTTATTGGTGTAGACAAACCGAGAGGCCTCATGGGCTTAACTTGGTTTGAGTCCCTCTTTAAACGCTGCAGCAGTTTGAAGCCTCGAGGCGTCTTTTAGACAAACACGCTCACTAGGGGTGGAAGGAACAGGAGCAGGAGGGACGAGCCAAGTCAAATATTAATCTGTTTGTTCATAAAGTCACACCCTCGGCTTAAGGAAGAGAGATGGCCATCAACGTTTCACTATTGGGGGGGAAAACCAGGAAGCTGCAGCATGAGCGGATTAACTGCAAGCCTCTTTTTCTTGCATGACGGACGATATGTTTGCTCCACTGTCTTTACAGAAGATTCCAGCTCCTGCAAGAAAGTCTGAGACGGAATATTCCCAGCCGGAGAGTAAACCTGCTGAGCTGCTCCTCGCTGCCACAAGGTGAGTGCTGAACCTGCCGGGCCTCCGGAGTCTCTGTGCTGTGGGTCTTAGTCTTGTCCAGTGTTCAGGACACAAAAAGCAAAGCTCCAGGGACGTTTGGCTCAGTGAGCTCGTGAGGAACAGTGAAGTCTTTGTGATGTGCCGAGGCGGAGCAGCTGTGACAACACGAGCGGCGTTCGCTGGAGGTTTTGTGGCGTGGGCGAAGCTTCTGACCACGTTCAGGGCTTCCTCCGTCAGAATGAGGCGTTCAGGGCTTCCTCCGTCAGAATGAGGCGTTCAGGGCTTCCTCCGTCAGAATGAGGCGTTCAGGGCTTCCTCCGTCAGAATGAGGCGTTCAGGGCTTCCTCCGTCAGAATGAGGCGTTCAGGGCTTTATCCGTCAGAATGAGGCGTTCAGGGCTTCCTCCGTCAGAATGAGGCGTTCAGGGCTTTATCCGTCAGAATGAGGCGTTCAGGGCTTCCTCCGTCAGAATGAGGCGTTCAGGGCTTTCTCCGTCAGAATGAGGCGTTCAGGGCTTTCTCCGTCAGAATGAGGCGTTCAGGGCTTCCTCCGTCAGAATGAGGCGTTCAGGGCTTCCTCCGTCAGAATTAGGCCTTCAGGGCTTCCTCCGTCAGAATGAGGCGTTCAGGGCTTCCTCCGTCAGAATGAGGCGTTCAGGGCTTCCTCCGTCAGAATGAGGCGTTCAGGGCTTCCTCCGTCAGAATGAGGCGTTCAGGGCTTTCTCCGTCAGAATGAGGAGAGAAATCCAAGTTCAGGGGAGAGTTTCCAACTTTATGGAAGTAAAACTAAATTGCTTGAAAACCTTAAAGGGACAGTCACCCCCCAATCAAAACTACCGCTAGTTCAAGCAGCAGCAGCGCTTGTTCGTTGGCTTGTCGCAGCTTGAAGGCGTGCAGTTGGAGGTTTGAGTTGAAGTCTCTGCTGCCGGAGGGTCACTTTTAATAACACGCTGGTCAGATGGGAGGAAACATTCTCTCCAGAACCGTGAACGCCAAAGGAAAAAGTGATCCTGGGATTATTTACTCTGTGCCGACTTGTGGGAAATATTCCTTTCTGCGCTGCCAGAGGAGGAGGAGGAGGAGGAGGAGGAGGAGGAGGAGGAGGAGGAGGAGGAGGAGGAGGAGGAGGAGGCTCCAGACGGCGTCTGGTCACTCCGGCATAATCCCAGTGGGGGCTGCAGTGGGACCAGCGAGGCCTCTGGGATGCCGTCATCTGCTCTCCACCGTGTGATTAACAGCTCAGCGTTGTGCTTCTCAGGTTCCCCGGCGGCTGCAAAGGAAGAGAGGCGACGCGTCCCGGCCCGGACTCTGGCCCCGGCCCGGACTCTGGCCCCGGCCCTGCTCAGACCCCCGGGCCCACGTCCGTCGCCCTCCCTCCACCGGGGGGCCACGGCGAGCCGAGGAGGAAGCCCTCCCCCCCGCCCGCATACCCGGAGGTCGGCTCCCTGGAGTCCCTCTCCGGTCCCGACGCCGAGCCCGACCTGATGGGAGACTCTGAGCCGAGCAGAGGACCAGAGGACAGAGGACAAGGGGCAGCCGGACCCCCGCCGCCCCCCTTCGAACCCCCGGGCCAGGTCCCAGAGGAGGGGCGCTCTCCATCCCCACAGTTCTCCCCTCAGAGGCTCAGTGACGAGCCTCCGGTCTCTCTGCAGGACCAAGACTCACACAGGTACTTATATATTTATACTCCTCGAGTAGCCGATGTACTACCCAGTGTACTACATGACTGTGTACTACCCAGTGTACTACATGACTGTGTACTACCCAGTGTACTACATGACTGTAGTACTACCCAGTGTACTACATGACTGTAGTACTCATGGCCTCGTCTCTCTGTCTTCAGGCCTCAACACAAAGCAGCTCATCGATTGGCTCATCGATTGGCTCATCGATTGGCTCATCGATTGGCTCATTGATTGGCTCATTGATTAGCTCATCGATTGGCTCATTGAGTCTTCGGTCATGACAGGATTTCCCCGTTTCTATAAAAGCCTCGATACCTTTTGAGCTAAATAATAAAAACAGAGTTTAAACGAGGCTTCTCAAAGCCGCCAGTTCTTCTGGATTCTGACTGAAGACTGAAGGACACGGACACATGTCAGAGCTTTAAAACTCTCTCTCTCTCTCTCTCTCTCTCTCTCTCTCTCTCTCTCTCTCTCTCTCTCTCTGTCTCTCTCTCTCTCTCTCTCTCTTTCTCTCTCTCACTCTCTCTCTCAGGACGCAGCATATGATAGAAAACCAACACCTTGAAGTGAAGAAAGTTCCCATCAGGATTGTCCACTCAGAGGGCGTTGCAGAGAAAGAGGCGTGTCCCTACCTGCAGCACGGCGACGCCCCCCCCGCGGAGGCCGAGGGTCTCGGTGGGATCCGGCCCGGCGGTCTGGTGGGCGGCGCGGGGCCGCACTCGGTCTTCTGTGCCTTCGCTCGGCAGGCGGACGCCTACATGACCACCGGAGCTCACGCCAACTCTGACGGTCCGCCGCAGCAGTCTGAGGACCAGAAGAGGGAGGAGCTGGCCAAGAGCATCATGGGAAAGGACAAATCTCTGGCTGACATTCTGGACCAGAGCAAGATGAAGACCACCATGGACTTGATGCAGGGCATCTTCCCTCAGGGGGAGCCGCTGCTGGAAGGAGCTCAACAGCGCAGGAAGGTCAGCCGGCCCGCTGAGGAAAGGTCAGCCTCCCACTTTACTGTTTATGTGATCAGCTGGGGGTCTTAAAGGGCCAGTACGGATGTTTAGAGTCTTTCCTGCAGACTCAGAGTTCTCTTGCAGACTCAGAGTTCTCCTGCAGACTCAGAGTTCTCCTGTAGACTCAGAGTTCTCCTGCAGACTCAGGGTTCTCCTGCATACTCAGAGTTCTCCTGTAGACTCAGGGTTCTCTAGCAGACTCAGAGTTCTCCAGCAGACTCAGAGTTCTCCTGCAGCAGACGGAGCAAAGTGATGTTCTGTGTGGACGTCTTCAGACTCCTAAAAGAATCTCATCAGTTTAAGTGAACTCTGTATTCAGAACGTCTTCAGCCACACTACTCTGCTCCTCCGCGACCTTCACTGGTTACCGGTGGCCGCCCGCATCCGCTTCAAAACATTGGTACTGGCGTACCGTGCTACGAACAGATCTGGTCCAGTCTACATCCAGGACATGGTAAAACCTTACACCCCATCTCGTGCGCTCCGCTCGGCTTCTGCCAATCGCCTTGTAGCTCCGTCACTGCGAGCTAAACACTCAACAAAGTCTCGACTGTTCTCTGTCCTGGCTCCTCGATGGTGGAATGAGCTCCCCATTGACATCAGGACATCAGAAAGTCTCTACATCTTCCGTCACAAACTAAAAACACATCTTTTCCGACTATACCTTGAATAAAGGAAGTAGCACTTTAGTAGCACTGAAACGGCTCTTACTGATAGCACTTTGTAGTTGAACTTTTTGTCGAAATTGTACCTTCGTGATTCTTGTTCTGATTCTTGTTGTAAACGGTAGAATGCTCTTATTGTAAGTCGCTTTGGATAAAAGCGTCAGCTAAATGAAATGTAATGTAATGTAATGTCTTGACCTTGATGTCAGACTCACCTTTCTGACCTGAAGCTGTTATCTCTGCCCTCGACCAGACTCCATCCACTAAAACACTGATTTAAGCTCAGAGCTCAGAGCTGCTGGTCTGCTGCTGCATCACCTGCTGGTGTGTTTGACTTGTTGAGGACTTTAGTGTGTGAAGACCCGTCTGCTGCAGGGGAAGCTCTAAACATCCGTACTGGCCCTTTAAGTGTTTCTTTCAGGCGAGACGTTACGTTTCTACTCGGCTCACCTCCCTTCGTTTGACCTGTAAAGTGTATTTACTCTCCTCACATGCGGTTTGGTTTGTACGAACCTGATAATCACTTGTGGGAAGTCGTGAGCTGTGTTGCATATAGTCATCGGTGCCCAGGAGGTGAAACGCATACACGCCTAGTTTTTTTTTTTAAACAAGTAATATAAATAAATAGTAAAACAGTAAAGAATGCACAGTGACAACATTATATGTACAGGCCCTGTCTTAATTCACACAATTCCTAAAACAAAAGATTTCATGAAGTGTGTGTACTTAATGCCCTGTTCATGAGATTTAATAATTAAATAAAATAACATCACAAAGTGTTTTTATCTTATAGGGGGCGCCCAGGTCTGAGAACCGCTGGCTTAAAAGCATGTTCAATGCAGAAACGGCACCGAAGAGTTGATTTAATAAATAAAGACTAAAATAAATGACTTTATTAAAGTTGAGCGATGTTGTTGTTGTTGTTGTTGTTGTTGTAGTTGGTTCAAAGCCCCACTGCCTGCTGTTTCAGGGAGAAGGAGGACAGCATGGCAGCGGCCGTCGCCCTGGTGACCAGCTCCACGTACTACAGCACGTCTGCTCCCAAAGCCGAGCTCCTCATCAAGATGAAGGACATGCAGGAGGAAGAGGAGGAGGAGGACGACTCCGAGGAAGAACTGGACATCGATCTGGCCAACAAGAAGGTAGCGGCGCTCGAGCTCCACGGACACGTGCATGTTGTTATACATATGTATAACATGTTATACATGTTATATATGTTATGTTATACATGTTATACATGTTATATATGTTATGTTATACATGTCATACATGTATAACATGTTATATGTTATGTTATACATGTTATACATGTATAACATAACATATATAACATATATAACATGTATAACATGTTATACATGTTATATATGTTATGTTATACATGTTATACATGTATAACATAACATATATAACATATATAACATGTATAACATGTTATACATGTTATATATGTTATGTTATACATGTTATACATGTTATATATGTTATGTTATACATGTATAACATGTATAACATGTTATATGTTATGTTATACATGTTATACATGTATAACATGTTATATGTTATGTTATACATGTTATACATGTATAACATATATAACATGTATACATGTTATACATGTTATATATGTTATGTTATACATGTTATAATCACCCCGTCCTCAAACAGAGAATCTGTGTTGAAATTAAATCTGTTTTCCTGGTTTTCCCATCCGCAGCAACAGCTGATCGACAGCCTCAGCAAGAAGCTCCAGGTTCTGCGTGAGGCCCGCGAGAGTCTCCAGGAGGACGTCCTGGACAACAACGCCCTGGGAGACGAGGTGGAGGCCCGAGTCCAGCAGGTCTGCAAGCCCAACGAGCTGGACAAGTTCCGGATGTTCGTCGGGGACCTGGACAAGGTGGTGAGCCTCCTGCTGTCGCTGTCGGGCCGCCTGGCGCGAGTGGAGAACGCCCTCAACAGCCTGGAGGAGGACGTCACGGTGGAGGAGCGGGTGAGTGGAGGTTCCCCTTTAACATCCCCTGCTTTATGGTCTGTCTGACTCTAAATTAGCATAATGTAGCACTGAAATGGCTCTTACTGATAGCACTTTGTAGTTGAACTTTTGGACGAAATTGTACCTTCTTGATTCTTGTTGTTCTGATTCTTGTTTGTAACCGTAGAATGCACTTATTGTAAGTTGCTTTGGATTAAAGCGTCAGCTAAATGACATGTAACGTAATGTAATAATGTACTAAATGAACATCATGCTGTATTGAATAAGACTTGAAACTAGAGATAGAG